>OU862913.1:58882936-59482936 GCA_917880885.1 Limnephilus marmoratus
TGCAAAATCTGAAAAAGATTTCAGATAATACGAATCCTTTAAAAGTTCATGTCTATCTAATATGCAAACATAAAATCAGTTAAATGAAATCTAACAGATACAAAATGATTTTACCTGCTGTCTGGGCAACACAGTCGGCTTGCTTCAAGCACTCCTTTTTAACATCCAGCAAGGCTATGTCTATTTCAGTATAAGGAATCATCCGTCCATCTTGTTCTCTAGGTCCTGGTTCTACCATTTTATGCCCTCTACTGCTGTACGAATCTGTAATAATAAAACAAGCAATCAAGAACATGCTGAGTCATACTATTTAAAACATTTTTCGAAAGAATACACTTAAGTTTTTAATTATTAACACCTAATAGGGGCTTTAATACGGGAATGCGTAGTCAACAAAATATATGGTATAATATACAACTGAACTAACGGAGTAATAATCTTTTGTAGGTACTTATTTAGTGATAAATTGAAGAGTTAATTGAAGACCAACTTATTATTTCTATCCATTAGTGTTCTGGGGGATGAGGAATACATAACGACTTTAAAGACGTCAATGTTTTGCTATTCGCCGATTAAATTAAATGAGCTGGGGTACCCGGCTTTGCTCAGGACAACATTAAAAAAAGCTCACAGCGAATCACCTCAGATTTTTTCAACGAACTGTCGTGTTTTCTCGAGCGAGTTGTAGGAAACTCCGATACAATTTTTATAACAGGCGATATTAATATACACCTAGAGCGTCCGGATAGACTTTATGGATGCCATCAGTGGGATAATGCTCCAACTCACGTTGCAGGCGGAACATTATTTTTTTGTTTGAAAATCGAACAAAGCGTTTGGGAAACGAATTCACTAACCAAACTGGCGGATTACAAAACATTACTTTCAACCCTTCTAAATAAATATGCTCCAACTTCAACAAAAACTCGGCGACTGCGAAAATCTGATGAATTGTTTGACGAAGAATGTCGAAACCAGAAGAGACCAATGCGTAAATTGGAGAGATCCTACAGACACTCAGGAGTTAAATCACGGGACGATTGGATACCCGACCGACATAGCTCCGGAAATTTTTTCCAATTTTTTTCTTGACAAAATTAAGTCAATACGCGTCCTAAAAGCCTCCTCCCCACCACAATCTTTCACTAAAAGCAATAGCGGAAACTTTTCTGCCTTCAAACCTACAACCCTAGAGGAAGTAAGGAAATTAATATTTTTTTTCATATGAAGCGGATACTTTGTGATGTGACATTATTAATTTAAAATAAAACAATAACTTTTTAAACACCACTTTTATTTTTTATACTTTATGCCGACCGGGTTTCGCTACAACCGTAGCTTCATCAAGGCAGTATAATACTCTACTAACATTAGGTTACATGTGTGTTATAATGTATAATGGGCTGGACTCGTCAAGTGTAGGGGTAGGAAGAAGGCATAGATGGAGAATTGGGAAGGGAACGGACGTGTTCTTTATCAATAGGGAACAATCTTAGTATGGGACTTTTATTTAAATTTATTTGATTATTAAATACCTTACGATTAGTGTTTATGGCTTTCCTTAGTTCAAGTGCCTCTAAATTATCCAACCTTACACCGATATTGTTTTTAGGAATAAGTTTGGCGCCAGCCGTTTTGTCAAATTTATTATCTTTTTCGTCAAACTTATTCATAAAAACAATATCGGTGTAAGGATTAACTGATCGGTGTAACTCAATTACCCGGTGTTTTTTTCAGACATAATAACGCTTGCTATCGAGCCGAGAAAACTGGCACTCCTTGCCACTAGCTTTTGACACGATCGACCATGATTTTCTTTTTAAATGATTAGAAGAATGCTTTGGTTTAAAGGTCGGCGTTAAGAGCTGGCTGATATCGTTCTTGGGTAACCGTTTACAGGCCGTAAAGGTGGGAAAAAACCAATCAAAATATCCTTTCATCTGGAGTACACCAGGGGTCTGTTCTGGGCCCACTTCTCTTCATCCTCTTCAAAAATGATGTAGCTAAAATAATCGAATCATATCTCACTGCTACGCTGATGATCAATAGGTTTACTTTTACTGCCTACCAGATGAAGTAGACAGTCTGAAAACTCGCATAATTGAGTATCTGGAACCAATCACCCGCTGGATGACCTCAAATAGATTGAAATTTAATCCATCAGAGACTGAGTTTCTCTGGACCGCCACATGCAGACTTCAGCATAACATTGATAACTCCCCAATAACCATTTCAGGAAGAGATATCACTCTAAAGACATGTATAAAACTACTGGGTGTCAATCTTGAGGCTGATTTTTTTTCCTTTAAACTCAAGTGAACCGAACCGTAAGCACGAGGTTCTTTCAATGAAGGCAAATTAATTATTATTTTTAATTGTAAAACTAACGTTTTTAAGACAAGATTTTTTATGCATAGCACAAAGGGTAACAATTATTATAAGCAATAATTATCAGCCTGAAACACTCATCCACATTGAAAAATCTTCCGAGAAAAGATACATGACGCCAACGGGACTTGAACCCGTGTCCTCTCGATTGCCGGTCGAATGCTCTGACCACTGAGCTATGGCGGCTTATCTCTTACCCGCCAAATGATTCAATATATGCTAGTGTTTCATTCAACAATTACTGCTTATTATATTTTTTCCACCTGAAAACAACCAACTTTATTTTTGCGAGAGAAACATTGTTAGTGTTAAATCCCTCGCTAGGTGGCGTCGAGACAAATTATGTCTTCATTTATTGGGGAAATACTTAAACTTGTCAAATATTAATTATTATTTTTAATTGTAAAACTAACGTTTTTAAGACAAGATTTTTTATGCATAGCACAAAGGGTAACAATTATTATAAGCAATAATTATCAGCCTGAAACACTCATCCACATTGAAAAATCTTCCGAGAAAAGATACATGACGCCAACGGGACTTGAACCCGTGTCCTCTCGATTGCCGGTCGAATGCTCTGACCACTGAGCTATGGCGGCTTATCTCTTACCCGCCAAATGATTCAATATATGCTAGTGTTTCATTCAACAATTACTGCTTATTATATTTTTTCCACCTGAAAACAACCAACTTTATTTTTGCGAGAGAAACATTGTTAGTGTTAAATCCCTCGCTAGGTGGCGTCGAGACAAATTATGTCTTCATTTATTGGGGAAATACTTAAACTTGTCAAATATTAATTATTATTTTTAATTGTAAAACTAACGTTTTTAAGACAAGATTTTTTATGCATAGCACAAAGGGTAACAATTATTATAAGCAATAATTATCAGCCTGAAACACTCATCCACATTGAAAAATCTTCCGAGAAAAGATACATGACGCCAACGGGACTTGAACCCGTGTCCTCTCGATTGCCGGTCGAATGCTCTGACCACTGAGCTATGGCGGCTTATCTCTTACCCGCCAAATGATTCAATATATGCTAGTGTTTCATTCAACAATTACTGCTTATTATATTTTTTCCACCTGAAAACAACCAACTTTATTTTTGCGAGAGAAACATTGTTAGTGTTAAATCCCTCGCTAGGTGGCGTCGAGACAAATTATGTCTTCATTTATTGGGGAAATACTTAAACTTGTCAAATATTAATTATTATTTTTAATTGTAAAACTAACGTTTTTAAGACAAGATTTTTTATGCATAGCACAAAGGGTAACAATTATTATAAGCAATAATTATCAGCCTGAAACACTCATCCACATTGAAAAATCTTCCGAGAAAAGATACATGACGCCAACGGGACTTGAACCCGTGTCCTCTCGATTGCCGGTCGAATGCTCTGACCACTGAGCTATGGCGGCTTATCTCTTACCCGCCAAATGATTCAATATATGCTAGTGTTTCATTCAACAATTACTGCTTATTATATTTTTTCCACCTGAAAACAACCAACTTTATTTTTGCGAGAGAAACATTGTTAGTGTTAAATCCCTCGCTAGGTGGCGTCGAGACAAATTATGTCTTCATTTATTGGGGAAATACTTAAACTTGTCAAATATTAATTATTATTTTTAATTGTAAAACTAACGTTTTTAAGACAAGATTTTTTATGCATAGCACAAAGGGTAACAATTATTATAAGCAATAATTATCAGCCTGAAACACTCATCCACATTGAAAAATCTTCCGAGAAAAGATACATGACGCCAACGGGACTTGAACCCGTGTCCTCTCGATTGCCGGTCGAATGCTCTGACCACTGAGCTATGGCGGCTTATCTCTTACCCGCCAAATGATTCAATATATGCTAGTGTTTCATTCAACAATTACTGCTTATTATATTTTTTCCACCTGAAAACAACCAACTTTATTTTTGCGAGAGAAACATTGTTAGTGTTAAATCCCTCGCTAGGTGGCGTCGAGACAAATTATGTCTTCATTTATTGGGGAAATACTTAAACTTGTCAAATATTAATTATTATTTTTAATTGTAAAACTAACGTTTTTAAGACAAGATTTTTTATGCATAGCACAAAGGGTAACAATTATTATAAGCAATAATTATCAGCCTGAAACACTCATCCACATTGAAAAATCTTCCGAGAAAAGATACATGACGCCAACGGGACTTGAACCCGTGTCCTCTCGATTGCCGGTCGAATGCTCTGACCACTGAGCTATGGCGGCTTATCTCTTACCCGCCAAATGATTCAATATATGCTAGTGTTTCATTCAACAATTACTGCTTATTATATTTTTTCCACCTGAAAACAACCAACTTTATTTTTGCGAGAGAAACATTGTTAGTGTTAAATCCCTCGCTAGGTGGCGTCGAGACAAATTATGTCTTCATTTATTGGGGAAATACTTAAACTTGTCAAATATTAATTATTATTTTTAATTGTAAAACTAACGTTTTTAAGACAAGATTTTTTATGCATAGCACAAAGGGTAACAATTATTATAAGCAATAATTATCAGCCTGAAACACTCATCCACATTGAAAAATCTTCCGAGAAAAGATACATGACGCCAACGGGACTTGAACCCGTGTCCTCTCGATTGCCGGTCGAATGCTCTGACCACTGAGCTATGGCGGCTTATCTCTTACCCGCCAAATGATTCAATATATGCTAGTGTTTCATTCAACAATTACTGCTTATTATATTTTTTCCACCTGAAAACAACCAACTTTATTTTTGCGAGAGAAACATTGTTAGTGTTAAATCCCTCGCTAGGTGGCGTCGAGACAAATTATGTCTTCATTTATTGGGGAAATACTTAAACTTGTCAAATATTAATTATTATTTTTAATTGTAAAACTAACGTTTTTAAGACAAGATTTTTTATGCATAGCACAAAGGGTAACAATTATTATAAGCAATAATTATCAGCCTGAAACACTCATCCACATTGAAAAATCTTCCGAGAAAAGATACATGACGCCAACGGGACTTGAACCTGTGTCCTCTCGATTGCCGGTCGAATGCTCTGACCACTGAGCTATGGCGGCTTATCTCTTACCCGCCAAATGATTCAATATATGCTAGTGTTTCATTCAACAATTACTGCTTATTATATTTTTTCCACCTGAAAACAACCAACTTTATTTTTGCGAGAGAAACATTGTTAGTGTTAAATCCCTCGCTAGGTGGCGTCGAGACAAATTATGTCTTCATTTATTGGGGAAATACTTAAACTTGTCAAATATTAATTATTATTTTTAATTGTAAAACTAACGTTTTTAAGACAAGATTTTTTATGCATAGCACAAAGGGTAACAATTATTATAAGCAATAATTATCAGCCTGAAACACTCATCCACATTGAAAAATCTTCCGAGAAAAGATACATGACGCCAACGGGACTTGAACCCGTGTCCTCTCGATTGCCGGTCGAATGCTCTGACCACTGAGCTATGGCGGCTTATCTCTTACCCGCCAAATGATTCAATATATGCTAGTGTTTCATTCAACAATTACTGCTTATTATATTTTTTCCACCTGAAAACAACCAACTTTATTTTTGCGAGAGAAACATTGTTAGTGTTAAATCCCTCGCTAGGTGGCGTCGAGACAAATTATGTCTTCATTTATTGGGGAAATACTTAAACTTGTCAAATATTAATTATTATTTTTAATTGTAAAACTAACGTTTTTAAGACAAGATTTTTTATGCATAGCACAAAGGGTAACAATTATTATAAGCAATAATTATCAGCCTGAAACACTCATCCACATTGAAAAATCTTCCGAGAAAAGATACATGACGCCAACGGGACTTGAACCTGTGTCCTCTCGATTGCCGGTCGAATGCTCTGACCACTGAGCTATGGCGGCTTATCTCTTACCCGCCAAATGATTCAATATATGCTAGTGTTTCATTCAACAATTACTGCTTATTATATTTTTTCCACCTGAAAACAACCAACTTTATTTTTGCGAGAGAAACATTGTTAGTGTTAAATCCCTCGCTAGGTGGCGTCGAGACAAATTATGTCTTCATTTATTGGGGAAATACTTAAACTTGTCAAATATTAATTATTATTTTTAATTGTAAAACTAACGTTTTTAAGACAAGATTTTTTATGCATAGCACAAAGGGTAACAATTATTATAAGCAATAATTATCAGCCTGAAACACTCATCCACATTGAAAAATCTTCCGAGAAAAGATACATGACGCCAACGGGACTTGAACCCGTGTCCTCTCGATTGCCGGTCGAATGCTCTGACCACTGAGCTATGGCGGCTTATCTCTTACCCGCCAAATGATTCAATATATGCTAGTGTTTCATTCAACAATTACTGCTTATTATATTTTTTCCACCTGAAAACAACCAACTTTATTTTTGCGAGAGAAACATTGTTAGTGTTAAATCCCTCGCTAGGTGGCGTCGAGACAAATTATGTCTTCATTTATTGGGGAAATACTTAAACTTGTCAAATATTAATTATTATTTTTAATTGTAAAACTAACGTTTTTAAGACAAGATTTTTTATGCATAGCACAAAGGGTAACAATTATTATAAGCAATAATTATCAGCCTGAAACACTCATCCACATTGAAAAATCTTCCGAGAAAAGATACATGACGCCAACGGGACTTGAACCCGTGTCCTCTCGATTGCCGGTCGAATGCTCTGACCACTGAGCTATGGCGGCTTATCTCTTACCCGCCAAATGATTCAATATATGCTAGTGTTTCATTCAACAATTACTGCTTATTATATTTTTTCCACCTGAAAACAACCAACTTTATTTTTGCGAGAGAAACATTGTTAGTGTTAAATCCCTCGCTAGGTGGCGTCGAGACAAATTATGTCTTCATTTATTGGGGAAATACTTAAACTTGTCAAATATTAATTATTATTTTTAATTGTAAAACTAACGTTTTTAAGACAAGATTTTTTATGCATAGCACAAAGGGTAACAATTATTATAGGCAATAATTATCAGCCTGAAACACTCATCCACATTGAAAAATCTTCCGAGAAAAGATACATGACGCCAACGGGACTTGAACCCGTGTCCTCTCGATTGCCGGTCGAATGCTCTGACCACTGAGCTATGGCGGCTTATCTCTTACCCGCCAAATGATTCAATATATGCTAGTGTTTCATTCAACAATTACTGCTTATTATATTTTTTCCACCTGAAAACAACCAACTTTATTTTTGCGAGAGAAACATTGTTAGTGTTAAATCCCTCGCTAGGTGGCGTCGAGACAAATTATGTCTTCATTTATTGGGGAAATACTTAAACTTGTCAAATATTAATTATTATTTTTAATTGTAAAACTAACGTTTTTAAGACAAGATTTTTTATGCATAGCACAAAGGGTAACAATTATTATAAGCAATAATTATCAGCCTGAAACACTCATCCACATTGAAAAATCTTCCGAGAAAAGATACATGACGCCAACGGGACTTGAACCCGTGTCCTCTCGATTGCCGGTCGAATGCTCTGACCACTGAGCTATGGCGGCTTATCTCTTACCCGCCAAATGATTCAATATATGCTAGTGTTTCATTCAACAATTACTGCTTATTATATTTTTTCCACCTGAAAACAACCAACTTTATTTTTGCGAGAGAAACATTGTTAGTGTTAAATCCCTCGCTAGGTGGCGTCGAGACAAATTATGTCTTCATTTATTGGGGAAATACTTAAACTTGTCAAATATTAATTATTATTTTTAATTGTAAAACTAACGTTTTTAAGACAAGATTTTTTATGCATAGCACAAAGGGTAACAATTATTATAAGCAATAATTATCAGCCTGAAACACTCATCCACATTGAAAAATCTTCCGAGAAAAGATACATGACGCCAACGGGACTTGAACCCGTGTCCTCTCGATTGCCGGTCGAATGCTCTGACCACTGAGCTATGGCGGCTTATCTCTTACCCGCCAAATGATTCAATATATGCTAGTGTTTCATTCAACAATTACTGCTTATTATATTTTTTCCACCTGAAAACAACCAACTTTATTTTTGCGAGAGAAACATTGTTAGTGTTAAATCCCTCGCTAGGTGGCGTCGAGACAAATTATGTCTTCATTTATTGGGGAAATACTTAAACTTGTCAAATATTAATTATTATTTTTAATTGTAAAACTAACGTTTTTAAGACAAGATTTTTTATGCATAGCACAAAGGGTAACAATTATTATAGGCAATAATTATCAGCCTGAAACACTCATCCACATTGAAAAATCTTCCGAGAAAAGATACATGACGCCAACGGGACTTGAACCCGTGTCCTCTCGATTGCCGGTCGAATGCTCTGACCACTGAGCTATGGCGGCTTATCTCTTACCCGCCAAATGATTCAATATATGCTAGTGTTTCATTCAACAATTACTGCTTATTATATTTTTTCCACCTGAAAACAACCAACTTTATTTTTGCGAGAGAAACATTGTTAGTGTTAAATCCCTCGCTAGGTGGCGTCGAGACAAATTATGTCTTCATTTATTGGGGAAATACTTAAACTTGTCAAATATTAATTATTATTTTTAATTGTAAAACTAACGTTTTTAAGACAAGATTTTTTATGCATAGCACAAAGGGTAACAATTATTATAAGCAATAAATGTATCTTTTCTCGGAAGATTTTTCAATGTGGATGAGTGTTTCAGGCTGATAATTATTGCTTATAATAATTGTTACCCTTTGTGCTATGCATAAAAAATCTTGTCTTAAAAACGTTAGTTTTACAATTAAAAATAATAATTAATATTTGACAAGTTTAAGTATTTCCCCAATAAATGAAGACATAATTTGTCTCGACGCCACCTAGCGAGGGATTTAACACTAACAATGTTTCTCTCGCAAAAATAAAGTTGGTTGTTTTCAGGTGGAAAAAATATAATAAGCAGTAATTGTTGAATGAAACACTAGCATATATTGAATCATTTGGCGGGTAAGAGATAAGCCGCCATAGCTCAGTGGTCAGAGCATTCGACCGGCAATCGAGAGGACACGGGTTCAAGTCCCGTTGGCGTCATGTATCTTTTCTCGGAAGATTTTTCAATGTGGATGAGTGTTTCAGGCTGATAATTATTGCTTATAATAATTGTTACCCTTTGTGCTATGCATAAAAAATCTTGTCTTAAAAACGTTAGTTTTACAATTAAAAATAATAATTAATATTTGACAAGTTTAAGTATTTCCCCAATAAATGAAGACATAATTTGTCTCGACGCCACCTAGCGAGGGATTTAACACTAACAATGTTTCTCTCGCAAAAATAAAGTTGGTTGTTTTCAGGTGGAAAAAATATAATAAGCAGTAATTGTTGAATGAAACACTAGCATATATTGAATCATTTGGCGGGTAAGAGATAAGCCGCCATAGCTCAGTGGTCAGAGCATTCGACCGGCAATCGAGAGGACACGGGTTCAAGTCCCGTTGGCGTCATGTATCTTTTCTCGGAAGATTTTTCAATGTGGATGAGTGTTTCAGGCTGATAATTATTGCTTATAATAATTGTTACCCTTTGTGCTATGCATAAAAAATCTTGTCTTAAAAACGTTAGTTTTACAATTAAAAATAATAATTAATATTTGACAAGTTTAAGTATTTCCCCAATAAATGAAGACATAATTTGTCTCGACGCCACCTAGCGAGGGATTTAACACTAACAATGTTTCTCTCGCAAAAATAAAGTTGGTTGTTTTCAGGTGGAAAAAATATAATAAGCAGTAATTGTTGAATGAAACACTAGCATATATTGAATCATTTGGCGGGTAAGAGATAAGCCGCCATAGCTCAGTGGTCAGAGCATTCGACCGGCAATCGAGAGGACACGGGTTCAAGTCCCGTTGGCGTCATGTATCTTTTCTCGGAAGATTTTTCAATGTGGATGAGTGTTTCAGGCTGATAATTATTGCTTATAATAATTGTTACCCTTTGTGCTATGCATAAAAAATCTTGTCTTAAAAACGTTAGTTTTACAATTAAAAATAATAATTAATATTTGACAAGTTTAAGTATTTCCCCAATAAATGAAGACATAATTTGTCTCGACGCCACCTAGCGAGGGATTTAACACTAACAATGTTTCTCTCGCAAAAATAAAGTTGGTTGTTTTCAGGTGGAAAAAATATAATAAGCAGTAATTGTTGAATGAAACACTAGCATATATTGAATCATTTGGCGGGTAAGAGATAAGCCGCCATAGCTCAGTGGTCAGAGCATTCGACCGGCAATCGAGAGGACACGGGTTCAAGTCCCGTTGGCGTCATGTATCTTTTCTCGGAAGATTTTTCAATGTGGATGAGTGTTTCAGGCTGATAATTATTGCTTATAATAATTGTTACCCTTTGTGCTATGCATAAAAAATCTTGTCTTAAAAACGTTAGTTTTACAATTAAAAATAATAATTAATATTTGACAAGTTTAAGTATTTCCCCAATAAATGAAGACATAATTTGTCTCGACGCCACCTAGCGAGGGATTTAACACTATCAATGTTTCTCTCGCAAAAATAAAGTTGGTTGTTTTCAGGTGGAAAAAATATAATAAGCAGTAATTGTTGAATGAAACACTAGCATATATTGAATCATTTGGCGGGTAAGAGATAAGCCGCCATAGCTCAGTGGTCAGAGCATTCGACCGGCAATCGAGAGGACACGGGTTCAAGTCCCGTTGGCGTCATGTATCTTTTCTCGGAAGATTTTTCAATGTGGATGAGTGTTTCAGGCTGATAATTATTGCTTATAATAATTGTTACCCTTTGTGCTATGCATAAAAAATCTTGTCTTAAAAACGTTAGTTTTACAATTAAAAATAATAATTAATATTTGACAAGTTTAAGTATTTCCCCAATAAATGAAGACATAATTTGTCTCGACGCCACCTAGCGAGGGATTTAACACTAACAATGTTTCTCTCGCAAAAATAAAGTTGGTTGTTTTCAGGTGGAAAAAATATAATAAGCAGTAATTGTTGAATGAAACACTAGCATATATTGAATCATTTGGCGGGTAAGAGATAAGCCGCCATAGCTCAGTGGTCAGAGCATTCGACCGGCAATCGAGAGGACACGGGTTCAAGTCCCGTTGGCGTCATGTATCTTTTCTCGGAAGATTTTTCAATGTGGATGAGTGTTTCAGGCTGATAATTATTGCTTATAATAATTGTTACCCTTTGTGCTATGCATAAAAAATCTTGTCTTAAAAACGTTAGTTTTACAATTAAAAATAATAATTAATATTTGACAAGTTTAAGTATTTCCCCAATAAATGAAGACATAATTTGTCTCGACGCCACCTAGCGAGGGATTTAACACTAACAATGTTTCTCTCGCAAAAATAAAGTTGGTTGTTTTCAGGTGGAAAAAATATAATAAGCAGTAATTGTTGAATGAAACACTAGCATATATTGAATCATTTGGCGGGTAAGAGATAAGCCGCCATAGCTCAGTGGTCAGAGCATTCGACCGGCAATCGAGAGGACACGGGTTCAAGTCCCGTTGGCGTCATGTATCTTTTCTCGGAAGATTTTTCAATGTGGATGAGTGTTTCAGGCTGATAATTATTGCTTATAATAATTGTTACCCTTTGTGCTATGCATAAAAAATCTTGTCTTAAAAACGTTAGTTTTACAATTAAAAATAATAATTAATATTTGACAAGTTTAAGTATTTCCCCAATAAATGAAGACATAATTTGTCTCGACGCCACCTAGCGAGGGATTTAACACTAACAATGTTTCTCTCGCAAAAATAAAGTTGGTTGTTTTCAGGTGGAAAAAATATAATAAGCAGTAATTGTTGAATGAAACACTAGCATATATTGAATCATTTGGCGGGTAAGAGATAAGCCGCCATAGCTCAGTGGTCAGAGCATTCGACCGGCAATCGAGAGGACACGGGTTCAAGTCCCGTTGGCGTCATGTATCTTTTCTCGGAAGATTTTTCAATGTGGATGAGTGTTTCAGGCTGATAATTATTGCTTATAATAATTGTTACCCTTTGTGCTATGCATAAAAAATCTTGTCTTAAAAACGTTAGTTTTACAATTAAAAATAATAATTAATATTTGACAAGTTTAAGTATTTCCCCAATAAATGAAGACATAATTTGTCTCGACGCCACCTAGCGAGGGATTTAACACTAACAATGTTTCTCTCGCAAAAATAAAGTTGGTTGTTTTCAGGTGGAAAAAATATAATAAGCAGTAATTGTTGAATGAAACACTAGCATATATTGAATCATTTGGCGGGTAAGAGATAAGCCGCCATAGCTCAGTGGTCAGAGCATTCGACCGGCAATCGAGAGGACACGGGTTCAAGTCCCGTTGGCGTCATGTATCTTTTCTCGGAAGATTTTTCAATGTGGATGAGTGTTTCAGGCTGATAATTATTGCTTATAATAATTGTTACCCTTTGTGCTATGCATAAAAAATCTTGTCTTAAAAACGTTAGTTTTACAATTAAAAATAATAATTAATATTTGACAAGTTTAAGTATTTCCCCAATAAATGAAGACATAATTTGTCTCGACGCCACCTAGCGAGGGATTTAACACTAACAATGTTTCTCTCGCAAAAATAAAGTTGGTTGTTTTCAGGTGGAAAAAATATAATAAGCAGTAATTGTTGAATGAAACACTAGCATATATTGAATCATTTGGCGGGTAAGAGATAAGCCGCCATAGCTCAGTGGTCAGAGCATTCGACCGGCAATCGAGAGGACACGGGTTCAAGTCCCGTTGGCGTCATGTATCTTTTCTCGGAAGATTTTTCAATGTGGATGAGTGTTTCAGGCTGATAATTATTGCTTATAATAATTGTTACCCTTTGTGCTATGCATAAAAAATCTTGTCTTAAAAACGTTAGTTTTACAATTAAAAATAATAATTAATATTTGACAAGTTTAAGTATTTCCCCAATAAATGAAGACATAATTTGTCTCGACGCCACCTAGCGAGGGATTTAACACTAACAATGTTTCTCTCGCAAAAATAAAGTTGGTTGTTTTCAGGTGGAAAAAATATAATAAGCAGTAATTGTTGAATGAAACACTAGCATATATTGAATCATTTGGCGGGTAAGAGATAAGCCGCCATAGCTCAGTGGTCAGAGCATTCGACCGGCAATCGAGAGGACACGGGTTCAAGTCCGTAACGCAATGTCATATACACGTTCATGAAACCTCATTAAATTTGATTATAGTATTAAAAAGATATATTGTCAGCAGTAAAATCCATTGAGGAGCTAGGGGTAGTCTTTGATATATTGTCAGCAGTAAAATCCATTGAGGAGCTAGGGGTAGTCTTTGATATATTGTCAGCAGTAAAATCCATTGAGGAGCTAGGGGTAGTCTTTGATATATTGTCAGCAGTAAAATCCATTAAGGAGCTAGGGGTAGTCTTTGATATATTGTCAGCAGTAAAATCCATTGAGGAGCTAGGGGTAGTCTTTGATATATTGTCAGCAGTAAAATCCATTGAGGAGCTAGGGGTAGTCTTTGATATATTGTCAGCAGTAAAATCCATTGAGGAGCTAGGGGTAGTCTTTGATATATCGTCAGCAGTAAAATCCATTGAGGAGCTAGGGGTAGTCTTTGATATATTGTCAGCAGTAAAATCCATTGAGGAGCTAGGGGTAGTCTTTGATATATTGTCAGCAGTAAAATCCATTGAGGAGCTAGGGGTAGTCTTTGATATATTGTCAGCAGTAAAATCCATTGAGGAGCTAAGGGTAGTCTTTGATATATTGTCAGCAGTAAAATCCATTGAGGAGCTAGGGGTAGTCTTTGATATATTGTCAGCAGTAAAATCCATTGAGGAGCTAGGGGTAGTCTTTGATATATTGTCAGCAGTAAGATCCATTGAGGAGCTAGGGGTAGTCTTTGATATATTGTCAGCAGTAAAATCCATTGAGGAGCTAGGGGTAGTCTTTGATATATTGTCAGCAGTAAAATCCATTGAGGAGCTAGGGGTAGTCTTTGATATATTGTCAGCAGTAAAATCCATTGAGGAGCTAGGGGTAGTCTTTGATATATTGTCAGCAGTAAAATCCATTGAGGAGCTAGGGGTAGTCTTTGATATATTGTCAGCAGTAAAATCCATTGAGGAGCTAGGGGTAGTCTTTGATATATTGTCAGCAGTAAAATCCATTGAGGAGCTAGGGGTAGTCTTTGATATATTGTCAGCAGTAAAATCCATTGAGGAGCTAGGGGTAGTCTTTGATATATCGTCAGCAGTAAAATCCATTGAGGAGCTAGGGGTAGTCTTTGATATATTGTCAGCAGTAAAATCCATTGAGGAGCTAGGGGTAGTCTTTGATATATCGTCAGCAGTAAAATCCATTGAGGAGCTAGGGGTAGTCTTAGATCCCAAACTTAGATTTTCCGATCATATATTGCAGTTGACAACATCATGCAAGAAGCTTCTAGGGTTTGTCATAAGATGGAAACAGTTTTCAAATCCTGAATCAATGCTGGCTTTGTATAACTGCATTATAAGGTCTAAAATTGAATACGCCTCTGCTGTATGGGCCCCATATCAGAAAAAATACATTGAAAACGCATTGCCAAAGTCTCCAGTCGAGGAGTGGGGCCCTTGCAGTAACGGCAAACAAAATCATTAATAATTTAATAGACAGCCCATAAATAGCCCTGGAATGTTATAAGTTGGATGTGCCGATCAACTACAGCCAAGGACAGTGACACGATCTTCTATGTACCCCATATAACAGAACGGACGTACCGGTTGGGCATAGCATGAGGTATGGTGTTGTTACATAAATAACGCTTCCAAAACTGTTGACATCTTTAACAGTAGCCTTGAAAAATTCAAGAGGAATTTAAGTGCCACTCATTACCCAGAATAATATGAATGTATCTCATGGGTATCAACAGATCGCGAATTGCTTTGTGTTCGTAACCCACTTTTACGATAACGATTATTGTTTGAATGTAATTTATGGTACGTGGATAATAGATTAAATAAACCTGTAAGTAAGGAGTAAAGCTTATTTGATTTATACACAATACACATCCACCGTACTCATAAAATATTATGAAAGTCAGTGGTATTCCTTCTTTCCGACAACCTCAGTATATCCATATCATTTAAAAGAGTGGTGAAATTCAATAAAATTGAAGGAACTCTCAATTTAAGAATTAGGAAGAGTAAGAAGTTTACATTGTATGCTTTCAATAGTTTGCACATGAATATTGTGATAGGGGTTTCACAATGTAGAATTGTACTCAATATAAGAAAAAAGCAGTGTTATTTACTATAAATTAAAATTGTAACCACTCAAATATTGCCATTTCAATGAAACTATATCAATAGTAAAATTTAAATTGAATATTTTAAATCAATTATGCTAAGGGTCATTCAAACTAGTTTTACTAGTACAGCAGTGGTTTTTTGGTTAATCGGGATATAAAACTACACAGAAAAACCGGATAAGGATATCAAAAATTTCAAGAATCAAAATCGTTTGATGATTTTTTAAAACCCGGCTTGTATATATTTCCAAAATTTCGACAAAGGATATTATTAAAGATTCTCACCGCCAAAGGTATTATTATAGTAATTTATTTGTGGGGTAATGTGCCGTGATGCGCTACCTCACGAAACTAACGTTTCGAACAGCGTTACAGTGTTCATCATCACTGATAATAATCATATCTGGCCTGATGACGGACGGTGTGATGCTGTCCGAAACGTTGACTAAAGAAGGAGGTAGCGCAACACCTCAGAAATAAATCTCCATAAAATTTGGATGTCCATTTTGAAGGGGAATCGAACATTTACAAATGTTTCACATAATCGATCTGTTTCTTCAGACCATTCTGGTGATCTGGCAATAAATTTATACGGATTTAAAAACGCACTAACGTTTTAAAATCGGAGAAAAAAAGAATAGCAAAAGTTCCTATGTTTTCAATGCATTTAATGTTCTTATACAAATAAATTAAAAAGTATCCTTTAAAAGTACTAAATACTTTTGCGAGTACCAGGAAGACATCATTTCCATGTTCCGGGTACATTTTATAATTAAATTTCTCAAAAGTCAATTTAATTATAAAAATGCTCCTAAAAACGATAATCGGAATTAAGCAAATTCGAGTACTTAATGAAACTTACTGTCTGTAAAAGCACTCTCAGTTTGTTGTAAATATTCCTTCTTTACATCCGGGAGGTCGACATCTATTGCTGCGTAAGACATTTCAATTGCCACTTCTTCCTGGGACCCTGGTTCAGTCTTGATGGAAACATTCTCTGGGTTGGGAAGATCCATGGCACTGCTGTGATAGCGTCCTGTTATGTGATATTAATACTGACTTCAGATCAAAATAAATAAGACCTTTATCAGAAAACAATAATTATTGCATTTGTGAGTGTTTATAAAAGAGTTTTTAAAAAACAACTTCAATTGGAACAAAATATTCAAAGTGTTGGCGGTGAACTGACTAACACTGAAATAAACATGACAAACAATTCTCTGACCAGGTGGATCAGAGGCGTAGCGTGGGGGGGACGGGGGGGGGGGGCGGCCCGCCCCGGGCGGCACTTTTAAGGGGGGCGGCAAATTTTCACAATAAATAATAACATTATCTTGGAAAAATTTAAACCATTTCAAATCATAATTTAAAAATGTTCTACGATACTTTCGTTTACGAATCCAACTCTTTTTTTAATAATTTATTAAAAATATCAATAATTATATATTTTTAATCAGCAAATTTCGCAATTCGTAGGAAAACCGTACGCATATTATGAGAGTGATACTAATTAAATCTGATAACTCGCAAACAGATTCACTCTTAACTAAAATCAGAATTGTGTTCAGATTATATTAACGAATACATTTCGAGAGAGACCATTATTTTATTAGAAGTGCAGTTATAAAATTCTAGTTGCAGACTATGTATGTGCTGCCAGAATCAAAGAGAAACCATTTTCATATTCTGAATGTAGTTTTAATTTGCCAAATACAGATTTAATTTAACTCGTCTAATCGCAGGAGGCGCAAATTGTCCCACACGTTTAATTTTAAAATAAAATTTTGAAATTATTATTATATTACATTTATTTTCAAAATAAATTTGTGATTGCGATAAAAAGTTAAGATACAGTTTTATAACATTTTTTTAAGAAAAGGAATCTGTTTTTAAAACTTTAAGTTCATTATATTTTAGGTACTTTAATTCGAATATTCGCAGGCGTGTATTTTTGAACCAATTCACATTTCCAATATGAAAATTTTAATATTTAGAAACAAGAATGTTCTAATAAGCACGTCGGAAAAAATATTTTATCTATATTTTCGAACAATTTTATTTTTTGCAAAAGGATAAAAAAAGCAATAAATAGGAACATTTAAAATGCATGGGAAGAACCGGAAATTTTTTGCGCAAATTTGTGCGTATTTTTTTCTAATTATTCGAAGGGTTAAAGCAGTTTTCAGAATGTAAAATTCCATCTGAGGATTCATCTGCTGACACAATTCAAACTAAAACATTATCTTATTCGAAGTTCAGTTATAAAATTCTAGTTGCAGACTATGTATGTGCTGCCAGAATCAAAGAGAAACCATGTTCTTGTTCTGAGTGTACTTTTAATTCGCCGCATACAGACTTATTCAAACCAATTTTGTGTTGAGAATGTAAATTTCTAGTTGTGGATTCATCTGTTGACACATTTCGAAAGAAAACATCCTCTTATTTGATGTTCAGTTATAAAATTCTATTTGCAGACTATGTATGTGCTGCCAGAATCAAAGAAAAACCATTTTCATGTTCCGAGTGTAGTTTTAATTCGCAAGGTAGAGATTTAATTTTAACCAATAAAGAATGTCAAATTCCAGTTGGATTCATCTGCTGACACATTTCGAAAGAAAACATTCTGTTATTCGATGTGTAGTTATAAAATTCCAGTTGCAGACTATTTATTTAGTGCCAGAATCAAAGAAAAATCATTTTCATGTTCCAAGTGTAGTTTTAATTCACTGCTCACAAATAGAGTGAGCAATTCGCAAGGTAGAGATTTAATTTTAACCAATAAAGATTGTCAAATTCCAGTTGGATTCATCTGCTGACACATTTCGAAAGAAAACATCCTGTTTTTCGATGTGCAGTTATAAAATTCCAGTTGCAGACTATTTATTTAGTGGCAGAATCAAAGAAAAACCATTTTCATGTTCTGAGTGTAGTTTTAATTCACTGCTCGCAAATTGGTTTTGTGTTCAGAATACAACAATACATTAAATAACGAGTTGCAGATGCATGGTGCATCAAGTGAAGCTTTACATTTGAGTTACATAATGATGTAAAATTCTAAGAAATTTATTGTTGCGTATGTAACTATTATTTGGGGAGTCTAACGCAGTATCAATCAATCTACTAAGGAGTTTTATAAACATGATTTTCGTTGAAAGAATACTCGTCAAATGGGATTATTAAAAAAAATCCGGCTCGTATATAAATAGGTCATAATAAAAAAATGGGATTTCCATATTCAAACCCCCCCCCCCCCCCCCCCCCCCGCCACTTCAAGTACCCTAATAAGTGGGCGGCGAAATTTTCCTCCGCCCCGATGTTCTGAGTTTAGTTTTAATTCACTGCATACAGATTTAATTAAAACCAGTTTTGTGTTCAGAATGTAAGTGCTGGCAGAATTTATGAATTTTCATGGTCTGAGTGTAGTTTTAATTCACCACATACAGATTTAATTAAAACCAGTTTTGTGTTCAGAATGTAAGTGCCGGCAGAGTCAAAGAAAAACCATTTTTATGTTCTGATTATAGTTTTGATACACCGCGTATTTAGTTTAATTAAAACCAGTTTCGTGTTATCAATATAACAATCAATTGCCGATTCATCGTGTACCGAGTGAAGCTTTTCATTTGAGTTGCATTCCATACGTATGCGTATGCGTGATGAAAATGCGAAATTCTATTACAGGCATACAATTCTCGATTTCTGAGAGCAGTTGTATATAAATTTGTAGTAGAATTTGTAAGTATGATTTTATTGGAATAAAACTAAGCACAAGGGATTATAAAAATCAGCATAAAAATAGGATGCTAGAGTGGGGGGGCGGCAAAATTTTCCTCCGCCCCGGGCGGCCAAAACCCACGCTACGCCACTGAGGTGGATTAAAGATATACTATTGTAAGGTGTTCACTAATGTTATATATTAGAAAAAAGTTGCAATTTTAATGATCAGTAAACTGTTCGGATCGACTAAAACATTGGTCTTTTTTTTATATGGATTAACTGAACAAATATTGTTTCAGCGTTTATCTGACTCTGATTACAGAAGGAATGTGGAACATGAACACAATACTAGGTTTATAAGAAATGAAGGCATACGGACAGCGAACCCCGGAGAACAATAAGCCTAAAACACTTACCATATTCCCAAGTTATATAAAAAAAAAACAAAAGACGAAAAAGATTCAGACACATAATAAAATCCTGTCTCCTAAATAGAGATACTACTTTATACTGCGTGATGATATCAATCAATAATTATTATTCATCAAACGTAGATATAGTATTTTTGTTGTTAAATGTTGTAAATAATAAAAATAATCGGTTAAGAAATATTATTATTAGCGCAGTGGCGATATCGTAACCGATGAGGTTTATCCGAGGTGCGATTATTGCTAGTTGAAAACTTTTACGTCAGGTTTTTTACTAATAGCTACCTCAAAACGTTAAACGTTGTAGACAAGTCACTCACTTAGCAAGTAAATTCACATCGAGCTTTATAAGCAACTGAAATACGTAGCCCAGCTGTGAAATCTATGCAGAAGCTTTATAGTAATAATAATTTTCCCGCCATAAATCTACATTAACAAAAACCCATTTACTCTCGTCTGTCGGGTGTTTCGTGTTGGGTAGTTCAATATATTACATCGCAAATGTTGAATTTGTCAGTGTTGAATAATATATTTTCCAAAAAATAAGCACAAAATGAGAAGCTTAGATCTATTTAGTCAATGTAACATGAACCTACTTACGTACAAGGCGAAGCGCAGCGGTCAATTCCAATGTGTTGTTGAAACGTCACTAGAAAAGGAGTAGAGGAAGAATTTAAACAATTTCAGGATATTAATGAGATGATCTTTGAAATGACCTTGAACTGTATAAACGGAACATAGGTATTGTGCAGTTTACACAATAATATTTCAGAAAAATTGCGCAGGAATGGTAATGCGCTGACGTAACATCTGCCATCTTTCAATGACATTTCCATAGATAATGGAAAATTGAAGAAAATTTATTTTTTTAAATGACGTCTGACAGTTCCTACTTTCGATCTTGTATAAATTCAAATTAATTCCAGGTATTGAAATCCAATTAATTTTAACCGGATATATTCGAAACACTAAAATAAATTTATGAATCTAACCACAAATTGTACATCCGTTTTACTTTTGAGACCGTCACCATGTACCAGCAGGTATACAGCACGTATTTTGATGCCTTCCAAGATCTCGATTACATTTTGGTATTTCACGATCACAAAGGTATTTTGAAGTTACAGGAGACACACTTTCCTCTCATGCCTTTTAATTAATGAATATTCCCATATTATTAATGCTTGGTGTAACCCTAAGTGACCAGCTCAGGTATGGGGGCTCCATTGAAGCCAGAGTAAAGCTAGCCTCCCAAAAACTGGGCGTGCTGTACAGGGCCCGCAGATACTTTAATAGGACACAACTGCTAACCTTGTACAAATCACAAGTACGCCCCACGGTTAAATTTGGCAGCCATCTCTGGTCTGGAGCTCCAAAATACCTGAAAAATACCCTCGACTCTGTGCAGAAACGGGCGGTCCGTTTGATAGATTCTCCCATCTTAACAGACGGATTGCAATCTTTAGAGCACAGGCGTCGGGTGGGAATGCTATCCTTGTTCTACCGGTATTACAATGGAAGATGCTCCGAGGAACTAGCATCATTGATCCCTTCGGCACCGGTGCATAGTCGGGAAACACGCCAAACGCGTGCCCAACATTTGTACACGGTTGACATTTAATAATAAATTTGGACAACTTATATAGCGCTGTTTTTGCGAAAAATCGCCTCAAGAGCGCTGTATTTGTCACATGAGAACGGGTCGTTTCTTCGACTCGTTCTTGTGTTCAACAGCTCGGCTGTGGAATGATTTGCCGGCCTCTGTGTTTCCTCCTTCCTACAACATGGGTCTCTTCAAGACCAATGTTCATTCCTTCCTCTCCTCAAAAAGACCCTCCACACAGCATCCCAGATAACATAGGCCCTGAGGGAAATTATTTTCCTCAGGGCCTCCTGTGTGGAGTTAATGTAAAAAAAAAAAAAAAAACTTCTAGGTACAAACTTATAAAAAAAAACTTTTTTAAAACAACCTCCTGATAATATACCACAACACTAAAAAAACAGTTATCAGCTGTATTTGATGGTAAGATCTGGCAATATTAAATTTGTATAAACGAAAATGTGTGAATTTCATGTATTTTAGGGGCAGGGAGGAAAGCAGGAGGGGGAAATGGGAGTCGCAGGAGGGGTGACGAGAGAGGGTGAAGGCAGGTAAGGTGGAAGGGGTACGCAGGAGGGGAGGGGACTCGGGAGTCGAACGGGGATTCACGGGAAAGGACATGAAGGGAGAATCAATGTATTTCCTCGAATGGCATTGCAACGCATGCCGGGTACGAGCTAGTATAATATAATTAGTTTTTTTAATTTTTTTTACACCATATTTAAGAGTGTCGTATTTAAATATGGTGTGATTTCGTGATTCATAATTTTGTTTACAACTTATGTTCCAATTATTGTTTCTCATCGCAAGAGTGCATTTATTATAAAAAGCTCTGTTTTTTATTTTTTTTTCAAACGAGAAGTACTTTTGTTTACAAGCTAGGTACTAGCCGGCGAATTTACTATCTGTAAGTAAACTCCTTCAGTGTAATATCTGCTAGTTAGCTAGTAATATGATTTCACTAGCAGATAATGAATTTGCTGGATAGTTAAGTAGCTTGTTAACTCGCTCAATATAAATGAGGATTTATTTTTAGTAGAATTAAACTTATCACCAGTGAAGGGAAATTTTTTGGAGATTTATTGCTTTCGTACCTACCTAATCCAAATATTGTAAACTAACCATCTACATAATCGGAAGCATCTATGGCCTGGCTGTCAACAAAAACTAAGACGATTTGCAGGAAATTTAAATCAGCAAACATCAATGTGAATATTAGTATTCACACGACTACCTGAAATAAAAACGCATTGTTGAACATTGCGGTAAGTAGGCACCTACAGCAATAAATAGATATTTATCACCATTTCTTAGTCTGTGTCCATATTGTCTATTTAAAATTTAACTTTTAAATATTCATTGTTTTACCCCAGAAATAGGGATTTTAATTTTTGGAATATGGCAACATTGATTCAGCGTCTTTATTGCTTACAAATTTCATCACCTTACCAAGAATTGATTGTTCATTTAGAAGTTATGTTTTGTAGTAACTGTACGTAATTGTCTTAAATTTATATGATTGACATTATTTTATTAACCATCACATTTTTATTTCAAACTTGTTAAAATTTGAACGAACGTGCACTTTCCTATTGACGTTTCTTCAACTTCAAGCTTAGTGACAGTCGCGCCTTATCTTGTACGTAAGTAGCTCCTTGTTATATTGACTAAGTAACACCTAAGTTCCTTAATTGGTGCTAGTTTATCTTAAAAATGTATCGCCTAACTCTTGATTTAACAGTTTTGACAGTATTCCCGATATAATATATTGAGCCACCCAATACCAACCAGATTATGTGACAGAGGAAAGTACAGGAGTTGGTTTATTGTTCATTTGCGGCCGCTGTCATAAATTATAAGGAAGCGGAAGAGATGATTTTATGTTAAATATTCGGGAGGAATGCAGATCCCGCCAATGTCAGGGAATTTAATAAAAATGCACTCTCTAGTAATACGCCATTGCCAACAGTGGTGTAGCGTGGGGGAGGTGGGGGGGGGGGGGGGGGGGGGGGGGGGGGGGGGGGGGGCACTTTCAAGGGGGGCGGCAAATTTTCACAATTAATAAATACAATTATCTTGGATAAATTTAAACCATTTCAAATCATTATTTGAAAATGTTCTACGATACTTTCGTTTACGAATCCAACTTTTTTTTATTATTTATTAAAAATATCAATAAATTTATATTTTTTAAGCTGCAAATTTCGCAAATCGTAGGAAAACCGTACGCATATTATGAGACTAATATTAATTACAGGGTGGCCACAGACCTGGAATACCTGGAAAACCTGGAATTATCAGGGAATTTTACCAAACCTGGAATTATCAGGGAAATGTCAGGGAATTTCGAAAAAAATTTATAATATCAGGGAATTCCAAAAATAAAACTATATTCGTTATTTTGCGATTTGTGCAACCCCAAAGTTGTGTTTTATTGCTTTTACTTGCAACTTGTGTAACAAAAGATATGCCGATAAAGACAAACTAGATAGGTATTTTTTTATTATTATTTTCATTAATGCCCTTGCAATACAATCATGTCATATAGTTGATGTGTGTGTGTGTGTTTTTATTTTGTGTGTGTAGGTATTTTAACATTTAAATCAAAGTTTTTAGTATTTATAAAATTACATTGTATCACTATTTATACCATAGCTTTGTGTAAATACATAATAAACCTATTTCTAAACTTTAGTCGAATGCTTATGGTTCAGTTTTCTCTGAACCATAAGCATTTTCTTATGGTTCAGAGATAGTTTCTTCTTTTCTTTTCTTCTACCCAAAGGGTATATTGTTTTAATTATTAATATTCTAAATCTAAACTGTTCCCTAGTATTGTTGCTTATTTCATGTGATATTTTTTTTGTATCTCTTCTAATATTAATGTTTTTTTTGTTTATTTTTCTATTTTTGTCTCGTCTTTTCATTTCTTCAGGTGAAATATCATAAATTTGTAACAAGTGTATTTTGTGTTCAATAGATTATTGTAATGCAAAGAAATAATTTATGTTATAGATGACGGAATTCCCTTTATTATTTATTTAACAAACGACCTCCCCATAGGGAACGTACCCATACTACGTGACCAACTTTTTGCACTTTTTAACCCCCCCCTCAGTGACCAAAAACCTAAGCCCCCCGCCGCTCATTTGTTCCAAGCGTGGTATTTTGAAGACCCCCCCCCCCCGCTGAACAGGTCACGTAGTATGAGTACGTTCCCTTATATCAAATTAAACATAACATGGAAAAATGTAGAAACTGCCCTGGAAAACCTGGAATTATCAGGGAATTTTGAAATCCATTTTTTGTGGCCACCCTGAATTAAAACAGATTCACTCTTACTTAAAACCAGACTTGTGTTCAGAATGTATTAATGAATGAATTTCAGTTGTGTATTCATCTGCTGATTCATTTCGAATGAGACCATTATTTTATTCGAAGTGCATTGGAGGACCCACCACATACCCGCCCTGGTATAGGTAACAGATGGTTACCCCTTCAAGGCTCTTGCAAGGACTCTAATTTTTTGTATGAAAATGGCTCTACATTTAATAAATGATACTAGACCTCCATTGCCCTCGCATACGTTGTTAGGTAGCAGTATGCAAGTGCTACTATGTACAGTTGTTAGTAATTATAAAGAAAATCTTACCTGGACCTCTTTTAGGTAAGGGGATGAAATAACAATAAAGAAGACAATATGTAGGCAGTATGCCTACCCTAACTTATTTATGTACATAAAGCACTAAGCAAATTTCTAACAATGAAATAGCAATCATGGTAGACAGTAGATCCACAGACGGATGTGCTACAGCGCGGATCGCCCGGCAGTCCTGCTGAAAGTTAGTCGGTGATCAGGCAGGCCGGATACGAGGTTCAGATACCGCGCCCCTAAGCCGACATCCCGGTGGTGCCTCGACGATCAGTAAGTGGGAGATGGGGACGTATCGCCCGAAGACCCTGAGGAAGTGAGCGTCGGGTTGTCGGAGGCGGGGCGGAGAGGTCCCCTAGCTCGCACGGACCCCCCTCTGACCGCCAACCTTCCCCAGGGGTGGCGCGGGCGATCCGAGAGGCAGCACTCCGGGAGCGCTTCACAGGTTCACGTAGCGGAGACGAGGTCATACCCCCCCCCCCCCCTAATGAAATGGGACATAACATTACGGAGTTCAGTTCTGTCTCCGGGACACTAGCTCAGCATTACATGAATCTAGAATTGTTAAAAGAATTTACAGGTAAAAATGCTCCACTGAAGTAAGAGCACAATAAAGTAGTTGGTATCCGGAAGCTCAATCCGAAACTAGCTTCTGTAGTAACCTAGGAAAGCTTACCACCTCAGTTGCAGTAAGAACCTGAAAGTGTTTTTTCTTGGGAAGCTACATTAGAAAAAATAAAAATAAAGAAAAATTAAAATTCAAGTTCAAGTTTAAGTAACGGAAGAAAGATAGAGAGTAGACGATATGTTCAATATCTTCAGGATGGCGGCCATCTACAGGTACATTATAATAATTTGGGGGGAAAAGATCAAAGTTTGCATAGCAATATGGTTGCAATAGCAACAGGAAAGCGGTTTTTCGCAGTTGCATATCCCAGGAAAGGCTGTTGTTCAAACAAACTCATTACTGATTATGTATCTAATTTTAACAAATCTGAAAATGTAAATAATTTTTAAAAATTGATAATGTAACTAATTTACAAAAAAAAATCTGGAAATGTAAATAATTTTAATAATACGTAACTTACTTTAATAAATGGCCAAGATCACCCTTAATGGGTGAAAGCCAAATAAATAATTGAAAAAAAAAAAAAAAAAACTTCGACAACGCGAACGTTCCGTATTTATCCGTGAAGTGGACTGTATGCATCTTTAACCAAGAAACAATTAATTACGTTTGGAAAGATGTTAAAAGATGCATTAATATTCCATTTTAATTTAATCATAGTTCAAAATTTCATTTGTCAAATGATCTCATTTCAATTATTTTTTGTTTGGTTTGATATTTTTTGCTTGAGTTTAGTTTCAATATAAACATTCATCACTTAGTTAACCCAAACCAAGAACCTTATTACTTACTTTGTGCATGTGAACAGTTGTTTCTTGTAGTAATTGGTAAAACGATGTGTTATTTCCATAATCTGTGCCTAAAAGTGCGGCGGTCAGCGGAATAATTATCAATTTTAGATTTTCAACGTCATCAGTATTATCCTTATTTATTTTTGTCTTAACTGAGCTGTTGCTTTTATGTCGGTCTTTTATGGGTAAAAGCAGCCGTTTATTGCAAGAGGGTACAGTCAATGATAAATCAATCATTTCTACAATGATGTTTTCCAAATATCATCAAGAGCACTTGACTTAACCGCCAATGGCATTAGTATTTTTCCATCTGTTATCTATTTTAATCTCCTTTATAACCAAACACATTGGTCTACTAGTCTACTTAATTAATGTTTGTATATAAATTTATAAGTCTACTTATTTTCAGCAAGACAAATTATCGATAGACAACTGGACGCCATCACAGCAGTGCCATGGATCTTCCCAACCCAGAGAGTGTTTCCATCAAGACGGAACCAGGCTCCCAGGAAGAAATGGCAGGTGAAATGCCTTATACGGATGAAAAAACCCATCTCCTTGATATAAAGGAATGTTTGCAGTATGCAGAGAATGTTCAGCCAACGAGTAAGTTGCATTGCGTATATCGCAAAGTTATGGACGCAGTCAGGACAGTTTCTTGTTTCTACCCCCTCTTGTAGTACATCGTACTTTTGAATTTACTTTTGAAAAATGTCTAATAAATGAAAAATGTCTTAGTAAACTTTTGTTTAAGCTTGCCTTCAGATATTGGGCACATTTTGTCAGAAGGTCAACATATTTTCGCTTTGAAATAAAATTCATGCGTTCGTCACTCCTTGACACACTGACCCCCAGATTCCTAACCACCTCTCATACCTTTTCCTTCCCAAAACATCTTCTCCTTTGTTTCCTTTAAAACGCCCTTTACACAGCACCCCCAAAGATGACAAGCCCTGTGGGGGAATTGTATTCCACAAGGCCTCCTGTGTGGAGCTATTGTAAGTTGTGAAGTATTAAAGTATCTGCAGGAACTGTACTGAATGTCCAGCTTCTGGGAGGCTAACTAAACTCTGACTTCGATGGAGCCCCCGTGCCTAAGCCGGTTACTCAGAGTTAAACCAAGCATTTCAATGGAAAGCTTGCATACAATTGTATTGTATAAATATTCCAGGTAGTGTTAATGTGCAAACTGCTCCCATCAAGATAGAACCAGGATCACAAGAAGAAGACGGAGGAAGAATTCTTTATATCGAAATTGACCCGTTGGATGTTAAAAAGGAATGCTTGGAGCCTTCAGAAAGTATCAGCCAGACTGCATGTAAAACATTGTTTTTATTTGTTTGAATTCGTTTTAATAATGTTCTGTTTTCATTGTTGACATTTGTACTGAGCGTTAAAGAAATAGTCACATTTACAATATCCAAGATTGATTTTATAAGCAAAACTCTCTTTCAACTCCCACATAATAATAATAATAATAATTGGATAATTTGTATAGCGCCGTTTTTGTGAAAAATCACCTCAAGGGCACATGTCTGATATTATCTCCCTCGCCAACAAGGTGCTTGGATTTGTTCTTCGTAATACGGATTTTGGATAATACCCAACCTAATATTAGATAAAATAATTTAGGTATTATGATTTACAGTGCTATTAATGCGAAGGTGACCTCTCATTCAAAGAATCAACAACTGCTCGAAATCTGAGGGCACTCTTACATTTGGTAGACGAATTACCTTAGCTTGCGAAACTACCCTAGTGTAAGCAGTTAAACGTTTGGTGTAGGTAAATACTGTCGGCAGTTGACTTGGTAATTGGTGTAAATAGCGCTTCGTCAACAAATTCAAAACGCATATTTCGAATTCATTAAAAACGTTTTCTGAAATCCTTCAAATTACTTATTACTCATTATCTCATTAATAATTAATAATCTCAGAAAAAACATACAGATGCTTGATCATTTTTCTTCAATCAGTTATCGATCGATTCTGGTGTAATTGTATTCAAGTTATGCGTCTATTATAAAAGTGAACTATCAAATCCACTTACCGTTTTTTCTTCTTTCAGCACTAATAAAAACGCCTAATACAAAAATAACTTTTCACTAATTCACGTCAATCAATAGATAACAATTCACTTCACGAGTTTACGTCAATCACAATATATGAACAAAATTAGAATGATTCATGGAATATTTCAGGGAAATCCCTGACCGAGCAATACTTCGAGTTAGGAACGAAAAAAAAAACATTTTTTTCGAGAATCCCCGACCAACCGAGCCATAGAACTAAATAACAGTCAGTTTTCACATGTAAAATATTTTTTTGGGAATTTTGCACTTTCGTAAGTTTTTTCTTAAGTCTCGGGTGGCACCCGGGGCGGTCTGTCCTCCCGCCGGCCGCCCCCCTTGCTGCATCGCTGCTTTTATACATATGCGTACCTTAAATTTGTAATCTTCTCAGTAATAAATTAGTGCGTAAGCATTTTATTGAGAACTTTAATACGAGAACGTATATTTATATTGACGCTGGTTTCGAAACGTTTTGATTAAATTGTGTTGTAATTAAATAAAATGATTTATTTTTATTAAATAAAAATGATGATTGAAAGTGAATTTGCCATTATTGAAGAAGTTATATTGAACGTCTGAAGTTTGAAATAAACAATGTTTAATTTTGTTTTTTCGTTCATCTCTCTCGGAAAACGTCACCGATATCTTTGTTTTTTGTTAAACTCGCTTAAAGCTACTGCAGGTAGCGGGAACTTAGTTAAACATATTCAGCCTTACTCATCATAAAACCGTACCACGGCTCTGTAGCGGCTCTGTAGCTACACAGTGGAGTAAGCTTACACTGCTCAGGGTAAAAATGTTTACTCATCATCATAATGTTTCTCGACAGCTGTTATGATTTTTTTACGGTAGCAACACTGCTCCAAAGCTCAAAAACGCGACCAATTTAGCATTTCGCGGCGTGTTGCCAACTTCACGTTTATTCATACGTCAACACGCGTCAACATAACGTTGACTTTGGTAAATCTATATTTAGACATCGAAAATCTCCTTCCGTGAGTGCCGCAAATGGATCGTACCTTTTTTAAACCTTTTCCGTGGCCGTGGTGCACGAATGCTGCGAATACGGTCAATATTTGCCAAAGCTCCGTTCAAAATGTCAAGGTTCTCATAAAAGTTCGCCATTTCGTCATAGACCGGGAGGGGAGATAGGTAAACCCTACGTCATCGACTACATGGATGAAACTACTTTTAAGTGATAATTGGCATCTAGAAAACCTTAAAAAAGCTGGTCTGCCGGTGCGCCTCTTGGCAGGAGCCGCGCAGTCATGGAAATAGTCAGCGATTTTTTTGGTCTAAATTACGTCATCGACTACACGAACGGGAATGGTCTCATATGATAAAGGTCGATTAGAAAATGAGAAAAAAGCAGGTCTGCCAACCGGCAGCCTGGCAAGTTCGGAGGCAGCCGGCGTCAAAGTGGGGAAAAAATTGGTCGATTTTACGTCATCGACTACACGAATGAAACCAATGAATAACTATAGTCCAGATTATTCCATATAAGAATTTCGCGGTCTGCCGACCAGCAGCCTGGCAAATTTTTGTGTAGGATTTTTTTAAGTTTTTTTTTTTTTTTTAATTTTTCGTTTTTCTTTATTATTATTTTTATTTCACTATATTTAAAAAAACTTTGAATGACATATTTTAAAAAAATAATCTAAAAATATAAAAAAAATAATTTAAGAGTTCCCAGTGTACCCATACGTCAGGCGAGCCTTTAGACGCCAAACCACTTACGAAACCTGCCGCGGTGCCCCTCACCGCTGTCGCGTGTTAATATTTTTGTACAAATTTATAATAATAATAGTCCTTTTAAGATTGCCTAATAGTCCATAGTAGTTGGAAGTTCGAACAACCAACCCACCGTCGCCGTCAGAGCTGCGTTCGTCCGAAAAACGACGGAAATTTCCGAACTCCGTCCGTTTCATATCGGTTTCGCTTGCCCTGCTGCATCGATTACATCGAATACAAGATCGGAACTAACGAAAACCTGTAGTCTAAATCATCCCATTTATGACTTCTTTCATTTGCCGACCAGCAGCCTCTCAGTTTTTTGTGTACGATCTTTTAAAGTTTTAAATTTTTTTTAAATTAAATTTTATTTCTTTTCAATATCTTTATTATTATTTTTATTTAAATATGGTTTTAAAAACTTAGAATGCAAGATTTTAAACAAAATAAGTTGTAATCATAAAAAAATAAATTTTGAGTGTTCCGAGTGTACCCATCGGACGGGAGAGCCTTTCGACGTGGAACAACTTACTGGAAACTGGCCGCGGAGCCCTTCGCCGTCAACGCGTGCCCATATTATTAAACCAATTTATAATAATGTAAGTCTTTTTAAGATAACCTAATAGTCCACAGTGGTTGAAAGTTCGAAGAACCACCGCACCGTCACCATAAGAGCTGCGTTCGTACGAAAAACGATGGAAATTTCCGAACCCCGTCCGTTTCATATCGGTTTCGCTTGCCCTGCTGCATCGATTACATCGAATACAAGATCGAAACTAACGAAAACCTGTAGTCTAGATTATTCCATTTATGAATTCCTTGGTCTGCCGACCAGCAGCCTGGCTGTTTTTGTGTAGGATCTTTTAATTTTTTTTTTTATTAAAATAAAATATTTTCAATATCTTTATTATCATTTTTATTTGAATATGGTTTTAAAAACTTAGAATGCAAGATTTTAAATGAAATAAGTTGTAATCATAAAAAAATAAATTTTGAGTGTTCCGAGTGTACCCATCGGACGGGGGAGCCTTTCGACGCGAAACAACTTACTGGAAACTGGCCAAGGAGTCCTTCGCCGCCAACGCGTGCCCATATTATTAAACAAATTTATCATAATAATAGTCTTTTTAAGATAATCTAATAGTCAATGGTGGTTGGAAGTTCGAACAATCACCGCACCGTTGCCATAAGAGCTGCGTTCGTACGAAAAACGACGGAAATTTCCGAACCCCGTCCGTTTCATATCGGTTTCGCTTGCCCTGCTGCATCGATTACATCGATTACAAGATCGGAACTAACGAAAACCTGTAGACTAAATCATCTCATTTATGATTTCTTTCGTCTGCCGACCAGCAGCCTGTCAGTTTTTTTGAGTACGATCTTTTAAAGTTTTAATTTTTTTTTAATTAAAAAAAAAATATTTTTAATATCTTTATTATTATTTTTATTTGAACATAGTTTTAAAATCTTAGAACGCGAGATTTTAAATAAAATAAGTTGTAATCATAAAAAAATAAATTTTGAGTGTTCTGATTGTACCCATCGGACGGGAGAGCCTTTCGACGGAAACAACTTACTGGAAATTGGCCGCGGAGCCCTTCGCTGCCATTGCGTGCCCATATTATAGCCTGGTTGGTAGACTCGAAACACTTAAATTAATTTTTTTATCATTGCCACTTATTTTTATTTAATCTGGCATTCCAATTTTTTAAAACGATATTGAAATAAAAATAATAATAAATACAATGAAAATAATTTTAATAAAATTAAAAAAACTTTAGAAATCGTACGTAAAAAACTGCCAGGCTGCTGGTCAGCAGACCAAGGAAGTCATGAATGCAATTGTCTAGACTACAGTTTTTCGTTAGTTTCGATCTTGAATTCGAAGTAATCGGTGCAACAGGGCAAGCGAAACCGATATGAAATGGACGGGGTTCGGAAATTCCAGTCGTTTTTCGGACGAACGCAGCTCTTACGACGACGGTGCGGTTGTTGTTCGAACTTCCAACCACTATGGATTATTAGGTTATCTTAAAAAGACTTATATTATTATAAATTGGTTTAATAATATGGGCACGCGTTGACGGCGAAGGGCTCCGCGGCCAGTTTCCAGTAAGTTGTTTCACGTCGAAAGGCTCTCTCTCCCGTCCGATGGGTACACTCGGAACACTCAAAATTTATTTTTTTATGATTACAACTTATTTTATTTAAAATATTGCATTCTAAGTTTTTCAAACAATATTCAAATAAAAATAATAATAAAGATATTGAAAAAAAAAATAATTTAAAACTTTAAAAGATCGTACACAGAAAACTGAGAGGCTGCTGGTCGGCAAACGAAAGAAGTCATAAATGGGATGATTTAGACTACAGGTTTTCGTTAGTTCCGATCTTTTATTCGATGTAATCGATGCAGCAGGGCAAGCGAAACCGATATGAAACGGACGGGGTTCGGAAATTTCCGTCGTTTTTCGGACGAACGCAGCTCTTACGGCGACGGTGGGTTGGTTGTTCGAACTTCTAACTACTATGGACTATTAGGCAATCTTAAAAGGACTATTATTATTATAAATTTGTACAAAATATTAACACGCGACAGCGGTGAGGAGCACCGCGGCAGGTTTCGTAAGTGGTTTGGCGTCTAAAGGCTCGCCTGACGGATGGGTACACAGGGAACTCTTAAATTATTTTTTTTTATATTTTACAATTATTTTTTTAAAATATGGCATTCAAAGTTTGTAAAAATATAGTGAAATAAAAATAATAATAAAGATAAACGAAAAATTTAAAAAATAAAAAAAAAACTTAAAAAAATCGTATACAAAAATTTGCCAGGCTGCTGGTCGGCAGACCGCGAAATTCTTATATTGAATGATCTGGACTATAGTTATTCATTGGTTTCATTCGTGTAGTCGATGACGTAAAATCGACCAATTTTTTCCCCACTTTGACGCCGGCTGCCTCCGAACTTGCCAGGCTGCCGGTTGGCAGACCTGCTTTTTTCTCATTTTCTAATCGACCTTTATCATATGAGACCATTTCCGTTCATGTAGTCGATGACGTAATTTAGACCAAAAAAATCGCTGACTATTTCCATGACTGCGCGGCTCCTGCCAAGAGGCACACCGGCAGACCAGCTTTTTTAAGGTTTTCTAGATGCCCATTATTACTTAAAAGTAGTTTCATCCGTGTAGTCGATGACGTAGGGTTAACCTATCTCCCCTCCCGGTCTATCAGTTACAACGCACGGGGTACTGAGTTAACCCTGGTGATCGGGTGGTTTAAATTCTGACAGCTACTACATCTCCCGAGTTAACTTTTGATGTCGTGTAGTGTTAAAAAAATATACTTGTGGATAAATTATCCTTTATTGTTTAATTACACAATACAACTTAAAATAAGTACAATTTCAAAGGGAACTATTATGTGAGCAATACAACAAGCAAGTGCTTGGATTCAATGCACAAAATAGATTAACTAGTGGAAGTAAGAGTCGGGGTTTATATAGTCCCTGCTGGCGTGGTGGGGGGGCGTCGTCTTCCTATTTTCGGTGCTGCATGTCAAGGGGTCAATATGTCATCCTGATAATGGGGTTGTTGTCCCGATGCACGTGGATACGTGGGGTTTCGTAATCCAGTCTTTTATTTTGGGACTGTTCGGCGTGAGGGCTGCGTTAAGTACATCCAAATGTTCGTTGGTTTGTCTATTAATGGTTTTTCTTCGAGTTGGTATGTCGATTAAGGGATAGTGATTAGAGTATATCATCCCGGTAATGGTCCTCGGCTGGATGCAGCTGTTATCAATAAACATGTAGGGTTTATTAGTTTATTTTTAGGCAAGATGAAGTGCCGGTTGCAATGGGCGTACTGCGATGTCTTCTTGTAGGTGGGGGTCGTTTAGGGTGGTTAACTCTCCCCCCCTAAAATTGAAACTCCTTCGCACTGTGAAGAGTTTATATCTTCTCCAAAGGATATATCCGATGGCCGTAATTATCAAGCAGCTGGTAAGTGTTATGTGTATAGTTCCTTCAAATCCCGTCGTAGCGATAGGGATATCGAATTCTCTGCGTGGTTCTTGTATTTCGTCAACATGTAGGATGGGTAGTTTTAGTACATGTAATTCTTCCTTCGAATATGTAATGAGTAATGTTTCTTGGTTAACGATTCTTCCCATAGTGAAAGTCCTTCCTTGTATACTGCACTCGTCGTTTGTTACAAGTACAGATTTGGAAATTACTATATTCTGTTGATGTTGAGGGCATTGTGCTTTTAATGCTGTTGGTTCGTTGCGAAATAGATACATCATGTTATCTCCGATGACGTGTGTATATTCTTCTGGGCAAATAATCTGGCGTAGACTGCAGTTCTGTTCGCTGTGGTTTTCTAGTACGGTAGTTGTGCAGTCATCGATGGAGTTGAGTTCTTTGTTGCATATGCTGAGGCTGTCTGTAATAACTTGGCACTTGTGTGCGTTATACATCTGCTTTCCATCTCTCAATAATCGTCTCGGTAGGAGGTGGGGTTGGAAACATTTATTGTTAGTTTTGGAGATGATGGGAATTATTTCGTTATACATATAGACGGTGCGTTCTACTAAAGTTAGAGAGAGAATAAAGTGCAAAGTTTGTTTAACTTTAATGAATTTAACTTGCAAAAAGCGTTGAATAATATCAAAATCTTTAGAAGGTAGCTGTTCAGGATTTACATGTGAAATAGATTCCATAAATACCTTTGGTTTTATAATGCTAGGGTGGTACATTCCATGAGAGGCAAACGTGATAGCTTCTGTAATTCTAGTAATTAATTCGGTGATAGTTTCCGTCTGATAAATTAAATGTGTAATCAACAAGTCTGTCTTATCTTCATAATGATCATGGCTCATTTGTGACCAGAGTACCATTTGGTTATGTGAAATATTTTTTAGTTTACCGTAATAATCCTCTAATGATCTTGAACTCAACGAGATTCTCTTTTCATTAATATTTTGGTTAGTTTCAATTCGTTGCACTAATTTATCTAAATCATTATCATCTAAGTTTCCCGTAATCCCTTTAATTATTGTACCGAGTCCGTTTATTAGGCCTCTTTTATATCTATTTACAACTAAATTGTCCATTATCTGATTATTATGATCTATTAAATATTTCAAACGTTCTAATCCTACATGTGGTAAAGTTACATTGTTACTTTTTATAAATTTCTCATAATTAATTCCTAGTTGTTGCGATTGTTCAATAAGTTCAGTTAAATCTAGGGTATGAATGACGTGCCACTGTCCTTCGACGGCTCGTGCATTTCCCAGAGGTGCGACGATGAAGTGCTCATTGTCCGCTAATTGACGGATCCGTAGCGCTTGCGTCATGGCCGTCAGCCTGAAACAATTTAACACTGTCTTTGTGAATTGTTGTTAGGCCTCTCAGACTTTTATATTCGAGTACATTATGTGGTAATATTTTAGTAATAGTGAACGGTCCTTTGAATTTATTTTTATGTTTACCCCGTGCGGTAACTTTTATAAGTATTTGTTGTCCTACGGACATCTCTTGGGGCGTACGTGTTTTGTTTACTCGTTCGCGTGTTTTATTTTTTGTTTTATGTTGTAAATCATGTATTATTTTGTTTAGTTCTTTACATTGATTTGCATGATCGGCTACGTAATTTTGGGTTATCACACCATTAGATTGTGGTGTTCGGTTCCCATGGCAAAAGTGTATTTCATTTGGTGTATGCTTAGTTACACCATGTATATTATTATTATAAGCATTTAAGGCTAAATTAATTTGAGTTTCCGATGTGACGTTCGGTATTGCCGTGCGTATTAATCTCAGTATTTCTGTTAGAGTGGAGTGAAAGCGTTCTATATCAGCTTTTGACTGTGAATGACCAGTAGTAGTCACATGTGTTTTAATATTGTACGTTTCTAATAATTCTCGTGTCGTAGTGGACGTAAACGTAGTTTCACGATCTAAATGTATTTCTTTCGGTATGCCGATTAATGAAAATATTTTTACTAGTATTTCGCATATTGCGACATTGTTGTCAACAGTGATTAAAGTGCAAGATGCCCATTTAGAGAATCTATCCACAATGGTTAAGAATTTTTGACGTCCGAAATGATAAGTGTCGATCTGCCATATCTCCATCGGACAATTAGGAGTAACAGTAGCCTCTAATGGGGCTGACGTGGGGTGCCTTTCGTATTTAGAATTTTGACATATTATACACGTTTTTAAAAAATCTTTTATTTTTGTCCGCATATTATTAAAATAGTGCGTCCGTTTTATTTTACTGAGTAGGGCATCTAGACCCATGTGACGCTGGTTCTCGACATGCGTCGAACGAATTATCTCCTTTTGTTCTTCTAATTTTATGGGTTCAATCTTAACATTTGTAAAACGTATTAATTTAAATGAGTTCTTATCAATATTTTTTCTATAACATTCGCTTAAACACTCATATAATCTATCGTTATTTATAATTACTGCATATTTATCTTTATCCAAACATGTTTTAATCAATTTTAAAAATATTGCTTCTGCATTTTCTAAAGGGATACACCATACAAGGTCCGTACCTTTTTCCTTAGCTCTCAAACTATGCTTCTCAATATCGCTTAGTTCAATAAAAATCCTATTCATACGCGGGGGTGGGTGTTCGTTACGAATTGGGATTCCACCCTCATGGTCATCCACATTGCTATGCACGGTGTCAGTGACACTCTGGGCGCCCGAGGTGGCTTCTACTCGTAATGAATCATGCTCCTCACCGTCCTCACTATAATGAATTTCGACTCTTGAAAGTGCGTCAGCTACATGGTTATTACAACCTCGCTTATGTCTAATCGTATAATCATATTCCTGGAGTTTGAGTCTCCACCTAGTAAGTTTGGCGTTTGGTTCTTTTAACTTGGTTAACCATACTAACGGTTGGTGATCCGTTTCTATGATAAAATGTTTACCATAAATATACGGACGGAATTGCTGGAGGGACCATAGTATACCAAGCAATTCCTTTTCCGTCGTATTGTATTTAGTTTCCGTTTTTGACAGTGTCCTAGAAATATAGGCAATAGGTTGAGTTTTTTCTCGACTATATGGACAGGGCTTGCCCAAGGCGAATCGCTTGGTCGGATGATTCCATCCTTTAGAAGTTGGGCGACTTGCCTTTCAACTTCAAGCCTCTGCTCATACGGTAACCGATAAGCGCGTTGATACACAGGTTCTTCTTTAATTAATTTTATTTCATGTTTTACATGAGGTGAGCAATTAGCTACCAGTTCCTCAGAAAACAAATCTCTATTTTTCTCCAATAACTCATCAAGTCTATTTATATCCATTACATGGAACAACTGAACTTGTCTGGTTGGAGTTTTTAAAATATTATTACAGTTGTTTAAAATTAATGTTGCATTCATTAATTTCAACATATCTATCCCCATTAAAACATCGTATTTGTGGGAAAAGTCAAAAATATAAAAACGCATTTCAGCATTATTATTGCCGAATACTCTTTTCCAAAATGGAGTCACGACGGCACCTCTATGGGTAGTCGTAGAGTGTGCTGTTTGTACAGTAAACTCTTCGTTTACATATCTACAGTCACGAAATAATCTATTATACACATTTTTATTCATGAATGATTTGGAGCTTCCCGTATCAATCAGAATTTTTATATTTAATGGCGCTACTACATATGGTAGGCCATTGTTAATATGATTCAGGTGGACTAGGTTTCTCGGGGAGATTCTTGGTCTTCCCACAAATCCGGCCGTTCCTGATCATTCCCGTCTGTATAAAATAGCTCTTGTGCCGTACGTCCATTGCCGAGGTCGATGACCGGGCCTTTAGGAGGTCGAGGCATTGGGGCCGTTCTCATACTGACATCACCGGAACGCGCATGATGCGTATTAAAATTATTATTATTATTTCCTTGCCACGGGCGGTTTTGTACGTACTTATGCGTTTGGTTATTATTATGCCACGGTTTATTATTATAATTGTTAAGGTGATTATGATTATTATGATTAAAGTTATTATGAGGTTTGAACGAATTTTGCGTTTGCGGTGGAAAAAAGTTAGGGCGAGTAAAAGGTTTATTTGATTGGCTTTGTCCTGGCCGCATGAAATTAGATGGTCCTGCTTGTGGAAACACAAGATTTTGTTTAGACCGTTGATGGAGCTCGCCATGAGCCTCCAGCATTCTTATTTCCGTGCACAGGGCATCATAATTTTTGGTTAAGTTTGCGCATTTAATGTGCGTTGGCATTAGATTCAACAATGTATTTCTTGCTGTATCTTTGTATGGTTCCATCAATATGTGGGCACTAGGTCCTCCATATTGATCAGAAATTTTTATTTTAATTGAAAAAAGAATTTGATTGATTTCGTGGATCGTTGAGGAGAAATCCTTTTGACCGCGGTTGAAGTTGATTAGTTCGGTTTGCAATAATGTAACAGACTTATTGTCCCCACATTCGTTTTTTAGCGTTTCTAATATGGTTTCAATATTGTTATCATGATCGCACATGAGAATTACGTGAAGTGCTTTGCCACGTAATCTTGAGATTATTTTCTCAACATTACTAGGTGTATTGCCGTTTCTAGTAATGAACCCCCTGGCTGATTTTATGAATAAGTTGATGTCTTGGGGAGAGCCACTATACTCCAATATCGACTCTGCGTATTGGGGAGCGGGTCTCTCATTTGGCTGTGCCATTTTTCAAAAAAGTAAAAAAAAATAGAAATATACAAAGTGACTTTAAAAAATTTAGTTTTCTCTCTAACCTTTTGGATAAGGTAGGGAAGGGATCTATCGTACGTATGGGATAGACGATCAATTGAAAATGTACTCACAGAAGTATTGATGCGACGATCTTCATTGCCAAGTTAACAAAATTTTTTTGGTGTGTGGTCCTTTCGCGTTGAGATATTAAAATATCTAGGGAGTCCTAGTTTTGGCCAATTTTCAGACTTCCTCGAATTGACCCACGTGCTGGGCGTCAGTTAACTTTTGATGTCGTGTAGTGTTAAAAAAATATACTTGTGGATAAATTATCCTTTATTGTTTAATTACACAATACAACTTAAAATAAGTACAATTTCAAAGGGAACTATTATGTGAGCAATACAACAAGCAAGTGCTTGGATTCAATGCACAAAATAGATTAACTAGTGGAAGTAAGAGTCGGGGTTTATATAGTCCCTGCTGGCGTGGTGGGGGGGCGTCGTCTTCCTATTTTCGGTGCTGCATGTCAAGGGGTCAATATGTCATCCTGATAATGGGGTTGTTGTCCCGATGCACGTGGATACGTGGGGTTTCGTAATCCAGTCTTTTATTTTGGGACTGTTCGGCGTGAGGGCTGCGTTAAGTACATCCAAATGTTCGTTGGTTTGTCTATTAATGGTTTTTCTTCGAGTTGGTATGTCGATTAAGGGATAGTGATTAGAGTATATCATCCCGGTAATGGTCCTCGGCTGGATGCAGCTGTTATCAATAAACATGTAGGGTTTATTAGTTTATTTTTAGGCAAGATGAAGTGCCGGTTGCAATGGGCGTACTGCGATGTCTTCTTGTAGGTGGGGGTCGTTTAGGGTGGTTAACTCCCGGTACAGCGACTCGGTAAAAACACGCGCATGCGCGCGATTAACCCACCATGTTGAGTAACAATTTCACCTAACCCGCTCTTGCTCCGAGGTGTAATCTTATTTTGCGATGATGAGTAAGGCTGATAATATAATACAACAATAAGTTATTATTTTTTAATTTATAAACTAATGTTTAAGACAAGATTTTTTATGCATAGCACAAAGGGTAACAATTATTATAAGCAATAATTATCAGCCTGAAACACTATATAATAAGCAGTGATTGTTGAATGAAGCTCTAGTATATATTGAATTATTTGGCGGGTATTTGATAAACCGCCATAGCTCAGTCGTCAAGAGCAGCTGACCGGCAATCAGAAGGACACGGGTTCAAGTCCCGTTGGCGGCAAGTATCTTTTCTCGGAAGATTTTTCAATGTAGATGAGTGTTTCAGGCTGATAATTATTGCTTATAATAATTGTTACAACAATAAGTACAAGCAAGTATAAAACGGCATCGCCAACAACCCTTACTCTTAATTTTACACTTAGCGTATCTTTACACTTTTTTTTTTTTTAAATTCCAGGTAGCATTAAAGTGGACACTGTTCCCATCAAGACAGAACCAAGACCCCGAGAAGAAGGCGGAGAGGATATTCCTTATACTAAAATTGATATTGACCTGTTGGATATTAAAAAGGAATGCTTAGAACACTTTGAGGGCATTAGCCAGACTGCAGGTAAAATCGATTTTTATATATCTGAATTCGTTTTAATAATGTTCAGTTTTCATTGTTAATGATAGTACCAAGTGTTCTATCCAATGCCAATGCTGATAACCTTGATCATTTTCAACAATTGAAAACTAATTGTAGGGTGAATGGTGCTGCTATATGTTATCTCTAGGTCTCTCGACATTTTCAACATTGGCCTTGAAGGTTTCATTAGTTATATTTAGAATGAACTGTAAAATATTGTTACTAGCTGACCCGGCGAACGTTGTTCTGCCATATAAAGTAAATCTAGTGAATATTTTGGTTGTTTATAAAATACAAAAAAAAATCTGGATAAGGACATCCTAATTCCTTAGCGGTTTGAAATATACTTTAAAACCTATTCTCATATCTACCAAATATACATAAAAAGATTCATAAAATCGGTCGAGTCGTTTCGGAGGAGTGCGACGACATACACCATGACACAAGATTTTCATATATTAGATTTCATATTTATGTACATTGTAACAAAAGTGTAGGTATGTTTACAAGTATTATAAATTGATTTAAAAGTTACTGCCTCAACACAGGCTATCCTAGTGAGGCGGATTACTGAAAAACCTAAATTTATAACTATTTTAAATTCTTCATTTATCTACTGTTTATATTAACATTATTTTCTATTGATATCCTTTTGTACTTATGTAATTTTAAACCACTGAAAACATTAACACTTAATATATACGTTTTAGTTATAATCTTGCAAATTTCATTCAATAAGATATAATATGCTTCAGATATTTTGTCTGGGTTAAATATTTCCCGCAGGAAAAAATCAACCCTTTCACGCACTTTTCCACAAATGATCACCTAGTCCTAGTCAATCCACGTTATGCACTTGCACTATATCAATATAATAAATACAAAAAAATAATACAAGAAAAACATGTCAAAGAGACCAAATGGGAAAATAATTCACCGACTCCAGATATTTTCATATCAAAGGGTTCGGCTCGGTGGAACTCCTAATTGGACCTATAAATTCTACTGATCTCTCAATATAAATATTTAAAAAATCCTTTGTAATCCTACAAGTATTTAAAATGACTGATTTTTGCATTTTTAATATAAATTCTCTGAGAAATCTAATATGCCTAAATTTTGAATGAGAGAGCTAGGTATAATGCCAGTAGCCGTAATAACAAATGGTAATATATTTATAGTCTGAGAATGCCAAATTCTTTTAATCTCATTTCCTAAATCTGTATATTTTCTTATTTTTTCAGAAACAGATTTTTGAATATTACAGAATTATCAATTATTAATATATTTTAATATAATATAGCGACATCAATGATATAAGTTTTTTTTTTCATTTAAAAGTATATCATGACTATTATGATTAATTGTTCTGCCTGTTAGTATAGTTTTATCATAATATATTTTATAAAATTCATTTGCTAAAAATGAATTTGGTTCATATGTATAATATGGTACTATATTACGGCAGTCAATCAAGTTATTTTTGAATATTACAGAATTATGAATTATTAATATATTATAATATAATATAGCGACATCAATGATATAAGTTTTTTTTTCATGTAAAAGTATATCGTGTCTATTATGATTAATTGTTCTGTCTGTTAGTATAGTTTTATCATAAATAATATATTTTATAAAATTCATTTGCTAAAAATGAATTCGGTTCATATTCATAATATGGTACTATATATATTAAAGGTGCCGGTAACCCGGGGGTTTATTAATATCAATAGTTATTTACACATATGTGCGCTACCCGACTCACTAGACAATATCTGTTCTGAGCTGGGTACCAGTATCTATAATTACATATATCAATTAAGGTTAAAGCAAAAAAAATACAAAAGATAATAAATAAAAATACAAAGTACAAAAGAAAAACTTAAATAATAATAGTACAAAGTACAAAAGTACAAAGTTCAGCCGGTAGCAGAATCTATAATTACCTATATCAATAAAGATTAATGCAAAAAAAAATACAAAAGATAATAAATAAAAATACAAAGTACAAAAGAAAAACTTAAATAAAAATGCAAAGGATAACCTACATATAATAATCTAATATTATAAAAAAAATTACAAACAAATATTTTTTTTTTTTTTTTTTTACATTAACTCCACACAGGAGGCCCTGAGGAAAATAATTTCCCTCAGGGCCTATGTCAACTGGGATGCTGTGTGGAGGGTCTTTTTGAGGAGAGGAAGGAATGAACATTGGTCTTGAAGAGACCCATGTTGTAGGAAGGAGGAAACACAGAGGCCGGCAAATCATTCCACAGCCGAGCTGTTGAACACAAGAACGAGTCGAAGAAACGACCCGTTCTCATGTGACAAATGTCAACCGTGTACAAATGTTGGGCACGCGTTTGGCGTGTTTCCCGACTATGCACCGGTGCCGAAGGGATCAATGATGCTAGTTCCTCGGAGCATCTTCCATTGTAATACCGGTAGAACAAGGATAGCATTCCCACCCGACGCCTGTGCTCTAAAGATTGCAATCCGTCTGTTAAGATGGGAGAATCTATCAAACGGACCGCCCGTTTCTGCACAGAGTCGAGGGTATTTTTCAGGTATTTTGGAGCTCCAGACCAGAGATGGCTGCCAAATTCAACCGTGGGGCGTACTTGTGATTTGTACAAGGTTAGCAGTTGTGTGCTATTAAAGTATCTGCGGGCCCTGTACAGTACGCCCAGTTTTTGGGAGGCTAGCCTTACTCTGGCTTCAATGGAGCCCCCATACCTGAGCTGGTCACTTAGGGTTACACCAAGCATATCAATGGAGGGCCTGTTCGGAAGATTGCTTCCGTTGAAAGAGACTAGATTTTCATTTCGATCCCTTTTGGACGTAATCAGACAAGATTGGGTCTTTGAAACATTAAATTCAACGAGATTATTTTTACCCCAAGAGAAAACACTTTCGAGGTAGCCGTCCATTCTTTGCTTCAAAGCCCTACGAGCTGTTGGAGTTTGTGAGCCCTTTGGGGGCTTGTCAAACAAAAAGCTATCATGAACTGTACTGTCATCCGCATAACAGTGAATTGGTGCACATGACAAAAGGTCGTTGATGTGCAACAAAAACAAAGTTGGAGACAGAACCGATCCCTGCGGGACGCCAGCATTTATCGAGTGTGAGGAAGAGGTGAAACCATCGACTACCGTCTGAATCGACCTCCCCCTCAAGAAGTCGGCAATCCACGTACACAAGGATGCGGGAAGTCCGTAAGAAAGCAGTTTGTTGACAAGTCCTCGGTGCCAAACCCGGTCAAAGGCCTTGGAGATGTCCAGTGCAACCGTTTGGGTCTCACCGAAACGTTCCAGGCATCGCCCCCAAACATGCGTCACATACGCGAGAAGATCACCGCACGAGCGGTTCCGCCGGAATCCGTATTGACGGTCGTTGATAATTTTGTTCTTCTCGAGGTATGTGAGCAGTTTGTCGTTGATCACACGTTCCATCACCTTAGACAGAACTGATGTGATCGCTATGGGGCGGTAGTTGGCCGGGTTGGAGCGGTCACCCTTCTTTGGAATAGGATGGATAACCGCTTTTTTCCAACCAGAGGGCACAGAGCCAGTCTTCAGGGACAGTTTAAAAAGCTTCGTCAAAATTGGAGCTAATTCTGCAGCGCACCTCTGCAATACCAGGGCAGGTATTCCGTCGGGCCCACTAGCTTTATTAACATCAAGCCCTCGTAAAACATGGAGTACTTCCCGATGCCGGATCCTCAGCTTTTTCATATGAAAACCGCAGTGAGGAACCGACGTCGGGACAGCACCTTGGTCATCGAGGGTTGAGTTATCCGCAAACATTTTACCAAGTAAGTTAGCCTTTTCGGTGGCGGTGTTTGCTAGTGAGCCGTCAGGTCTGGTAAGAGGTGGCAGACTGGATTTGCAGAAATTGCGACCTATTGAGCCCGCAAGTGACCAGAATTGCCTGCTGCCATGCGGGCATGCAGTCAGCTTTCTGCTGATCTGCTGGTCGTGCTCGAATTTTGACCTATTTATGATTCTCTTGGTTTCCTTTGCCATTTTGTTGTAAGCTGTTCTGTCTTCGGATGTTCTAGATGTGTTGTAGGCTCGGTAAGCCGCGTTTTTTCGTCGCACTGCTTCAGCGCATTGTCGACTGAACCACGGCTTTGAGCCTACACCAGTTTCCTTAACAGTAGATTTGATGAAGCCATCCATCGCGGATGTGATGACTTCACCAATTTCCTGGGCACATCTTGAGGGATCCGAAGTCCGAAAACAGACAGCTGACCACGGAAAAGCATTGAAATGTGCCCGCAGACCGAACCAATCTGCTGACCTATAGTGCCCTCACTTTTCTCTTCAGCCTCTCGTTTGGTGGTCTGAAGTTTACAGGGATTGATGTCGTCACCAGGCAGTGGTCGGACGATCCTAAAGGCGCTGTGACTTCAATCCTGTAACCGTGTGGCACAGTAGTTAAAAATAGGTCTAACAGATTGGAACGGTGAGTCTGGACATCAGGAACCCTTGTAGGCTCCTGAACCATTTGCTCCAATCCGTAGCAAAGGGCAAAGGATTCCGCTTGGCGTCCAGCCGAGTCTGTTGATCCTGAGAACTTCAACCAAGGTTCGTTATGAACATTGAAGTCCCCCAGGACCACAAACTCTGCCGTAGGGTAGCGGGGCAAGAGGTCATCAATAGTGTCGCTTAAGTGTTTGAAGAGCTCGGACGTGTCTGATTCGCTCAGGTTCGGTGAGCGGTATAAACACGCGTAGAATCTTACCGTACTGGCAAGATTGACGCGTACCCACATTACGTCGAATCTGGAGTTTTCCAGATTCAACAGTCGCACACAGTTGACGTCAGCTCGACTATAGAGACAGACACCTCCTTTAGGTCTGAACTTGCCTGCGAGGGTGAAGCCCGGGCAGTCCAGATAGGAGGTGTCTACAGGCTCAGCTATCTGAGTTTCAGACAGGAAGAGAAGGTTTGGGCGTTGAGAAAAAAGGTGGTGGTGGACAGAGTTTAAATTGGTGTGCAGGCCGCGAATGTTGGTGTAATTCACCAACAGTTTTGGCCCGCACCGGGGACGCCTACGTCTCGCCGCTGTAATGACGTTAATTATTGTAGGTTACAAGTTCATGATTTTAATTTTTGGTTTTTTGTTTTGTAATTGAACATTTTCAGTATGAAAGTTCTTTTTTTATATTTTAAAATATATTTAAATAATAATACACAACGTATAAAATTTAACACGTTCAGTTTGCAAGTAACATGTTAATGCAATTCCTTTTTTTGTTCAATAACCATGTATTAAAGGTTTTGTATGTACGTTTTCTATTGGTTTGAGTTATGTGTTGTGTTTCTTTTAAGAAAATGTTGAATATGGAAGGTGCGAGGTAAGATTCATGTTTTTTAGCAAAAGTGGATTTAATTTTTGGCACTTGTAAATATTTGTTAGATTTAGATCTAGTGTTCTGGGAGTGAGATATGTGGAAAGGTGACGATTTTATGAAATTTAGGTGGATAATTTTTTTTATGAATAGCTTCCTGATATCAAGTATTTTATTTTGAATTAAAAGATTTTCAGTGAGATGAAGATATGGTTTTTTTTTACATAGTTCTAATAAGTGATTTATGAGCTGTATTAAGAAGCTTAATATATGCGTCTGTGGCTCCACCCCATGCCGATATACCATACATTAAAATGCTTTGGCAAAGGGAAAAGTATACATCTTTTAATAGTTTAGGTGACATGATGTTTCTAATCGTTTTAAAGATGTATATTTGTTTCCGGATTCTCATTACAAGTGAATTTACGTGAAGTTCCCATTTTAGTTTGCAATCCACTGTTAAACCAAGATACTTAATACTATCCGAATGCTCAATCTTTTCGCCGTCGCAGTTTGTGGTTTGTAATGTAGTACATGGATACAGATGTAAAAGCGGGACGGATTTAGGTTGCCCAGTTTTGGTTTTACTGAATGTTAAAAATTTGGTTTTCGAGATGTTTAGGGTAAGAAGATTTTTATCAAGCCATTTTTTTATCTCCTTCATACCAAATTCTGCGCTTTTAAAGACCTTTTCCCAAGTTTGCTCTTTAAAAAGAAGTACAGTATCATCTGCGTAGCTGATTACTTTATAGCAGAGTGTTGGAATTTTAATATTAGTGAGACCATTAATTTAAATAAGTAAAAGAATAGGGCCTAAGACACTACCCTGAGGCACTCCGTACTTTATTTCTGCTGTGTCACTCAGGCATATTACGGCAGTTATTATTATATCAAGTTATGTTTAATAACCAAACTTTAGTGAATTATTTTTAAAACCGGATTGTGCCTAAATGTATACTTGGACGGCGCTTATGCAGAACATCCCGATATAATATGTTCTATAGTTTCCGAAAAAGTCAAACATATTCTAAATAAATCATCAATTTGATTTATATCTTTGATTACATGCTTCCTATATTTTTTAGTGTTAAAGACTCTATATTGAATGGCAAGCATAAATCCTTCTATTTCTGCGCTCATATCTCCAATATTCCACCATTTGTTTGACGAAAGTTTGTCAACATACGTTTTGGTGAAATAATTGAAGTGTTTTGCTTGAATAATTTTATTTGACCAGGAATCTAAAAATTCCTGGTTAGCATTTATAAGAATGTTGGCATTCTCGTCATATAAATTTAAAGATGTTATGTTTCTATCTGCCTTGCAAATTATTTTATGCATTTCTGAACTATTTTGGGCGAGAGGCTAATAACCCCTCCCTGTAAAAGCAACGCTATTACGAATCCTAACACAGAGCCTCGGACAACTACTGGACTTAGGAAAGGACCCGGCAAACGAAATAAGGACTTGAAAATTGCTACTTGGAACGCAAGGACGCTGTATAGAAGTGGAGCCCTAGGAGAGATCACTAGGGAGATGACGAAATACAAAATTGACATAATGGCGGTGCAAGAAACAAGATGGATAGGATCTGAGCCATTTGACACAAGAACACACACGATACTGCATAGTGGAAATGAAAGACACCATAAATTCGGAGTGGCCTTCATTGTAGACCGGAAAATGGAAAAATGCATATTAGACTTTAAACCCATTAACGAAAGAATGTGCAGCTTACATATAAAAACGAAATTTTTCAATGTAACATTGATCAATGTACATGCTGAAACGGAAGATAAAGAGGACATAATGAAAGATACATACTATCAGAAACTCGAACAGGTCTACGACTCATTACCATCTAACGACATTAAGATGGTAATTGGGGACTTTAATGCCAAGATAGGACAGGATCCTCTGCTCCAACACATTACAGGAATGAACAGTCTACACAAGGACGCTAATAATAATGGAACCCGAGTGATTGATTTCGCAGAATCAAGAAACCTAATTGTGGCCTCGACTCAATTTCCAAGAAAAGACATACACAAACGGACCTGGACATCGCCAGATGGTAGACACCATAACCAAATTGATCATGTCCTGATAGAAAGAAGGGGGGCAACGAGCATCACAAACGTAAGGTCGTATAGGGGTGCCAACTGTGATTCAGTGGTGGTGGCCACCTATAGGAGCCGAATCGCAAACAATAGGACACGGAAACCACCAAAAGGCATAGAGCAGTATCACAACGCCCTTGCAAATAGCCTACCAGGTCAGATCTCTGAGCAGAACTCCCAAGAATCACTAGAAAAAGACTGGAATGATATAAAAGAAGCAATTGTAAGAGCAGTGGAATCAAGTGTCGGAAACATGCCCAGACAGCCCAGGAACCCTTGGTTTGATGAAGAGTGTGAAAGAAAGATAGTTGAAAAGAATACACTCAGAAAGAAGTACTTGGAAAGGCCAACAAGAAACAAAAGACAGGCGTACGAACAAGCGAGAAAAGAAACAAATAAGCTGATAAGGGGAAAGAAAAGAAAATTCCTGAATGACATTCTGCTGAAAATGGAACAGGACTTTGTTAATAATAATAGCAGAGAAGCATATAGGGGAGTAAACTTCTTCAAGAAGGGTTTCAAACCGAATACAACACTTTGCAAAGACGTTGATGGTTCAATTATATCCGATAAGGAACGAATTAAAACCGTGTGGAAAAATTACTTCTATAAACTTCTCAACCCTAATAGCGACCTGAGAAGCCACCCTACTAACATCCCCACTGAATCAAGTAATGAAGAATCAGCGAATCCACCAACAATGCCAGAAATAAATGCTGCACTAAAGAAACTTAAAAACAACAAATCACCTGGGAAAGACAACCTGCCGGCAGAGTTGTTCAAATATGGAAATGAGCACCTGAGAAATCTGCTACATAAGTTAATAACAAAAATATGGACCTTGGAAAAAATCCCAGAGGAATGGCAAATAAGCATAATATGTCCAATTCATAAAAAAGGTGACAAGCTAAAATGCGAAAATCATAGAGGCATATCACTTCTATGCACAGCATATAAGATCTACACCATGATACTGAAACAAAGAATTGATAAGTACGCAGAAAACCTACTGGGAGAGTATCAGGCAGGCTTCCGCACCGGTAGATCCACAACAGACCAACTGTTCACCGTCAGGCAGATCTTGGCAAAGTGCTGGGAGTTTGATATAGACATACACCAACTATTCATAGATTTCAAGCAAGCATATGATAGCATAGATCGGGAGTGTCTATATTACATACTACTTCAATTCCAGATTCCACCTAAATTGGTTAGGCTCATCAAAGCCACAATGTCAGACTCAAGATGTCAGGTCAAAATAGATGGGGAACTGTCGGAAGAATTCACAGTATCGCAGGGACTAAAACAGGGGGACGGTCTGGCTCCCACTCTCTTCAACATTGTGCTCGAACATGTAATAAGAAAAACGCTAATAGACACTGGCTCCAATATTTGTTTCAAGAGCAGTCAAGTTGTCGGATATGCGGATGACATTAACATTGTTGGAAGATCAATTTCAGCCATTAAGGAGGTCTTCGATCCTTTAGAAACAGCGGCACGGGAAGTAGGACTGCAGGTTAATGTCAACAAAACGAAAATGATGATACAGAGCAGGAACCCTTCACACAGGCAGGAACCCTTCACACAAGCAGGAACCCTACACACACTGTGCACTACTTCAGAAGAAGTAGTGCACAATTCAAAGACAACTACTTATATGAAGTGGTCGACCAATTTGCCTACCTGGACTCCAGTCTGACAGAGAATAATGAGGATCCAGCAGAAATCAGAAGGAGAATCACAGCAGCCAACAAAACATACTTCTCTTTGCTGCCAGTGTTTAAGTCACGTAGTGTCCACAGAAAAACCAAAATAACCATATATAAGACCATTGTTAGAACTGTATTGGCATATGGATGTGAGGCGCTGACACTGACGGTAAAGATGGCTGAAATGCTGGATACTTTTGAAAGAAAAGTGCTGAGAAGAATATGTGGACCCGTGAAAGAGGGTGAACAGTGGCGCATCCGGCACAATACAGAATTGTATAATATATATAAGGCACCTAGCATCTCAACACATATGAGACTCCTCAGGCTGAGATGGGCTGGGCATGTACAAAGAATGCCGGATACACGCGTCCCAAAAAGAATTTTGACTGGATACCCAGGTGGAAAGAGAAAAGTGGGAAGACCCAGACTGAGGTGGGAAGACGAAGTAAGAGGGGATGCAGCACCGCTTCTCCAGGTACCAAATTGGAAGTCAGCCGCTGAGGACAGGAGGAGTTGGAGGCGACTGTTGCAGGAGGCCAAAGCTCGATATGGGCTGTAGCGCCATCGAAGAAGAAGAAGAATTTCTGAACTATTAGCTTTCCTATGGAAAAAAATTCTAAGCATTTCTACCTGATTGTGGTTGAAAAATATTATTTTGACTACACCTCTATCTCTAGATAGATTGCATTTTAAAAATTTTCTGATCAAAGTTTGAAATTTAATCCAAGTATAATTTTTAATACCAGTATGATCTAATCTATTCGATTGCAGGTATCCTAAATATTTATAAACCTCATCCCCTTTCATACTTTTAATTTTGAAATTTCTTAATATCCTCTCGTCTCCATCTACAATTTTGCCTTTCTCTATATGAATCGTTTTACATTTATCTAAACCAAAAGTAATATTAATATCATCTGAAAAAATGTTTACTACCTTAATCATTTTCTCTAAATTTGATACAGAATTCGAAAATAATTTTATATCATCCAAATATAATAGATGTAAAACTATACTACTCTCTCTTGTATTACCCTTAATTTTTATTCCAAACTTGCTTTTAATTAACATTTTAGATAGAGGATTCAATGTTAAGCAAAACCAAAGAAGACTCAATGAGTCTCCTCGAAAAATCCCTCTTTTTATTGAAATGCCCGGTACTACTATTTTCTTACCTTTTAAATTAACACTTTTATTAATATTATTGTTACAAATAATACTAATATTTATGTCCTTCGCACTTTATAACTCTTTTTGGTTCTTGTTTTAATCGTTTTATTTATTTAGTTACAAAACTTCTAAAATCAACAAGTACATGAAACCTAGCCAGTTTACTACGTGGAATAATATTCGCGTGTTTGTGATATTTTTCAACTGTTTGTACAACTTTTCGTTGTTGAGCGTTGAACGTTGACAGCGTACAGAAATTATTTCCTACGGCTGGTTATATTTTAATGCAGTTCTAATAGATGCCTGTCTTTTTCAGACTTAACATCGCATCATAAGACGCATCCTGGAGAAAATTGCAACTTTCGCACCACTACTACAGAAAAACGTTTCTTGTGTTCCTTATGTAATTGTTCGTATGCCCGAAAACCAGCTTTACAATATCACATGCTTACGCATACTGGAGAAAAACCTTTTGCGTGTACCTACTGCAACTATTCGAGTTATCTGAAAGGATCTTTACAACGTCACATGCTCGCCCATACTGGCGATAAACCTTATCCATGTTCTTACTGCAACAAATCATTTGCTAGTAAATCATATTTAAAAAGTCACGTGCACATCCATACGGGAGAAAAACCTTTTTCTTGTTCCGTCTGCAACTATTCGTGTACTCATAAGTCTTCTTTAAACAACCACATGTATACCCACACTGGAAAAAAAACTTATCCATGTTCGTACTGCAACAAATCATTAGCTAGTGCGGAATCTTTAAAAAACCACCTGAATACCCATACTAGGAAAAAACCGTTTTCGTGTTCTCACTGTCGTTTCTCATGTTCTGAAAGTGGAAATTTGCAGCTTCACATGCTTTGCCATATCGGAGAAAAACTTTTTTCGTGTCCCGTCTGCAATTATTCATGTCCTCAAAAGGAAAATTTTAACCTCCACATGCTTACCCATACTGGAGAATAACCTTTTTCGTGTTCCGTCTGCAACTATTCATGTTCTCAAAAAGGAGTTTTAAACATCGACATGCTTACCAATATTGGAAAAAAACTTTTTTCGTGTTCCTAATGCAGTTTTTATTCCATACAGCCCATAATTATAATTCAAAGAATAATTATAAAAATCATCCTTAGGAAACCATACGACTTCCCTACTATAGAGATATTTCGAGAATTTAATGTACCATATATCACAGAACTGTATAAGAGAAATGCCTTGTATCAAATTTATAAAGAATATTTTATTAAAAATATTTTATTCAGATGGCATAAGCAATAGATTTAAAACTAATGACTTAATAGCCATCTCTATGCTTAAAACGACCCCGGCTCAGCACCACTATTTATATTTAGGTGTGAGATGGTACAATATATTATGGTCCAAAAACAAAATTAATGTAACAGAAACACTGAAATATGAATTATTTAAAAAGCAAATTGAGTCCCTGAAATTGGATAATGATATATTGCAATTAACCCTTACGTAAATTGTAATATTTAATATTAAAAAAATGTATTGTTATTGTCCTTCTATAACTACTTTTTTTTCTAAATTATGTACCTATCTAAATGTTGATATTTATTTCATAAGTTCTTTGATTGTTTACACTTTTCATTAGAACATTATTATTATTTTTTCTATGTAAATACTCCTCACGAGCTCCTGGAGCTCAACTTATGGAGTTGTAGAATAAAATATGAATTATTTTATAACCTTGCTTATATAATCATCTGTAATGTATGAACAAACTTCTTGAAATAAATAAATGAAAAAAAAAAAAAAAAAGTTATTCATTTTCTAGATGGTGAAAATTTAAAACGTTAAATACGTTGCCGTGGGCGTAGCCAGGTTTTGATTAACTGTGAGTGTTTCGATAGCTCATGAAAACTTATGGCAATTTCGGGCCGCGTGAATTGAATGTGTAAGCTCTGGAAGGAAATAGGGAACGGAAATGAACTTGGAGAGGATGCCTCGAGAATAATGGAAGTCCTACCTTATGAACTGGTATCTTTTCTTGCTCCCTCTGGATGCTGCACAAAATGCATGACGTAAAAAACTGCTTTGCCCGTTATCACCATGAACACTCTTGCCTGTTGCATAAGACCATGTACGTCCTGTAGCGCGGTAGAAATTGTATTGAAAGTTCGGGACAATTCTTCTCACGGTGACTGGGTGAATGGGTAGTTAATATTTGTGTAGGTAGGTCAGACAGTATGGAATGAGGGGAATATGAAATAGTATACTATTTATCAGTTTTGCCCGAACAGAAGGGCTAAAAATCTAAAATACCTACTTTCTGAAAAATGTAGGCTTATAGAACATATTAATGCTTTGACCCAGGGGTCGGGAACCTTTTCGCGTCGGGGGCCATTTGTATGTCACTGGTATCTCCGCGGGCCGCACATTGATTTTTTATTATGACCTCATCAGTGGCGTAGCGTGGGTTTGTTTCAGCCGCCCGGGGCGGATGAAAATTTGGCCGCCCCCCCTCCCTCCCCCTCCCTAACTTCTACAGGTACTTCTTCCGCAGATTTTCAAGCGCTTACTATTTCTACATAGATACTTCATTATTTTTTTTCTGAAAAAAAATGGCGATTCCAAATGTTAATACCTACCTGTACGAAGGAAGAATTAACTGTACTATTAGAGGATAGGAAGATTGTTCCTGATTAAACTTGGTCAGATATGCGGCAGCAAGCCCGTCATTTCAATACGGCGGCGGCAGCCTTTGTTATGTTGAAGACAAAACCGCTTAGGACAGGGGTGGGTAACCTTTTTAGCGTCGCGGGCCATTTGGATGTTCGTCCTTTAACCCGCTGGCCACATTTCCGTTTTCCGTCTCGGGGAAGGGGGGGGGGGTGGGAGACACATTCGAATCAAAGAACTGCCAGCACTCTTTAATTATAGCTTCACTCAGAACATGCAAATGGTTTTCCTAAAATTTGGCTGCATGTAGTCTGCAACCAGAATTTTATAACTGTACTTTGAACACAAGAATGGAGAATGGTTTCCGTCAAAATGCATCAGCAGATGAAATCACAACTGAAATTTGTCGTTGCATACAATAGTGTAGCCTGCTGGTTCCCCACCCCTGGCCGTAGGAGGAAAAGGCCCGAAGATATCGATCTAGGGCATAGGTTCCCAACCTTTTTTTGCCCACCACCCACTTTGAGAATATTTTTTTTCTAGCGCCCCCCAACTCGTCAATCTGAAACAGTGATTGTCGTCACGATTATATTTACCACAACGGGGGGGGGGGGGGGGGGAGATAGGACGGGGCAGGATACGTTTTTTTTAATTTTTTTATTGTATATTTTATTTGGTGACCGGCCAACTCAGAATGAAACCAACTCAGAAGCACCTCATAAAGGTCATTAAAGAGTGATGATAAAAAATTATTGGTTAAGTTTGGTTTAATGTTACCGGCAATTTTAAAATTATTTTTTCATAGCTTTTATTGACCTTTCTGAGGTGTTTCTGAGATGGTTTAATTCTGAGTTGTCATGGAACCGTTCTGAATTATTTTCATTTTTTACTTGGGTTTTATTGCTCAGAAAGATTACACTTGTGCAGTAATTCACGTGACACGCTACAGTGGTATTGTAGACCAATTTCCATGTTTTGACGTCTAACTTTGCCTTTCTCCTACTTTACTTTTTCTTTTTAATCTTTTCTGCAATTTTTTTAATTTAACATTTCAAAGTTAGTGTTAGGTAGTTAGTTTTAATTTGTTATAGATTATGATTCCTGAGTATTTAATTTCTTCTACTTCTTCAATATTTTGCTTTTGAGTAGTAATTTTGTTGAGTTTCTTCTCTAATACCATGAATTTACTTTTAGTTACATTCATTTTCAGTTTATTTGAAGAAAAAAAAAATTTAATATATAATATAGAAGTATTCTTAAAAAAAAGCTTTTTTGACAATGCATCTTCGAAATTATTTGGTATAATATATAAAAGTGTCATCAGCAAAAGTTTTAGGCACTTCACTATATCATTAATATATATGTTAAGTAAATAGGAGCAGTTCCAACACAGATCCTTGAGGAGCTCCGAGGTTTACTTGTTGCTCTTCAGATATAGCATCTCCAATTTTGTTTCTTTGTTTTCTATTTTTAATTTTATTATTAGTATTTCTTTGTCTATCGTTTCAAAAACACGTCTAAAATCCAAGAACACTACTATTGTGACATTCTTCTGATCCATACTGGTTTTCTATCATGAATATTTTTTCCCATATGAATAGTTTCTAAACCCTGCTGTTTTACAAGAATGTTATTTTTTTCAATAAATTTTCTCATCTGTTCTTTAACTATGGATTCTAGTATTTGTTCATATTTAGGTTATCCATTTATTTTTCTGAGTTCTTCGAAATTTTTAGCATTTATTATTTTGGGCACTGGTGTTATTATGGGAGTTTTCCACGACTGTGGAATAATTCACTTTAACACAGATTAATTTATTAGTGCAACTACTTAAATTTAATTATGCCTATAGTAATTCCAGACGTCGATGATTTTTGCGTCTTCGTTTTAAAATTTTTTCAATAAATAGGTACTCACTGTTCGCCTGAAAATATTATTATTCTCTCTTTCATCTTCAACTCGATCGGGAACCGAACTTCCTTAATGTTTTCCCTATTTTTGCCACTTATAATTTCTTTAAGTGTAGTCCACATTTTTCTTGAATCTCTTTGAGAGGTAATAATTTTTAGCCTAGAATACGAATTTTTGGTATGTTTTATTTCTGTACCTATACATGTTTCTAAGTTTCTTACAGGTTTCCTTTTTTCTGGAAATTGTATTTTACAGGCTTTATAAGCTGTATCCCTTTGTGTTTTTAGAAGATGTTGGGATTTGTATCTTTTAATATACTACTAGCTGGTTCCCGGTATGGAAATGCGATTAAGTACTGACAACCATTATTTAAATCTATAACTAAACCGAGTTATGGCCACATTGGTCACGTGACCAATGTAGTGCTCCCAACTTCCGTCGGAGAGCGCCGCCATTCTAGCTACTGAACTCGGCCCGACGACATGTCTCGGGAATTTAATCTCATTTTCATACTTCTCCCGCGATCACAAAATTCTGTAAATACTTTTAACAAAACGGAATAAATTATTAAACGTAGAGAATTCTTTTCACTGATACAAAATACACGCAACCCTCTTCCTTGGAGACCATGTAAGTATCCTGGCGACAGCAAGCAAAGAATCCCTACATCTGGTGACCCTACGACAAGAAAAAATGATTAACGCAACTAGTGACCGCGTGTTTAACTTTCAACGTTTAAACCATTTTTTTAAATTCCTTTACACGTGTTCTTGGACCGCAGTTCAGTGGCTGGATTCCTGGGATTTATCTGGTGAGTACCGTTTTAATTTTGGTATTTTAAAATCATCATTTCAAATTCAAATAATCATTGCCTTATTTACAGCTATTTTATATCCCAGTATTTTTTAAAAAATGTATACCCCATGTTTTTGGTTCTCAACGCTCATCGAATAACATCACAAATTTATTAAAATGTGTAATGAACGAAGCTCGTGTGGATTTCGGAAACCGATCCGCACGTGTCAAATAGCCATTTTGTTTTAAGCAAATTCAACTTGAGTTACAAACTGATGAATGTCTCTGTGGAAAAGCTTGAATATCATCCAATATTTTGTTTTAGCACTCACAACTTTTGCGAATTTGATTTACGAACATGTTCTGTAAAACGTCCAGATTCATCATAGGTGACGTTCTATACAATCACACGTATAAATCTGCAATGCAAAATGACCCTATTTGTGACTATTTGCCTATGTATTATTCGTATCTCGGATTAAGTGCGTGTTACCCTCTATTCTAGGCATCGAACATCTTCAGCAACGCGTGATGCTACCAAGGGAGCTTCTTCAGCCGAGTCACACTTCCTGCAGCCCCGTCAACAGTTGGACGCAGCCTCCATTGCCAGCATCAGCGGCGGACACCCTCGGAACGCCAAAGGAGCATCACACCTCCGAGCCACTGTTCCAGCAGCCCGGTCGACTGATCGACGCAGCCTCCACCACGAGCATCAGCTGCGGACCCTCTCGGAAAACACACATCTTCATCATCTCAACAATGTTCAACCACGTAAATTTTTAACACAGTTTATACGATATTTCTGGAAATAATTTTTGCATACCCACCACAAAATTTAGCAAAACAATATGTTACAATTTTTAACACATGTCTGATAATAAGATTCTCTACATCTGAAATATTTCTACATATCAATTATTAATAATTAATCCGAATTATTCTCGCATGATTCCTACTTAAATGGTAACAGTCGATTTTTGTAAAGGTTTGCGTCTTGAATAATTTTCTAGTAACTTCAGTACATGTCACATAGATGTCAATAGCTCTAATTTTCTCCTAAAATTATTACGGATTTTTAATACATAATCCGAAATATTTCAAAAAATCACTATCTTTGCGTGCTTATTTCCGTATAAATGTTGAAATGACCTCGGATGAAGAATCTCCAGCGACCACACCGACGCATCAACTCAAGATTTTGTTTCAACAATCAATTAATCCGGAACCAAAACCAACCAACATGGAATCAACTGGCGAACCTAGCTCTGCGACAGCAGTAAATCACGTGTCCGTTAGATTACCTAATCTATGGAGGGATCAAATTTCGCTTTGGTTTATTCAGGCTGAGGCCCAATTCGCGAACTCGCGCATTAAAGAGGATTTCACGAAGTATAATATAATTATAGCAGCTTTGGATTCACAAACCTTACAATGTGTGAGCGACATCGTGACACATCCACCGACCAATGACAAATACGCCAATTTGAAAGCAGCCCTTATTGACCGACTCCAAGACTCCGCTGAAAAACGCCTCACACGCCTACTAACAGGAATCCAACTGGAGGATAGGAAGCCAACCGGTCTATTGCGACATATGCTAGAGCTAGCAGGACCTACCTTAGCGGATAACGCAATTGTGCGGACATTGTGGCTACAACGATTACCTCAACATGTGCAAGCAATACTGTCGGCACTTCCCGATAACGACATTAACCAACTTGCCACAGCTGCAGACAAAATACTAGATGTCTATCAATCAACCGATTGCAGTGCCATGGAAGATCGCAAAAAACCCAGTTCATCTCGTCAGGAACCAGCTGAACATTCCTTATTACTACAACTGCAGAAACAAATAGCAGCACTTTCGCGTGAAGTAGCCCAGCTACGGTTAGCCAAAACTGAGCCCACATCAACTTATAGAGGACGGAGAAACCAGAGCCCCCGCCGAAAACCTGGCCGCTCAAGTTCCGGGTCACGCAATTCATCTCCTAATAGGAATCAAGATGGAAAATGTTTCTACCATGCAAGATTTGGAGAAAATGCTCATAAATGCTCCAAACCATGTTCTTATGTAAAGAAGAAGTCGGGAAACGACAGCGGGAACTCCCAGTAGAGACATGTGAGATCCCTAATACCTCTTGTCGTCTCTTCATCTATGACCTGCGAACAAGACATAAATACCTAGTAGACACCGGCGCGGACATCTCAGTCATCCCTAGGAACATGACCTTTGAGAAAGGCAACTTGACCTCCGACAACTGCCCTTCCACATTATATGGAGCGAATGGGAAGCCAATAAGAACGTACGGCACGAGAACAATCGAACTCTACTTCGGCCTACGCCGCACAATGAAGTGGCGCTTTATCGTAGCCGATGTGTCCAAACCCATCATTGGCGCAGACTTTCTTCACCACTACAACTTGACAGTCAACTTGAGACGAGCCAAACTTGAAGACCAGTCTATTGGATTGAAAATTAGAGGATCTACCTACAAAGGACCAGCATCAGGCATCGCCACAATTTCCTCTGCTCAAAAGTATCTTGACATTTTGAAGAAATACCCCTCGTTGAGAAGGCCTACCATGCAGACACCGAATGCATTCAAACATTTTGTGACTCTTCGCATCAAAACTAAAGGCCCTCCAGTATCTGAACAGGCACAACAAACATAATCCACGACACGCAGTATGAATCATGTCGCCGTTTTCACCCACAGGAACATCACGCTACGACAACTAGTCTAGCTAACCCTGCCTCTGTTCAACTAGAACAAGCAGCCAAACTGGTTTCGCGGCAGCAACTAGCCCCGCACACAAACTTCACCATTGCTAACCGCAACTCGCGGCAATGCTGAACTCTGCCTCTGTTCAACTAGAACAAGCAGCCAAACTGGTTTCGCGGCAGCAACTAGCCCCGCACACAAACTTCACCATTGCTAACCGCAACTCGCGGCAATGCTGAACTCTGCCTCTGTTCAACTAGAACAAGCAGCCAAACTGGTTCCGCGGCAGCAACTAGCCCCGCACACAAACTTCACCATTGCTAACCGCACCACGCGGCAATGCTGAATACATCATAATTCTCTGCTTCTGTTCAACCAGAACAGACAGAGAGCCTTGCCTCCGTTCAACCAGAACAGGCAGCCAAACCAGTTCCGCGGCAGCAACTAGTCCCGCAAACTAATTCCACCATTGCTAACCGCACCAAGCGGCAATGCTGGATACAGCATAATTTTTTGGTTCTGCACGTAACAACGTATTGTCATTTGGAAGACACCAAAAAAACAAACCCTGCACCTACGGCTTGACTACTTCCTGAGCAATCAACATCACACAACTCCTGCAAACATGTCCAAAACCATTGCCTGTAACACCGATAACCAAAATCTCAACGCGTCTACATAGACCTACTCAAGCCCGCTTTCATTCCGGTTGAAGAAAATGTCACTACACACCCATCAGTTCCCGTACGCCGATAACCAAGACCACATCCACAACTGGTCACAAGAACACAACTCGTCAGGTCGGCATGTACATTCCCCAAAGAGACTTGGGACGGAATAAAGCACAAAAAGATATTTTCATTTGACATTTTTCTCATTCATAACTCATGATAGAAATTAAATTATAAATTTCGCATAGCTTTGTATTGCAAACCATATTCATAAAGTACACTTTTCGTTAAAATACTGCGAATAACACAATATTTAAATGCACAGATTTTTTTTTACGGAAATCTTACCTATAATATTGTAAATTGTCAATCAACATAATCTAAAACTTAGATCATTATTGTGTATTCACAAGTGTGAAACGCCTTCAACACGATGAAACAATTCATCATTTAACTGCATAACTCATGCATTTTAAATCTTACCTATAATATTGTAAATTGTCAATCAACATAATCTAAAACTTAGATCATTATTGTGTATTCACAAGTGTGAAACACCTTCAACACGATGAAACAATTCATCATTTAACTGCATAACTCATGCATTTTAAAAAACATTACATATTAAGCATGTTATTACAATTTTAAATCACTCCTAATTAGATGAAAACTTTTCATCATTCAACTGCATACTTTGTGCACTTCAAAGGTACTACAAACACCACTGTGTTTTTACAATTCTTAAAAACGTTATAATTAAATTTATAATAAAAAATGTAAAATTCACATCATACAACCGCATTCATGTGTTACTACAAGCATTACAGCACTATTGTAATCAACTTTCCAAACAGTCAATTAAAATCATCATATTATATAATATTATGTACCAAGGTACACATTATCTACTCTACAAACTATGTACATAGTAGGTAACTTCTTACCACATGATAAACACTGTTATTTATGCATTTTTGTTTTTTAACCACGCTTCACTGGATGTACATGGCACTTTAATACATTCAGTGAATCATGTGGTTGAAATTATGTGTTTTTAAATATACTTTTCTCTTTCATGTTTATACACTAACAAGTTAAATCCACTTTGTCTTACGTACGTAAAAGAACATGGTTATTCGACTCACATCAACAAAAAACACACTTTTACGTACTGAAGACAATGTGCAGCCTCTTTGACTTAAAAATCATCATTTTTTGCTACAGAATAGCATAAACCCTTATTATTTATAATTTTATGATGAACGCCTAACTAGGGCTCCAAAAAATATAATACTTTTAGGAAGAAAGCTCTACCATATGTATATGGTATATTATGTATCAATTTAAATATTTCTTACACTAGATATAGCTTATTGTTAAACATACCTGCTACTATAGTTTTCTTTTTCAATATAACTTATAAAAAATACAGCATTCTGCTATTTACAACCTACCTGCGAAATGTTTCTCAAGTAAATTACAACTTTTGACCATACATTTGCGAATATATTTTTAAACATGTATAATGTTATTTTAAGGTTACTTTAACACTAGAAAGACCGGGTACTGCTCCATACCTATAAAGACCACGACCGTCACTTTGACGGCTGATCACTTTTTACAAATTGGGAGGCGGATATGAGTATTACTGCCCCGGGAAACATTAATTGGATAACCAACACCTCTGCCATAGGATACTTCAAGTGGTTCGCTACGTTTAGTGACTTAGCAGGGGTGTCCGGGTTCAATGGGTGAGGTTTGTCTGGATCTAGGTGGCGAATACGTTTGCCCACCTACTGCGTGGCGGACTGGGTCGGGAGACACTTTGAGGGAGATACTTATCTTTTCCTCTCCAGCAGGACCTTTCTCGTCCCGTCGCCTTGCACCGCAGTGGGAGGGATGGATTCATTTGTCCGTCACTCCTGGATACATTTACGAATTTTTCCTATTCATCTCTCAAACTTTTTTCTTCCGAGAACTTCCTCTCCTTCTTTTCCCTAAAAACACCAATGCACACACAAATTCATACAGCATCCCCAAAGATGACATAGGCCCTGAGTGTTTTTACCTCGGGGCTTCCTGGAAAAAAACATATGAGTGCAAAATGCTGAAATTTTTGTACAAGCATGTGTTATGTTTGTACAATATCGAATTGTTACGTTTTTTATAAAATCGAATGCTCTCCCCGAAAACGGGTTTCTTACAATTATCACATCTATCATTTATTTGGTTTATATTATATTTTTTATTAATTTGGCACTGTCGTCTTTCAGTAGTTTTTTTCCGGTTTCTTTTCTTTTTCGTTTATATTAGCTCCACAAAAAAGCCCTAAGGAAAATAATTCCCCTCAGGGCATTTGTCATCTTTTGGGATGCTGTGTGGAGGGTATCTATAGGAAAAGGAAGAAGAATAGGTTCTGGGAAGGAAATGAGGTGAGGGGTGGGTGGGAAACTGGGGTTCAGTGTGTTCAAGAGTGTTCGACGTATGAATCTGTCCCCACCACTGCGGTGCAAGGAAATGTTCTGAGAGTCCTGCTGCCGAGGTCAAAGATCACCCTCAACCGTTCCCTGCCGATCTTGTCTGCCACGCAGTTGTTTGGCATACGCATCAGCCGCCAAGATCCGGACAAACCTAACCCCATGAACCCGGGCACCCCTGCTAAGTCACAAAACATAGAAAACCTCTTGGGGTGACCTATAGCAGACGGGTTGGTTATCCAATAAATGCTTCTGTCAGTTCTTCAGAAGGTAACGCAGCTGGATCAACTCTGGTATTTGTATACTCTGTCCTTCTCCAACAAGCCATAAAATAAATTTTGGCGAGAGCAATAATTTTTTGGTATTTTTATAAATTATGTGACAGTGAACAATCAACGTACAGATCGAGTATGAATAATACGCGATACCGAAAGAAAGAAACAGACATAATAGTACTATCATAAACGAGGAGGATTGGGTATGTTGTTAACTTGGGTAAAGAAGGTTGTAAACGAACTCAACATTATGGCCTAAACCGTCACATTGACGGTGGCGGTCTTTGTAGGGATAAGTCAATATATCTCAAAAAGTAATTAAGACACATACCTGTTTTTTTCACCATAGTTGTTAAACCATAAATCATGAAATGTTAAAAAAAATCACACCAATACAATAATAATTAAGCATTATATCGTCACTTTACTTCTGGCTGCCGTCAAAATGAAGGCTCCGGTCTTTCTAGTGTTAAGTCATAGTCTTAAATATTATCTTGTATACAATCAATGCACAATGATTTTACAACCAGCGCTTTTAATTGCGCACGACTGGTAAAACAATTCTACTAGCTCTGAACATAGTTCATTGAGGCAACAACATTCAATGTTCATACATTAATTGAAAAACAATCAACTGGAATCATTTCTCAAATTCCATGTATCACTACAATCAGCTGGAATCATATCGCAAATTCCATGTACCACGCTATATCATGTACACCAATGCTCCGAACGCCTAGTTCGTCGATGCGTTTACCACGGTAAATAAAGTAAAGAGCTCATACAGCTTGACAAGTTTTAAAAAAACATTATTTAAAACTAACTTGTAAATACTCACATCAGAATTAACTGATTTCAACACCAAATAAAATGGTTATAGTATACAATAGTGTAGTAATTCTCAACATTACGTGTCATGGTTACACATTAATCTTATGATTTCATGTATTAGAATTAAGATTTTCAGCTTAAAAAATTTCTTTTTGGTTAAACCTTTAATACCTTCCAATGTGTTCTTGAAAGTATAACAACAGTCTACTTCATTAACTGATCATTCTACTCTGCTCGAGTAACGTAATCCTTATAATTTTTCGAACACATTGGAGGCTATTCTTGTTTGGACTGAAGGTGCCCCAGTCAGAATAAGATTAGTACCAGTAATATAATCTCCTTTAACGATTTTCCATTGTTTACATTATCGTTAGCACTGGAGGGGAGGCTATGGAAATGCGATTAAGTACTGACAACCATTATTTAAATCTATAACTAAACCGAGTTATGGCCACATTGGTCACGTGACCAATGTAGTGCTCCCAACTTCCGTCGGAGAGCGCCGCCATCAGGGGCGTATAACTTCGTTCAAATTTTTCAACCGTGGTCCGTGACGTAAAAGTGCTGCCACTCATAGATAAAGTTTCATAGATGGAGCTGTAAAGATAGGTTTGTAATTTTGATTTTCGCCATCTCTCGCTCAGGGTTGCCAACTTAGGGGTAAAATAAGTGGGATGGGATTTTTTTACTGGTTTAATAGGTGTTTTGGAGTATTTTTTGTGGTATTTTTGGGGGTTTTGTGATTCCATACATTTTTTAAAATTTTTATTACATCGTATACACGGAGCACTCGCACACTTCTTATTTGAGGATTTATTTTTATTGTACAAAAACTTGCTGAAACGACTTGTGCCTTCACAAATGGAAAAATTGGTGGACTCTTGAAGTTGTAGAATTTTTTTTTTTAATTTCCGAGAACACCTGATCCATACAGCTTCAATGTGTTTTGGTTTTGATTTTCTAAATATATCACAAGATCTTGAAGAAAATGATTTTTTTTTTTACTGTAAATACCGTACAAGAATCTCAACTGCTCCGTCTGAAGCCAGTGAGACTATGGCATTCCCCAAATTAGGTATGTTGTGAGGCTGAAGGTAGTGAGGAGGGGAAGGAGGTGGGGAAGAGGAGGGTTGGGAAGTACCTGGCTATTCAGATCTGGTCACCAAACACGGCTAAAGCCATTTTCAAGCAACATTTCAATTCTGAATGGTGGTCTTACACCAGGGCGATACTGATAGTATCTTCCACTCTGGAACATGCCGTAAATATACTATAATATATATTATTTTATATGAATTAATTGTGAAATAACACAAATTAATCAAATAAAATTTACTTACGCATGCCGGGTTCGAACCCCAATCTCCGGATCGTGAGTCAAGAGTCTTACCCACTGGACTACGGAGGTCGTCAGGTCATTTGATGGATGAAAATTAAAATCTCTTGATTTTATGAAACAAACAGCCCCGTATTTTGCGTATCGCTTGAGAAAGATATGTTTTATGTTTTATAAGGTATATAACAAATCGCGTACTGGCAACACAAAATATTTGGAAATGGCGTCTTGGACAAAACGGTTTGACATCTTGGTTTTCTGCATAACATTAAAAGGTAAAATATAGCATTTTTCTGTTGAAAATAATTATTATACTGTATGCAGATGTTTAATCTGATCGATAAATATGATTTCCATTCAAAAACATTGCTTTTTCATTTTGTTTTCGCTAAAAACGTTCATGATCCTGTGATGGCGCATTGGTGGATGTGTTTAATGGAGATCTTCTTGTTTTGGCCTTTTGTATTGTTTTACGTATTTTAATTTGATTCTTTCAAGATGTATTAATTTATTTTAATGTTTTCCGGTAGACTATATGTAACTTATTGTTATCATTTTTATAGATGGCTGTTAGAGGTTTGTCACATGAAGAAATAACTATTGCACTGGAAGGAGACATTTCCGATGTCAAATGGGAGTCTGACGGTGAAGGTGAAGAGAGCTGGTCAGTGGAGTATCTACAAGATGACCAGGATGAGAACCAGTACCAGGACATCAACATTCAGCATTCGTCCGTAAATTAATTTGAGGTTAGGTCGGTTAGGATAACTTAGTTTTTGTGTTATGTTTTATTATCAATTGTCTTATGTGTTATTTATTATCAATTGTCTTTACTGAAAATAAACATATTTAAAGATGTTCTCAGAGTGTTTCATTTGTCTAATGTAACATTTTCTGATTCCAATAATTTTGTTCTTAAATAATTTATTGGGCTAGTGAAGTAGGTCGAGAGCGATTATATTGTCTATGGTAGACAAATAAGTTTCCTCTATCTTTAGTCTATTAGTGCTGGCAAGTGCGGGAAGGGCGAGGGGGGTTAAGTTGGTGACGAAACCGCTAGGAGGAAAAAGCCCCAAGTGATCGATCTAGGGGTTAGTATATTTATGGCCGCCATTCTAGCTACTGAACTCGGCCCGACGACACGTCTCGGGAATTTAATCTCATTTTCATACTTCTCCCGCGATCACAAAATTCTGTAAATACTTTTAACAAAACGGAATAAATTATTAAACGTAGAGAATTCTTTTCACTGATACAAAATACACGCAACCCTCTTCCTTGGAGACCATGTAAGTATCCTGGCGACAGCAAGCAAAGAATCCCTACACCGGCATGCGTTGATATACCATTTTTAAAGAAATAAATTGTTTCCCTGTTCCCCTCTCGCATTTCCTTCCCCTCCCGCGTTCTATTGCCACCTTCCCCGCTTACCCCCTCCCCTCTTCCACTTCCCTGTCCCGCCAATCCCCCCACCGCGTTCCATATAACAGTCCCAATACATTCAGTTTTCAAACATTTCGCGTGCCTCCTATTACAATTTTTTTATTCAAATTTTCGCTTTTCATTCAAAACAAATATTCATTTTTATATATTACAAAAACTATCAACCAAATTTTGTACCTAACGTAGATATCTATTTAAAATATCTGTAATTTAAATAATCCATTGATAATTCTTTTTTTACAAAAACCCAATCAATTCCGTCAAACGTGTGAAGTTAAGAGTCGTTTTCTGAAAAAATCCAATTTTCTGCGCAATTTTCTTAAATTTTTCTTTCCGTAAGAACCTTCTACAAAGTATTGGGAAACTTAAAAAAAAAGTGAAATGAAGGCGTGACCAAGGGAAACAGGAATTCATTTTATATATAAATACTAGCTGGTCCCAGCATGCGTTGCTATGCCATTTAATAAAGAAATTGTTTCTCCCTGAGTGTCCTTTTCCAACCGTCCCGTTCCCCTTCCGCCTCCCCTTCTTCTCCTGCGTCCTCTTCCCCTCTCGCGTTCCCACTCCGTCACCTCCACCTTCCCTCTCCCCGCTTCACTCCCCCCCCCCTTCCCCCGTGCCGCAAACCCTTTTTTTTTTTTTTAACTTTATTTATTCTCATTTCTTTGTACATATAATGTATAATAGCAAATAGTATACATATAATAACATAATATATAATAACAAATAGTATGAACAAGAAATGAAAACCAACTAAGGCTCTGCCTGAGTGTGGGTAATATTAAAACAAAATATTATATTTCTAAGTACCCAAAGTATAAAATAGACTTAAAAAACATATAAAATATAAAATTAGTATTTCATAGGTAGAACAAGTGAAAAGGGTTTTTTTTTTCAGCTATTATAAAATATGGAAAAAACATACTGATTATTTTTTTTTTCTTATTATAAAAAAATAAACAGAAAACATATTGTACTACAGTTTAGAAAGTTACAGACAGTGTGTTGTAAAAGAAGGATAAATTTATAGAAATAGCGTTTCAATATCTACATTATTCAACCATAATTTTACCTCTTTTACATATTTTATCATTTTATTTATCATTTGAGTTTGTAGTGGTAGAAGGTTAAATGAACGAGGACCAATGAAACTGCTATGTGTCTGCAATAATTTAGTATTGGTTTGTGGTGTGTAAAATATATTATTCATTCTTTTGCTCTTTCTGTTTTCATTTATTTCGAAATTATTTTTGTTTTTAAATACATATTTCAAAGTTTGTAATATAAATAATTTACGTATATTAAATATTTTAGTTTATTTGTATAATAAGTTGGTCGAGAATGTTTTAGGTTTATTATATATGACTTTAATTATGTGTTTTTGAAATATTTGTAGAGGCTTAATAAATGTATCAAGTGCACCACCCCATCCTATAATGCCATAAGTGATTGATGATTGCACAAGGGAAAAGTAGATCATTTTCAATTTTTCAATGTTTAGTACTTCCTTATTAAGTCTAAAAAATATGTAGGTCAGATATCTTAATTTAGAAGTGATTCGATTAATATGTGTTTTCCAATTAAGATTTATATCTATTGATACTCCTAAATATTTTATATTTTCGACATAAGTGAGTTCGTTGCACATGAAGCACATTTCTTGATTGCAACTAGTATTATGGATTCTAATTTTAAGGTTGTCTGTAGGTTTATTTTTAATGGTTTTATAAAAAGGTAAATAAAGTGTTTTGCTATAGTTTAAAACAAGTTTGTTGTATTTTAGCCATGTTGAAACCATTGAAATACAATCAGTTGCTTTCGAAAAAGTTTCTTTCCAATGATTACCATCCACTATTATTGCCGTGTCGTCTGCGTAAGAAACAATTTTACCAGGGATTACAAAATTACATAAATCATTAATATAAATTAAGAATAAAGTCGGGCCTAGCACAGTTCCCTGTGGAACTCCATTTTTTATATTTGACTCTGAACTATAATTATTCCCAATTTTAGTTTTTTGTGTTCTGTCTGTAAGATAGTTAGAGAGTAGTTATAATGTGTCTTTTTTGAAGCCGAGTTGATTTATTTTTGTAATGAGTAAATTATGATTTACGGTGCCGAAATCTTTTCTTAAATCTAGGAATATGGCAAGACATTTCTTTTTTTTATCGATAGATGAGTAGGTATATCTTTTTTGTCAATTCATATATCGCATCCTCGGTGCTTAGGTCTTTACGAAAGCCGTATTGGTTTTTCGATAGAATTTTTATTTTTCTAAGTGTTCAACGACTCTAAACTTGATGCATTTTTCGAATATTTTCGAGAGATTTGAAACAAGAGATATAGGTCTATAATTGTCTAATTTATTCGTATCTCCAGATTTATGAATAGGTATTATAGTGGAGATTTTAAATTGCTCTAGAAAATGACCATTTTTGAGGCATAAATTAAAAATATGTTGCAATGGAGTTAGGACATGTTGTTTTATTTTTTTTAGCGTATCACAAGATAATCCATTATTTCCCTTAGAGTTGGATGGTTTTAGGTTATCAATATATTTTTCAATTTCATTAAATGTAACATGAGAAAAATGTTCTGTAGAGTTAATTGAATCATTATTTGAGTCTAATTGAGGATATGTATCCATATAAGCATCATTATCATTAATGCCTGATGATTCAAGTACTACGTCTACTACATTTGTAAAATAGTTATTAAAGCTTTCTGCAATGGTCGATTTGTTAGTTATTATTTCATTATTTATTATAACCTCATTTACAATATTTGAAGACATACTATTTTTGTTGGCAATTTCATTTATAATATTCCAAGTTTTTTTATTAATTTTAGCATTTAAGGATTATTATACTATACGATATGATTATTATTATTATACACCAAGGATAATTTTTAGCATTTTCAATTTGTATACTACAGTATTTCTTTTTACAGTCTCGTATCAGCCTATTGAGTAAGTTACGATACATTAGATATTTTGTTTTCAGATAAGGCATTGTTCTGAGATTATTCTTTTGGCAATCTATTTGATATTTAAACATTTCTCTATATAATTTATCTCTTTGTTTAATTGATATAATTAATCCAACTGTTATCCAAGGCTTAATTTTTCTATATTTATTGTTAGTGACAACTATTTTACTTTGACTTTTTAGAGTATGATCTCTCAGAGTTTTATAAAAATTCTCTAGTGCAAGATGTGGATTTTCTATTGATATCACATTTTCCCAGTTTTCTGACCGAAGTAAAGAGTTTAGAGTTTCATAATCCATGTCTACTTTTCCTAGATTTTCGGAATTTCGGTTTAGAGGAGTATTTTTGAAATGATGTCCATAAAAGGTCGGGTAATGATCTGTGATATTTGTTTCAAGAATTGAAGAGATGATATTAACCGCCTTGTGCGACTTGACAAATATGTGGTCTAAACATCCCGAGTGACATAAGGTTACTCTTGTTTGTGAGTTAATATAAGACATGTGTCCAGAGCTAGATAAACAATCAAGATACTCATTTTGACAATTCACATTTGTATTATTATCATTAATATTTATGTTAATGTCTCCTGTCACAATGGAAAAAGTGAAATTGTTTCTATCAAGTTAACTAACAAAAGATTTTAGTTCTTTTACAAATAAAAAATCATTTAAAGAAGGGGATCTATATATGGCAAGAATATGATATTTATAGTTGTTTTGACAAAAAGTTACTTTTATTGCATTGGCTGTTTTAAATTCAATAAATTCAGCGGCAACATTTTTCAGAGAATTATGACAGAAGACAGTAACTCCATCATGGCCAGTATGCTTACAGGCAGATGAAATTGTTGTATATTCTGGTAAGTTATATGGAATTACTTGTTTCATTTGAGTTTCAGTTAAAACAATTATGATTGGAGAAAAATCTAGGTTATTAATAAGTACACAGAGCTCATCGAAGTTTTTCCTTATACTCCTAATATTCATGTTTAAGATCGGGAAATTGACATTTTTAAATAGGTGATTTAGTTCACATGGGTTTTTACATTTATAATTTTCGTGTATATAGTTTTCTTCAGACATTTTGAAAGGTTGATAGTAGTTTGCTATGTGGTTTTATTATCCTTTATTCGGAGGGGATGTCTTCTGGCGTTCTTATGAGTAAGATTGGAGATGTTTCGTTTTTCCTCATCCATATTTTTCCATTTTTTGCCCATATAAATTTGTACCCAAGTGATTTTGAATTCTTCCGCAGCATTAACTTCCGCGTAAAAGTCATTTAAAAATTACCAAATCAATCATGCTTTTAGAGTTTTTCATATTCTTGTATAATTTTTGACAAGTTGCTTCCTACCTAGGCAATTTATGCAATCTTGTGCTTTTTGTATTGAATATTAAAATCTCCACAGATGATTTTCAAGTCTCTTGTATTTACTTGAAAACGGCACCATTCTTCAAAATAATCTAAGTATTTTGTATCATTTTGAATTGGAGAATGATAAAAAGCTGCATAGGTTCCCAGCTTAAAATCCTTCAATAGCCAGTAGGTATCCAGGTATTATTTTTGTCTAGAACCGCATTTGTTGTGACTTTGTAAGAGATATCGTTTTTATACTCACACACATACACTACAGAATTAATGTGCTAACTCCACCTGTATGCCTGCTAAATGAGTCGCATCTTATTGTCGAATAGCCCTAAAATGTTGTTTCATTTTGTTTAATTTCTTCGGTAATACAGGTTTCGCTCATCATCACCATGTTCAGTTCGTATTCTTTTAGCATGTCTTCGTATTCTTCGACATGTGCTAGTAAACTAGCTATGGGTTTATCTGGGTCTCCTACCGTCCCCCTGAAAGTCTGACGCCCCCAAAATTTCTCTTTGCCTTCTACCGCCTCCCTGAAGGTCTGAAACGCCCCCAAGGGGGCGTTATCGCCCACGTTGGGAACCTATGATCTAGGGGTTAGTATATTATGCCCATTGTGCTGTATTATCGTCTTCTTCCTTTTTTGACATCTTAGCCATAGGTACGTCACAAAAATAGTTGGCTAGTCCACAAAATTTCACCGGCACACAAATTCAAATGACCAGTGGATTTCGTAGTTTTTTTTTTCATTTCTGAAATTTAAATGATATACATATACATCACTAATAAAAAATAAGTCATGCAATGCTGCCGTTGCAGCATTGCATGACTTATTTTTTAGCTTTATATTTAACTAATATTTTACCAGCGGGTTCTGTAATGTATTTTTTCTAAGTACTCAGCACAACATATGACATTAAAATAATTAAATTAACATTCATATACATATCATTAGATATTTCCATTTTATTAGTGTTATTATTTATACATTTTTTTTCAAATTTATTTTCGATAGGAAGGTACTGGTTAAATATAATGTTACTTTTGGTTGCAAGAAAATCCAGTTCAAAGGTCGCGAACGATTTTGATACAAAATAAATATTAGTAAGTGTGTAAAACCGAGCCACAGATTTTAAATAAAAATATGAACTTAATAAAATAAAAGTTATACGAAAGGAATAAGTATGTATTTAAGTAAATAATGCATTTAAAGAATTTTTTTATCAAACCTTATTTTAGGAACTTAACACCTAATTACATTATTTTCTTTAGTTTTTTTTTACAATGTTTCAGCATGTGGGTCGTCAAATGCCCCTTTTGAGAAAATGATTTTTCGCAGTCAGAACATGAAAACGGTTTTTCTCCACTGTGTGTCAGCATGTGGATCGTCAAAGTGCGCTTTTGAGAAAATGATTTTTCGCATTCGGAACATGTAAATGGTTTTTCTACACTGTGAGTCAGCATGTGGATCATCAAATTGCCCTTTTGAGAAAATGATTTTTCGCATTCGGAACATGTAAATGGTTTTTCTCCACTGTGTGTCAGCATGTGGTTGGTCAACGTACTCTTAAGAGAAAATGATTTATCGCAGTTGGAACATGAAAAGGGTTTTTCTCCACTGAGTGTCAGAATGTGGTTCGTCAAATGTCCCTTTTTAGAAAATGATTTTTCGCAGTGGGAACATGTAAAGGGTTTTTGTCCACTATGTGTCAGCATGTGGATCGTCAAAGTGCCCTTTAGAGAAAATGATTTTTCGCATTCGGAACATGTAAAGGGTTTTTCTCTACTGTGTGTCAGCATGTGGGTTGTCAAATTTCCCTTTATAGAAAAAGATTTTTCGCATTCGGAACATGTGAAGGGTTTTTCTCCACTGTGTGTTAGCATGTGGGTTGTTAATTTTCCCTTTTTAGAAAAAGATTTTTCGCAGTCAGAACATGAAAAGGGTTTTACTGTACTGTGTGTCAGCATGTGACTTGTCAAATGTGCCTTTTGAGAAAATGATATTTTGCAGACGAAACACGAAAAAGGTTTTCCTCCAGTGTCGGTACGCAAGTGCACTTCTATCACTGACTTACGAGACCTGTGGTGCGTCTTTAGGATTTTTATTAAGTCTGAAAAAGATAGCGAATAAAGTTTAATACTTGAAAAGTAAATTAATTCGTAACACATTTGAGCTCAAATAGTAAATTTTACGAAGTAAAATCGGTTATACCTGATGTTTGGGTAGCTGTTTGAATGTGCTCCAAGCATTCTCTTTTAACATCCGGCAGGTCTATGTCCATTTCCGTATAAGGAATAACTTCTTCACCTTCTTCTCGGTGTCCTGGTTCTGTCTTGATGGGAACAGTATTCACATTAATTTTATCTGTAATAACAAAACAGCAATGTATTCGGTTTACAGAAAATAAAATTAAAGTAAATTTTAGTGATAAGAAGGACTACAGATGACCCCTTTTGGGATCAATGTTTTCACCTGAGAAAAAGCCTCTGATTCTTTAATGCTCTGCCGCTGACATTACGTTTGTACAAAATATGATACCGCAAAATTTATGTGCAGTCGCTACGTCTCGCTCGGTACTTTCTTAATTCCTGAGCCAGCTTCCGCCACCCGGTAGTTGTAAGTGTACGGCGGTGGCAGCCTTTGTGATTGCACGTCAATAACTCATTTTCTACAAGTATTCAACTAAATAAAATACGTAAACGGCGTAATATTTCACTGAAATCATCTCAGTATAGCTTTATTGTTTTCAGATGGTGAGCGACAGACCTACAGTGTAGAAAAAGGCTACTGGAACATCAGCTGATGTCAATGATAAGAAATTTGTTGATTTTCCGGGGGAAAAGATAGTCTGATTGAAGACACAAATACACCCGTTTCTATGAATTGCTATTAACTTTCACAGGTCCTTCCAAATAAAACGCTCTAACTCAGCGAATTTACGAAATATGGAATCAAGTTTAATTTAAGAATAAAACTATTCAAAGACTATTTAACTTTTTTTAATAATGAGCCATTTATGCCATTTGTGTATTCAGTTGAATTTTTGTCATTTAATTATTTAAATATTTTTTATAGAAGGCCTTGCTAAAGGGATCATGCTTAAGTAAACATTAATAAGATTTTATAATCCTTTATAAATTAATTTTATTAGACAATTTCCTGCACTCTACTACATATAAAATATTTATTTAAAAAACGCTATTAACAATAAATAAAGTCATGACTTGTAAAATAATAGTAGCTTCAGGAAGGCGAATCAATAGAGCAAGTTGACAGTAAGGCGAATGCATTATTCAGCCATGAAAGAGCTTGAGGAATCGGAAACTCGTCGCCTTAGTTCGTATTTGTCCAACAGACAATTAGAAAATTTTACAGGACGAGAAGGTTTTCTTCGCTTATTTCAATGAAATATTATGATAGGTGTTTAAGATAAAGCTATTTTCGTAACGGTAAAGGTTTCATTAGTTTAAATAATTCTTAGTTAAGTAATTAACTGCCATTTTTTATACTTTATTTTTAATTTTAAAGTGGAGATTGAACAAAAACTAAAATGCTCTGTTGGACAAATAAGAACTGAGGCGACGAACTGTAAGCGACTTTAAAATATTTAATGTTTTTTGTGTTTGTTTTGTGTCAGACAAAACCAGAAATATGGAATTTTTAAATAAAATTTAAACAGAAATTTGATTTTAATTTGATTTCGAAATATTGTTCTTTAACCCATTGGCCACAAACCCCGGCAGCTTGCCGGGTGTGCAGCTCAGGTACTTAACCACAAACCCCGGCACGCTGACGGGCTAGAGTAGGTCCGCCAAAAAACGAAGAACGAGCTCAACAATGACATTTTTGAATAAAATTTTAAATGCCGAACATTCTGTAGGTAATTAATCATTCATTTCGTACAATTTGCAATCAAATGTTTCTTATGTTTTTTTCCCTGATATTTGTGTTCCAAGTTTTGTATGCTGCCAGCCGCCATTTAATTTCTTCAAAATTGCGAGTGGTTGTAGGCTTTTGGTAGTGACTCTGAACGTCCCTGATTGCTTTGAGGACTATCATACACAATTATTTTATTAGTTATTAGTATACATGTATGTAAAAAACATAAATTATTATTGTTCGATTTATGAATATTATTTTTTTTGTAACTTTTTGAACAAAAATGTGGAAAAAACTTACGAAAAAAGAAAGGATTATATTTGAATCCTTACTTACACATATTTTAATATAATTTAGTAATTTAATTTTAATGTTTTTCTTTACCTTAATCAAATATATAAATAAATTTAAAGAAATTAATTCATTTGAATATTTGGTTTAAAAGTTACAATAGATTTAGTACACTAATGCAGGTTTTCAATTATTGGTACAAAATTAATTCAGTGGTGAAGGCCAATATTTTTGCTCATTAATTCTGTGGCCAATGGGTTAATCTGGTAAAGTTATTTTTTAAATTATCAGAAAATATGTTTATTTTTAGCATTATAAGGTTATATCGTAGGTCGTTGGCAGATTTATTATATTTGCAAACAAAATTATGTAATCTACAACACACATTTCAAATCATATAATCATGCAGTAAAATAAATCAATAAATTATCTAATGTTTGAAAGCTATGTTTAAGAATTTTCATTTTTGTTTAAATAAAATCATTAAAAAAAGATCCACGCACGTGTTTTGTGACGAAAATACTTCAGTTTGTCTATTTATTTACGGTCCTACAAACTAATATACCTACCTATTTGAGGTTTTTTCATTCTTATTTTGATTAGACATTTTTGAAAAATTATAAATACTTATTCTAAAAAATAATTACAAAAAGTACATAATTTTAAAAGTTTTATCATCATGCCTTTCAGCATTTTTGAATGTAGGTATAAATTAAAGCAAATTTTGAATGACATAAAATCGATATTGAGTTATTATTTTAAATTTTTTTATGGAGAATAATGAATCTTTCTCATTGGAACCGCCCTATTAGATAGGAAAGACATCTTTCGAGGAAATTCGAATTCTCGGCCGCTGGCTGGTTAATGGCCCTTATATTTATTTATTTATTTATTTAATGAATTTCACGCCCGGCTGGGCTTTTACATGCATTTTTTTTTTTAACAAAGAACATCTAAATTTAAATGTAACAATATTTAAAAAAAAAAAAAACAAATACATAAATAAAACAAAACCAAAATCAAAATCATAACCAAATCTAAAACAAAAATACAATAAAAAACAAATTGAAATAAAAACAAAATATTAACTTAATATTTAACGGAAATACGAAAGTAAGTTCGGCAAGAGGTCACTTCGGTAATTTGCATTTTTCCTTATTGCGTTACATTCCATAACGGACAGGAATCTGAACATTTAATTTACAATTTAAACACAATAAGAGAAATAAACTTACAGGCTATCGGAGTACTCTCGCCTTCTTCCTGGGACCCTGGTTCCATCTTGATGGAGACACTCACTGGGTTGGGAAGATCCATGGTACTGCTGTGATTGCGTCCTGTTATGTAATGGTAATTGTTTGATTGATTCAAAGGAATTAGTATACCTATCTAAAAAACAAATGAGTAATTGGGATGTTCAGTGGTATTAATAGGTACTCGAAATAATATGTTTAATTCATAGTTGAAATCATTTAGAGCCAAGAGTAAAATCGAGCAAATAGATTCCCTAACTTAGTGTATATTTATAGCGTAAGTAAAGCTAAGTCGCAGAAGGGTGTATTAAAGTATGCGTTAGTATAAATTAAAGCTCATCGGTCGCCCAGTTTGGTTCGGAACAATATGAATTGCTTTGGCAATATGAATTGCGTTATTTACTCGAGTAGAAGATATGAAAGACTTTTCAGACTGCGGATGAAAAATGTCTATCTATGGAGGTTGGTAATTTCTGCAGGTAACATTTCAAAGCACGTTATTATATCAGGAACGCGTGTGAACAATGATTTTCACCTTGACGTCTCTGCAGATTTATAAATTCCAAGAAATCGGGCTGTTTTATCGTCTCAATTCTCTTTGACAGCTAGGCCATAGATGCGTGTCAAAATAGATGGTTAGTTTGTAATAGTTAAAAGAAACTTGTAATACTGATAAAAGATACTTACGTATACAGCTCCTTACTCAATACTATATGTGGCTAGCTCCAGAAAAGAGAAGGTGCATGATTATTATAAAACCATAAATGAAAGATTTAAGTTCAAGATATAAATATAGGATTTTATTGCGATTGCCAACAGGGACATAATTGGTAATATTAAACAAAAGGTGAAGACTAAATTAGATATTATCTCGGGTCGTGTACATCAACATCGAAGATGATTGAAGTTAGACAATAAGTTACAAGTGGGTAAAACGCGAGTGTGCAGTGCAAAATACTAACAAGGGCGCCATTGCATTTTTATGTATAGAATACAAAAACTAATGAATCTAAACTGGTAACCTGAGAAATAAATAAAATAAAATAACCTTACGATTGCCATGATGCGAAGATATGATGAGTACGAATAATTATAATGTTGCGATCCAAAACGCCAATGGTTGATCTCCCAGACAGCTGTAAGCACGTTCCTCCTGCGGCTTGGTTTCTTGTACTGAAGTTAGCGACGAGCCGAGCCTCTGCACAGACGGTAATTGTAACTGGGATGACATATCTCAAATACGCCAGTACTTATTTACTACGTAACCGGGGTGAGAAGTCCGTATGTGAATCCAAACCGTTGCAAGTTTAGGTCGTTTGGCTTAGGTAGGTACTGGAGCAATAATTTAAATAAAATGGTTTCAAAGTCGCTTAAAGAGTCATTTCGAAATTATATAAATACAATAGCATCTGCCACACGCACACTTCGGAGCGACCGAGTCCCACGCCACTTCAAAAAGTAAAGACCGATAGGTTTACAGCGCAGTTCACTAAGACTTCTGCGCGGCCGGCGGCCTGAAGTGGCGCGGGACTCAGTCGCTCCGAAGTGTGCGAGTGGGAGATTCTATTATTGAGACAGAGAAAGAAACGGTTAAAATATTAATTTGTGTACCTACAAATCGCAATCAATCACATCATGTTTTTGTTTCAGGAATGCGTGTGAACAACAATGTTCACCTTGATGTCTGCAGATTAAAATTTCCAACAAATCCGGCTGTTTTGTTCCTTTCTGACAGCTAGGACATAGATGTGGGTTAAAAATAGATGGTAAGTTTACAAAATTTGCTTTACGGTAGGTACTGAAACAATAAATAAAACAAATATTTGAAAATTTTGCAGGCTTCGATACTTAATTATATTCTAGTTGGGTATTTCAAATCACAGTTGTAATTTTTAAATAACGAAATATAATATATGATCTGCCTGCTAAACCCTCGCGGATACGCGATGCGTTCATGGTCTATAAGGCTCTTTAGAACATCAATAACTCCTTAAATGTGTTAATCATTAAATCAACATTTAAGGTATTCCTAAAAAATATATTTTTGCATCCGAAAAAAACATTTAAAAAATTGTGACGATTCTGTATAAAATAGTAATTTTTTTCCTAAATGTCGACACATTTCTGCGTCGATTGAGACAACAAAGTTCAAATTTGTATGGGAATAACAGAGAAGACAAAACATTAATTCATTCCAACCCCATTAACCTACGTGCAATATTACGATCTCCTTTTAGTTATGTATGACAAAAAGAGATTTTTTTTTTTTTTTTATTGTACAACAGATTATTATCCAATAATTGTAAAATTTTCTCATTTTGACAATCTTCACCTAGGAAGATGATTATTATACAAAAAAATCTTAAGGCTATCTAAAGAAGAGTTATATATATATAGTGTTTCCGAAATTTCGTTCAACAGCACCATTCTTCTTGTCATGCTATGCTGTGCTAGAACATCTGTTCTGCCGTATGGTATTTTGAACAAGTCGTGTCGACGACTACGGCTGAAATTTTCAGGCACGTCGTCGCTTTAGTTCGTTTTACTCCAACAGACCAAAACGTAAATCGTGAGAAACAGCGCTTTAAAGTTTTTTTTACGAAAAAGGCATATAAAATGAAATTAGCTAAATTGTAAGTCTACTATAATGATTTAAAGTATTACAAATTGTTTTTTTTAAGTACAATATGTTCTAAATGTATAAAATTACGCAGAAAACACGTTTTTTATTTGGATGTTGGCCAAAGTGACGAATTCTTCTTTGCGAAAGTTGGATATTGGACAAAGGACACTGGATGTTAGACAAGAGCGCGTACTCTTGCGTAAAGTTACTTTATCTAACGTGCTTGGTATTACAGGGAGATCTGAAAGCATTTCAATTCATTGAACTTTGATAGGTACCTACTTTTGGATTTAGCTTATGTGTCCTATGTTTTCGCGGTGAGACCTAAATATTCGGGGGTTATTTTTAAATAGTTTCTTATAACATTCGACAATTTTTTAGAAATAATTTGTTTCTTGGTTGGGAAACAAGTTTCAAGAGTAAGTTTTTGTAAAATAATAACATCGTAAAATCATCAATGAAAACGTACTTTTTCAGACAATCATACTTATTAAATAATGTTTCAGGCGTGTTTTATTGTTGGCTGCTAGTCATCAACCGTTAGTCTTCAGATAGGTCCTACGTTTATTAGTTTTTATTTGAGAGGCGGGTATGGGTACCGCCGCTCCGGGAACCATTTATTGGATAACCAACACCTCTGCCATAGGTCACCCCAAGTGGTTCGCTACGTTTGGTGACTTAGCAGGGGTGGCTGGGTTCGTGGTGTGAGTTTTGTCTGGATCCTGGTGACGGATGCGTCTGCCCACCAACTGCGTGGCAGGCCGGATCGGGAAAGACTGGTTGAGGACGACCTGTAGACTTCTCCAGCAGGACTCTCGGAACATCGCTTTACCCGCAGTGGGGAGGGATTGATTCATACGTGCGTCACTCCTTGACACACTGACTCCCAGATTCCTACCCACCCCTCATACCTTTTCTTCCCACAACTTCCTCTACTTCCTTCCCAAAAATGACATCCTGTGTGTAGCTGTGAAAAGGTCTCCCCAAGTGGTTCGCTACGTTTGGTGACTTAGCAGGAGTGCCTGGGTTCATGGGGTGAGGTTTGTCCAGGCCTTGACGGTGGATGAGTCTGCCCACCAGCTGCGTGGCGGGCCGGATCGAGAGAGACTGCGTGAAGGAGTCCTTTGGACCTTTCCAGCCGGACTCTCTCGACCCCATTACCTTGCACCGGAGTTGGAAGGACAGTTTCTTACGTCTATCACTCCTATACACACTAACCCCCAGATTCCTACCCACCCCTCATTCCTATTTCCATCCACAAACTTCCTATTCTTCCTTTCCTCAAAAAGACCCTCCACACAGCATCCCCTCGTAGGCCCTGAGAACATATATTCTAAAGCATTTTTGCACTAAAACTATGCTATTCAAATTATCCATATAATATATACTCGTATTATTTTTATCAAATTTATTAAGGCATATAAATCGGAGATTTAGTATGATCAGACCCGAAAGGTTTTATTTTTATGTTAATACTGCACAAGAGTACCAACCGCTCCCAACCGCCTGCACCAAGTCAGGCTGTACATAGCATACCCAATTTTGTAAGGCTGGATGTAGCGGGAAGGGGATGCAGTTATGAAGGTTGGTAGGTACCTGGCTATTCAGATCGAGTCAACAACCAGGGCTAAAGCCATTTCAAGCAATGCTTCAATTCGAAATTGCGGTCTTACATCAGGGTGATACTGAGTATCTTCCACTCTGGAACGTGTCGCAAGTCGCAAATACAGCATGTATATATATTTATATATTTTTTTTATTGATTTGTGTTATTTCACTATTTAAACATAAAAAAACACATATACACGTACGTTTTTTTAATGGTTAAAGTTGAAAAATATGTATATATATTTTTAGATTAGCTCCACACAGGTGGCCCTGAGGAAAATAATTTCACTTTGGAGGAGTCTTTATAAGGAAGGTAAGGATAGGAAATTTGGAAAGAAAAGGGGTATGAGGGGTGAGTAGGAATCTGGGGGTCAGTGTGTCCGGGAGTGACGGACGTATGAATCCATCCCTCCAATTGCGGTGCAAGGCGAGAGTCGGGAGAGTCCGGCTGGAAAGGTCAAAAAGCCTCCCTTAACCAATCTCTCTCTCGCCACGCAGCAGGTGGGCAGTCGTATCCGCCGCCAAGACGTGGACGAACCCATGAACCCGGGCACCCTTGCTAAGTCACCAAACGTAGCGAACCACTCGGGGTGACCTATGGCAGAGCTGGTGGTTATCCAATAAATGGTTCCCGGGACGGCGGTACCCATACCCGCCCCCCAAAATAAACAAATCTACAAAAAAAAAAATTACTTGTCCACGATGGGATTGAAATTTGCGACATCCGGATCGCTAGTTGAGAGTCTTACCCCTCGACCACAGGAGGCCGTCGTGTGATAACAGAAGTGTAGTATCCAACATTTTAAAATAAAAAGTTAACTCGAAGGATTTTGAAACACAATAGATGGCTACAAGTTCTTTATAAATGTGTAAAACAATAGACGACGAGTTCTTTGATGTTCTATGTTCGAACACATGGGATGTGATTTACGTCTATTACATAATACAGACTTGTAAAAAAAGAGGTCATAAAACAATCCTAACCACTAACCACATTTTTAGCTTCATAACAAATGTATTCCAGTATTTGAGGTACCACTTAGTTGGGCCAAATTATTAGAAGGGTTACAAAAGGGGCTGAAATAAAAGAACTGGAAATTGATCTAGGTAAAAAAAGTCAAATGAATGGGATACCTAATCATTAAAAATGTGCGAATAGTAATAACGTTTTTATTGACAATCCAAAGCTCGAACAAAATAAAACTCGAATAGGTAAGAAATAAACAAACACAAAAGAAATATGAGGCACTCAATGTATAAAATAATAGAAATGCTTTTATTGTTATTCGGTGTACAATTCTCCCATGAAGATTTCAATAATAATATATTTATAGGTACACAAATACAACTGTTCTTTGGCACTAAAAATACCAACAATGTTTTCATTGTTACACTAAGATTTGGTTGATTAAAATAATAAGATACTTTAGGCATTAAATGTACCGAAAACAAAAACTGCTTTATTTCCTTATTCTAATAATTAACATGTTTTAAATATCTCAGGTAGAATTCTGACACAAATATTTTGTAGATAAACACATAAATATTAGGTACTAAAAGCAAAAAAAACTCCTGCATTGTCTTTATTTTAATAATTGTGTTTTGTATTACAAGTAGGTATTCTTACACAAATATTTAAATAATTATGTAAAGGTAGATAAACATGAAGCTATTACTCACTAAATGTGCCAAAAACAAAAACTCCTTCGTTGTACTTATTCGAAAAATTGCCTTGTTTTAAATATCATTCATGGGGTGAGGTTTGTCTAGGTCTTGAAGGTGGATAACCAGGACATATTGAACCCCAGATTCCTACCCACCTCTTAAACCCTTTTCCTTCCCAGAACTCTCCTCTCCTTCCTTTCCTAAAAAAAAACCCTCCACACAGCATCCCCAAAGATGACATAGGCCCTGAGGTAAATTATTTTCCTCAGGGCCTCCTGTGTGGAGCTCATGTAAAAAAAAAAAATCATAAGTAGAATTTTTACACGAAGATTTGGCTGATAAATATACAAATATTTTAGGAACTAAATGTACCGAAAATGAAAACTCCTTGATTTCTTTATTTTAATAATTGGCTTGTTTTAAATATCATGCAAATTTGGTTGATAAACAGATATTTTGGGAACTAAATATACCGAAAATTAAAACTCCTTCATTTCCTTACTATAATAGTTGGCTTGTTTAAAGTATCTGAAGTAGAATAATGCTTTCACTAAGATTTGGTAGATAGACACATATATTTAGGCACTATAATACATCAGTCCTTATTCTAATAATTGTGTTTTTTAAATATCACAAGTAGGTATTTTTGAACAAAGATTTAAATAATTACGTAAAGGTTGATAAACATACCGGTACTACGCATTAAATGTGCTTAAAACAAAAGCTCATTCAATGTTCTTATTCTTATAATTGTTTTAAATATCATAAATAGGTATTTTTACACGAAGATTTAAATAATTACGTATAGGTAGATAAACATACCGCTACCTCTTTATACACATACGCCTTAAGGATCAAATTCCGAGTGTATTCCGTATAATGTCGTCCTTATACTCTTCGTTAATTGATTTTTCTTCAATTTCAGTCAATTCGTTTTAATATTTTAATTGGTTAAATTAAATTAAAACAGCGACGAAGGTTATTTCAATTTTTAGTACGATATTTCACCACAATATAGAACTTGGCATTTATTACAATATTTTCTCAAAAAATACACAACTTTATTATAACCACCCTGTAACGGAAGACAAGTTGAAACAATTTGCTGAGAAAATATTGTAATATTAATTATCTGTTATGTTTTCCTTAAAAAATTTTATCCATTTCCACAGTTTACATCTTTATGCATTTTGTCTGAAGAAATCTCCTAGAAAACCACTAAAGTAACTTGGTAACTAGCATAATCATAAGTGAAGAAATTTACTTTCGTGGCGCTAAACGAACGAATGTTTGGAATGAAAGCAATCACGTGGTCCTCCGCTGCGCTGCTATTGGCTGTGTGGTCTGTTAGAGCAATACGCCCGGAACCGAGAGTTTGAATTTCGCACGTTGGCTAAGATACAGCTTGGATGTTGGAGAAATTCCTATGAAATTTGACTGAACGGCCGGTTTAAAAACGGGAGTCCTTTTGGCCAACGTGTGGATGTTGGATAAATACGCTCGAAATGTTGTTTCATTTTGGAGGACGTAAGACAAAGTGCGTTTTGAAAACCCCCTAAATAATTTTTTTAAATTTTTTTTTCACTTGCATTGTATACATAAAGACTTTCTGAGAACTACTGCATACTTAACTCAATTTCGCTAAAAATGGTCTGTTGGAGTAAAACGAACTAGAGCGACGACGTATAAGCCATAACATTCCAAGAGGAATGGGCTGTCAATAGAGTTATGGATTATGTTTTTTTTTTTATACATTTTACAAATATATGACAAAAAGTCCCGATAAACTACTTTTTAGCAGTTTGTCTAACGGGTTCTTTACATTAAAGATCTTATTATAGCGGGTATATGTCATAGTTACACATTTTTTTATATTGTATTCTAATTTGTTTTTTACTGACCATTCTGCAATAGCATCAAGGTCAGATTGCATTTTAAGCAGTCATGGTAACAGATTATTTCCATCAAATGTTTGAGGTCGTCTGCAAATAGAGGACATTTGCAATATTTTACACATACCTGGATGCCATCTATAAGTATAAGGAACAGCCAAGACCAAGGTTTGACCCTTGAGGAATACCTGATAACGCCGGGAATTGTTTAGATTCATGTCCATTTATTATTACATATTGACTTCTGGGTTTTAAATAGGACGCGAAGAATGTAAGTGTTTGTTGATCGAAACCAAGTTTGTACATTTTAAGTAGTAGGTAAAATATCATGATGCACTCGATCAAAAGCCTTGACAAAATCCGTATACACTACATCTGTTTGGTGTCTCGAGTCCAGTCCAACGGCCACCAATCGCGAAAATGTTAACAAATTTGAAACCGTGGATTTTCTTGGCATGAAACCTGAAACCGTGTTGGTTTTCTCCTAGAAATGGCGTAATTTGGTGATGTATTTTCTTATTTATTTATTTATTTTATTTCTATTCTTGAACATACACAATACAGGTTATTACATCAGTTTACATAGAAATTAAGTTTAGTAATAAGAAAAAAAAAAAAAAAAAAAAAACATTATAAATAATCATTTCAAATATTTTTGGTATAGTTGACAGTATAGCTACAGGTCTGTAATTTTTTATATCAGACTTGTCTCCAGCTTTGAAAATTGTGCTCACAAGCGTGAGTTTCCAAGAATGATGGAAACGACCAGTCGATTTTCTAAGATTAAATATATCGCTCAGCGGTTGACAAATGGTTTTTGACATATAAGCAATAATATTAGGGGGTATTCCGTCTGGGCCTGCAGCCTTGTCGAGCTTAAAATTTCGAGGACAGACGTCTACTTCCTCTGGACAGGTTAGCTCAAGACCAATTTTGCCAATATTCCAGGGCTCCTCGTTTCGAGTAAAGTCTAGATTTAGTTGAGGAGCTATCTGGCTGTACACTGAGGAAAAAGTTTCCGTTATATCGCTCAAGTTAATTTGGGTATGTGGATTTGCTTTTCGGGATTTAATAAAATCCCAAAAACATTTGACATCATCTTTGATCCCATACTGAACTTTTTCTAAATACTGAAGCTTTGCAATTGCTACACCTTTTTTAAGCTCGGATCGCATCGCAGAAAATAACAAGTAATCCGATTGATTCTTGCGCAGTTTGAGTAAAGTCTAGATTTAGTCTAGGAGCTATCTGGCTGTACACTGATTTGAAATAATCGGCAAATTTTTGGCTTACTATTTCGGGATCGGAAAAAGTTTCCGTTATATCGCTCAAGTTAATTTGGGTATGTGGATTTACTTTTTGGGATTTAATAAAATCCCAAAAACATTTGACATCATCTTTGATCCCATACTGAACTTTTTTCAATACTGAAGCTTTGCAATTGCTATACCTTTTTTAAGCTCGGATTGCATCGCAGAAAATAACAAGTAATCCGATTGATTCTTGTGCAGTTTGTATTTTCTGCGATGCGATTCTTTGCTTTTTAATTTATCTATAATAAGGAACTCCAGTGAAAAATATTATGGCTTTAAAAAATATGTTCATATAGACCAATAAACGCTGATTCTGAATATATAAGTTTAAATAAATTTCATAATATTAAACGCAAAGTTTTTAAAAAATTATTAAAAAGTGCATTTTTAAACCTCTCCTTAAAACACAGCGTCAAGTTGGCATTACTGAAATGGTGAGATGTGACGTCACTGCTAACATGTCACCTGGTGATAGCGTTCGTGTTGAATGTTATATTGACATTTAAAATGACTTGAAGTGCACACGTACGCATTCAACATCGTGTTTTTGGTTTATTTTCATACTGTTTATAGAGATTTATTTATTTATTTATTTATTATGAATTAACGCCGATTAACGGCTTTTACATGGGAATTACAATAATTTGAAACAATATACATAGTTAAGAAGAAAAAAAAAATAATATAACAAAAAATAATATAACAAAAAATTAAAGAGCACATATTGAAGTGACAGTATAAAGCAAAAATAGTAAGCTATTATAAAACAAACATGAAGAAAAAGAAAACCTCATGTACATGAATGTGTACAAGATATTATGAATTAAAAACGTAACGTAAAGTACGTAGTAATTAATTTAAAAATTCCAGAAATAAACATTGATGAAGAATATAAACATACAAAGTATATTAGATTATAATCTATCTGAAAAGCGCTGACAAACAGCTTTAATTAAATAATGTTTGTATGTTGATAATCTTTCAATATTTATCATATCATCAACAATATATTTGTTACCAAGTATATGCAGGCGATTTATTATGGCATATAATTCAGCATTAGATCCTGTATTATTACAATGGTAAGGTAATTTGTGACGAACTGATCTACTCGGTACATGAAAACATATTAACGAAAGAAGTTCAGGAGAGTTCAACAAGTTATTAACAATTTTAAATAAATAAAATAAATCAGAACAAATTCTTCTTTCTTTTAATGTATGAAGTCCCAGTAGTTGTAACAGGGAGAAGTAATTAATATTTTCAATTGATATTCCCAATTTAAAATTAATGCGACGTAAGAATTTATGTTGGACACGCTCAAGGGAATATTCATGTGTACTGTAATATGGATTCCAAATGGTGGAGTTAAATTCTAGTTGGCTTCTAACAAGAGAAGTATATAGTAGTTTGACAGTTTTAAGATTTTTAAAATCCTTCGAAATTCGTAAGATAAATCCCAACATTTGCATAGCTTTACCGGATATATTATTAATATGTTTAATAAAAGTTAATTTAGTGTCAAAAGTAATACCAAGGTCTTCTTTCAACAACAGATAATAAAGTGTGATTATTGAGAAAGTAAGTGAACAACAATGGGTTTTTTTTCCTGTGGAATCTCATAACTTGGCATTTTTTTACATTGAGAATTAATTTATTTTTAAAACACCAATCGGAAAAGCAATTTAGATTAGATTGTAGGGACACACTGTCATCAATATTATCAATAATTTTGTACAACTTCATATCATCTGCAAACATTAAAATAAGAACATGGGTGAATATGTTAGTTACGTCGTTAATAAATAAATTAAAAAGTATAGGACCGAGATGCGAACCTTGGGGTACGCCACTGATAGCTTCAAATGTGTAAGATAAATAATCATATAAACGGACAGTTAACTGACGCCATAATAAGTAATTCTTAAACCAGACTAATAGGTTCCCTTTAATGCCAAGTTTCGAAAGCTTGTTTATAAGTATTTTATGACAAACCTTATCAAACGCCTTACTAAAGTCGGTATAAAATGAAGCTGATTTTATTAAGGATCAATTTTTCGAATAGTTTTGGTATAGACGATAGAATACAGATAGGCCGATAGTTTTCAACAACGGATTGATCACCACTTTTAAATATAGGAGTTAAATAACTATGTTTCCATATTTGTGGAAAAGATCCTGTAGAGAGTGATTTGTTAAACAGTATATTAAGTGGAACGGATAGACTATCAGCACAATTTTTAAGAAAGATGGAAGGAATTTTGTCAGGTCCAGAGCTTGTTTTGGGTTCAAGGGCTTTAATACAGACTATAATGTCTTTAATGTCAATGTGAATTTGAGATAAGTCTAAATTTATATCTGAATTGAAGTGAGGAATTAAATAATCTGGGATATCTGGTTCATACACGTCCTTAAAATAATCAGCAAACATGTTAACAATTTCATTAATTTTACTGGAACTATTTTGTCCGTATCGCATATTACCAGAAACACCAACACTATTTTTTTTCAATGATTTTGTGTACTTCCAAAAGTATTTTACATCGTGAATTATTTTGTTCTCAACCGAATTTATGTAATTATTGTAACATGATTTTGTCATTTTTTTGCAATCCCTTCTAATATTATTAAATGACATATAATTAGATAAAGTTCTGTTTTCTTTAAATTTTTTATGTGTTTCTTTTTTAATAGAAATTAACTGGGCTAATTCTTTACTAAACCATATCGGATACTTTGGTATTTTATGATGAGTTAGAGGAATTGTGTCATAAATAATGCTATTCAGTTGAGTGTAAAATAATTCAACACTACAGTTGAGATCACCTTCCTTGAGAACAGACCAATCCACACAGTTAAGTGCGTGGTTAATAGCCTGGTAATTAGCATTTACGAAATTACGACTGTAATTTTTGATTGGGGGGACACATTCTACTGTATTGGGTACAAGTATTATAAGTGGAGGGTGGTACTTGTCAATCGGGTCAAAGGACTCGGCTGACTCGTAAACTATTATATCCTTTTCAGTAGAAAAAATTAAATCGAGTAGACGATTGCTACAATTCGGCACATTATTACATTGAAATAGACCTAAATAAATTGACATGTCCAAGATTTCTCTCTCACATGCCGTCACTGGTAAGTAATCCAAATCATTAAATTTACAGTTAGGAACGTTATAATCACCACATATTAAAAAATTGTGATTAGGGTAATTAGATTTGAGTAACTCAACATCTTCACAGTGGCTTTTATATTTTGTTATATTAGAATTTGGTGGAATATACACACATCCGATGATAGTTTTCTTGGTTTTATCATTTAACATTACATAAATTTGCTCAACATCACAGTTTTTATGTTTTAATAATTTTGAGGAAATTTTTTTATTAACTGCTATCAGGACACCTCCTCCTCTTGATTTGGATCTGGTATTCTGACATCGGTCGACTCGGTAGATGAGATGGTTAGGTAGACCGAGCTCCGCTGAGTATATCGACGGTTTCAACCAGGTTTCAGAGAGAATTATGATGTCCCGAGAGATGATAGGAGCACTACTTCTAAAGTCACTGAGTTTTGTCCGAAGTCCCCTGACATTCTGGTAATAAATGTTTCGTGTCACAGTTTTAAGTTTTTTGGAATATTGTTGATGTATTTAATAATTAAATTATTTTCTCCCTTGCTTTTTCGATCCTCCAGCTCCTTCCACAAGTTTTGAACTTCTTGCCGTTGTAACATTGTTAGATCGTTTTTTGTTTTAATAATTAAATTGTTGTACGGTATACCTTTAATCTGTAGAAGGATTCTCGCTTGGAACTTGTTAGGCAGTTCTACCTTGATAGGGCGTGATTTATTTGAGTCCCTTTTACCCAATCTAAACATTTTGATTTGTGAGGTATCAACGTTTTCAACATTGTTAAGAATTGTCTTAATCTTATTCATATCATCATTCATTATTTCAGTGTGAGAATTACCCAAGCTTTCGGGAACATTGAACATTAGTACATTTTTGGATCTCGATTTTCTATCTTCCATTTCAGCCAAAGTTTCACAAATCCCTGTTAGTTGCTCCGTTTCGATGCTGGTAGTTGGTACATGTTTAGATAAATAATGGTTGTTTTGTTTATTGAAACATTATTTAGGCCCTAAACAATTTATGAAAAGAGCTATATTTGCGGACAATCTGCAATAAATTTTGCCTATTTGCGGTTAAAGTCGTGTCATATTTGACATTCGGTTTATGTATTTTCAAATTGTTTTTAGTATAGGGCTTTTTATACAAGTTATTACACAATCGTCATGATCAGTGTATTATAAATACCAGTGTTTCTGTATGTGTTATACATAATAGAATGTACAAAATCACGCCTGAACACAAAATTAGATGGCTTGATGTCATTCGTATTTGCAAAGAAAAGGATGATTTATTGTTTTTATATTGCACTTTGGTACAATACAATAACAGTAGCGATGAAATATGGACATTTTACCAATGTTTTTTTTCTATATTAAAAGCAGTTAATCTTGAATAAAAAAACGCCTCAACTTCTCACACAAAAGTCATCGAGTCATCCTATAGTCCATCTATATTCATTCCGCCATTTTCTTCCATCAGAGATGTTCTGCCCAAAAAAATTATTTCCCTAGAATTCGAAGTGAAATTTCCCTAGAATTTCACTTTTACGCAATAACCTACGTAACCACCTGATTGTGTAACACTAATTGTCTTAGCCGATACCGAGACCCGAAAAGATGACTGTAAATCCCTTTTTTGTTTTGAGTAAATACCAAATAATTGTGTTTTGAAATTCAATCGTAAGGAAATAGGAAATGAAAGGAAGTCTCTTACCTTTTGACGGCGTACTACGGTGATGCAGGATCGATCCTGGCTTTCAGCACTGACACAACACCAGGCTTCTACGAACGACAGTTTTTTACGATAAAAAGACGAAATCTTGCGATATTTGCAATATTATCCACGAGAGAGCTGTGACCCATGTCACAAACAAAATTCAATTGCCCAAGTAGGTAGGGTAAACTTGGGCGATAATATTGTTCCATTATTTCCTCATGTAGGTAGGTTCATCTTCTTCTCCTGGTAGAGACTTTTGAGGAAAGGAGGAAGAGAAAGGAATGCATGATTACTGAAGGACTTGAGGAAAATGGATTTAGTTTTCTAAAAGACTGTTTCAGAACCAAACATTCCGCCGACCTTGAGGAAATATGATATTTTCTCAACAACTATATGCGAAAGAAAAGCAATGAAAAACGAAAGCAAAATAACTAATTAACCTAAGTATTGAACAAGACAAAAATAAAATAAAATTAAAATTAATTAATCGATGGGTAGCTTATACAATTTGACTACGGGCCGCTTAAAAATGCCCTGAGGGGTTCTTACAGTAGCGACACGAACCATTCCATCGGCGCCGGGGAATAATTCAACCACCCTCCCGACAGGCCATCGCATTGGGGTTGCTTGTGAATCATCTATCATGACTAGATCGTCAACGTTCAAGTTAGGAGTTGACGTTGCCCACTTGTTGCGTTGTTGAAGAGTATGTAGATATTCTTTTCGCCAACGATTCCAAAAATGTTGGGACATCTGTTTCAATAGTTGCCAACGCGACAAAGATTCATTGGTACATCCACAAAATTTTCTTCAAGAACAGAAACAAGAGGAGCCCCAATTAAAAAATGTGCAGGAGTTAACGGGTCCAATTCGGATGGATCCGACGACAACGCTCCAATTGGTCGCGAATTTAAAATGGCTTCAATGCGAGTCAGAACAGTAGTTAATTCTTCGAAGGTCAGGATTTGATCTCCCACAACCCTCTTCAAATGGTGTTTAGTTGACTTAATACCAGCTTCCGACACTCCATTGAAATGGGGGGCGGAGGGCGGAGAAAAATGCCAAGTAATTGAACGAGCGACAGTTGCGTCAACAAGTTTGTCAGTGTTTTCCGATGCATGTATGAATTTAGAAAGACCAGTATGATATCTGTTAGTTCCAATAAAATTGGTGCCACAATCGCTATAAATATTTTGGCATATACCACGTCTAGAGATGAATCTATCTAATGCTGCCACAAACGCTTCAGTAGATAGATCTGAAACTAATTCAAGATGAACGGCTTTGGTCGATAAACAAACGTAAAGACATAAATAGGCCTTATAAGTTTTTGCGCCGCGACGTCTACTTTCGCGTACCAAAAAAGGACCTCCAAAATCTGTTCCGACATTTAAAAATGGACGACCTTCTCGAAAACGAGAAGCGGGTAAGTTACCCATCAACGGGAAACTACCACGCGGGTTATTTTTAAAACAAGAAATGCATTTACTCAATCGATGTCGAATTGCATTCCTAGCCGAAATTATCCAATATTTTAATGATATTATGGATTGGAGTGCACAAGGACCTGTATGAAGGTACATGCTATGGTAATAATCAATTATTAAAGTTGTCAAATGACACTGCTTGGGTAAAATAATAGGATGTCGAGCATTTTCTGAAATCGGTGCAAAGCGAATTCGACCATCGACTCTCAAAACACCATTTTCATCAATAAATGGGGCGAGTTTTTGAAGCTGTGTTGAGCACATGCGATGGGAAGATATATTGTTCATATCTTGTTGAAAATAAATTGCTTGAACAAGCTTAATGCAACATTGCAAGGCTAAATTATTTTCTTTTAACGAAAGTGGGGATAACCCATTGACATTGATAATCGATTTCGAAAGTAATCTATTGATAAACCGACGGCACCAACATATAACACGAAGAAATTTCGACAATGATGAAAACTTCAATAAAAATTCTTCGTCACACGTTGACATATTTGTAGATAGAGTAATTAAATTTTTTGACTTATACTCTGGTAACTGGTCCACAGAGATATTTGGAGGCCTAACAAATAACCATTCCTCCAACGGTGTTGATATAAAGTTAGGTCCTTTCCACCATAACGACGCGTCAGCGATTTCACTAGGAAAAGCTCCTCGCGAACCCAAGTCTGCAGAATTTTCTTGCGATGAAATGTGATACCAATGTTCATAAGGTATATTTTGTATTATTGTTTCAACACGATTTGCTACAAAAGTTTGCAATAGAAAAGAAGGTGTCTTCAGCCATGCCAATACAATAGTTGAATCGGTGAACGCGACAGTCTTTTCTATTTGAAGTCTGTCTTTATATAATTCTTGACAATAAGTCAACAAATTTGCTAATAAAACTGCTCCTAACCATTCCAGTCGCGGGATCGATGTTATCTTTATGGGGGCAACACGAGATTTTGCTAATAAAATGTGGCTGGATATTTCTGTGTTATTAATCACTACCAGATAAACAATTCCACAGTATCCTCTTTCAGAGGCGTCCGCAAACCCAACAAGTATGCATCGACTGGTGGGAGAAGTTGCGACATATCGATCAATTTTTAAATTGGCGAGTGATGGAAGCTCTTTTATATATTTCTTCCATTTCAAATTCATGTCCGAAGGGATTTCTTCGTCTCAACCAATTTGAATTTTCCATAAGTTTTGCATATAGCATTTAGCAATAAAAACGACAGGATTAATAAAACCTAATGGATCATATAGACGTGCAATTGTCGATAAAATTATGCGTTTGGTACAGTGGTCACTAAAAACATTATGAATTTTATATGTAAATTGATCAAGCGACGGTATCCATTGAATGCCTAAAATATTAATGTTTTTCTTGTCAGTATCCGACTCAAAACTTAAGGGTACTTCCCGGTAGCTGACAGGAATGTCTTCCAATATTTCAGGATGGTTACTAGACCATTTTCTCAATTCAAAACAACCTTTTTGAAGTAATGCAATTAATTCCACTATACAATGTCGAGTGCTTTCCAAAGATTGCGCACCACTGATAATATCATCTACGTAGGTATTTTCAATTAATATAGTAGCAGCCTTTGGAAAATTCAATTTTTCATCGTTTGCTAATTGATGAAGGGAACGAATGGATAGGTATGGAGCACTTGAGGTGCCATATGTTACTGTTTGTAATTCAAATTCCTTTACAGGATGATCAGATGATTCTCTCCACAAAATATGTTGATAACGGCGAGATTTCTCATCCACCAGTATTTGCCTGTACATTTGACGGATGTCAGCTGTAAAAACGATTTTGTGTATTCGAAAATTACACATTAATTCGACAATGTCCCTTTGTAATGGGACCGACCAAAAGTATGTCGTTCAATGACGTACCCGAAGACGATTTGGTACTGGCATCAAAAACGACCCTTAAACGAGTTGTAGAACTGGTTTCTTTGATTATTCCATGATGGGGTATGAAATAATTAGCAATAATTGGCGATTGAGGTGGCACTTCGATCATGTGCCCTAATGTAAAATATTCTCTCAAGAACGAAATATATTGAGATTTGAGATCAGAATCTCTATTCAGTCTCCTTTCTAAATGCTTGAGGCGTGACAATGCTATGTCATATGACTTTCCCAATTTTTCCGGGCTTTCCTTAAATGGCAACGAAACGACGTATCTTCCATCTTGGTTACGGTAGGTACTTTCCGTGTATATTTTTTCACAACGAATTTCATCAGGCGATTGAATTTTCTTCAAAGCTGGAACATTTTCAATTTCCCAAAAACATTTAAGCTTTTCATCAATATTTTCCTCCATTGACGTGAAGAATGAATTTATACAATGATTTGATGGTCCAACATTTCCCATCAAAATCCAACCCAATTTAGTTTCTATAGCTATGGGTTCATTTTCTTTCCCCATCAATTTTCCTGAACATAACAATGACGCAAAAATATCACTTCCAAGCAGTATGTCAATAGCTGATGATAAGTAGAATGTTGGATCTCCCAATTTGAGACCCACGATGTGATCCCAATGATGATCGACGATACGATTTGATGGCATATTCGAACAAATGTTATTTAAAATAAGGAAATCTGTCACAATACCAGATTCCTTCGAATCGACAGGACGAAATTGTGTTCTTATTAATCCGTTAGAATTAATAGTAGGAATATTTCCAATACCTATCACAGTAAATGGTTGTTTTTTAGAACGAGTAAAACCTAATTTTTTGACACAATTTTCCGAAATAAAGTTTCCCTGACATGCGCTATCGAGCATAACACGAACCTTCTGAAATACTCCATTTTTATCTAAAACTTCCACATAAGCTGTAGACAAAAGAACCGTTTTGTGAGTTTTATTGTAAAATGTTGTCAACACCAACGGTTCTGAAGAGTTTTCTTGCTGGTCTGAATTTTCCACGATTTTTTTTTGGAAAATGTAATAGGGTATGATGTTTTAATTGACATTGTCTGCAAGTGAAACGTGAATGACAATTTTTTGCGTTGTGTTTTCCTTGCGCTAAGCAATTGAGACATAGATTATTTTCCTTTGCGAATAAGTACCTATCCTTTGGAGTAAGGCTTAAGAATTTTTCACACTTGTGCAGTGAGTGTGGCGATTTACAAAGAATGCACTTGATTTCAATGTTTGATACAAACGCATTAATATTATTGCTCAATCGATGTTTTGCATTATATGATTTAGCTTGACCCTTATGAGCCTGTAACTGGTTTTCAGGAAAAACTCCAAGTGCCATTTCTTTTGCTAGGCACTGCCCATCTAAATACTTCAATAAGTGATCAAACGTTGGGATATTCTCCGAACTGTGTTGAATTTCAAAATCAATACGCAATTCTTTTGTTAATTTACGTAATACAATATGTAATAAAAGAAAACTCCATTGGCGAACTGGAAAATTCAAAGCTTCTAACGCAGCAAGATTTTCTTTCAAAATGGAAATAAATTGCCTCAAATTATCCTGAACTTTTACAGGTTGAATCGACAGAATTAATTCTACGTGTCTATCAGCGATCAAACGTATGTTTTCATAACGTTCCTTTAACAAATTATATGCATCAAAATAATTTTCCTCAGAAATCGGCAAATGTTTAACGTGTGTTAGGGCTTCACCCGAAAGGGTACTTAATAAATAATGCATTTTTTGAATAGAATTTAAACCATTATTAGAATCGATCAAAGAATTAAAGGTGTTTATATAATTTGTCCAATCTGTTGATATTCCAGAAAAAATAATCAATTTTAATTTTGGCAACGAAACATTATTGTTGGCTATTAAGTGATCTGATTCACTTTTCGAAACTTCTGGAAATAATTGGTTATAATACGACTGAATCTCGTAATACATGTTTTGGATTTCAGTATATTTTTCTTGCAAAACTTTAATTTCTAATTCATCTTTCTAATTTGATTCAATTAAAATATGTGAAGCGACGAAATTATCTCTAATATCAGATACGTCCGAAAAACGTGCTTTGAATATATTTTTATCAACAATATTCAACGTTGTTATAGCTTTGATAGCAGAAGAACGCACACTTTCCATATCTAACAGTGCTAGTTTGTACTTAATGGTGTTAGCTGCCATTATGAATATTTTTAACAACAAACCAAATAATAACACTGTCAAACGTCAACTTGTAAACAAAATGTTAATGTCGGCTGTTATAAACAGCTGACGCGATAAACTAACGCGACCTACGTTACCGACACGAGATACGAAAATGTTGCGAAAACGCTTTGGGTACCTGCCAACTTCCGACGTGCGGCTGCGATTAATTTGTACCTACGTACAAGGTACCCCCTATCTATGAATTCAAATGTTAAGCCGCCCAAACGACTATAATAACCAATTCAAATTTAAAATGCTACTCCAATATTCACGATTAAATGTATAATTCTGAAACAGCTCATAAAACCGGAAAAAGGTCAACGAAATGGAATGATTCAAACTTCAAAACACAATACTCTGGCTTCAAAATTACGTCTACCAAAAAAACGACAAAAACCGAAAATATCCGGCTCGAAGGACCAAAAATGTCACGGCCGATACCGAGACCCGAAAAGATGACTGTAAATCCCTTTTTTGTTTTGAGTAAATACCAAATAATTGTGTTTTGAAATTCAATCGTAAGGAAATAGGAAATGAAAGGAAGTCTCTTACCTTTTGACGGCGTACTACGGTGATGCAGGATCGATCCTGGCTTTCAGCACTGACACAACACCAGGCTTCTACGAACGACAGTTTTTTACGATAAAAAGACGAAATCTTGCGATATTTGCAATATTATCCACGAGAGAGCTGTGACCCATGTCACAAACAAAATTCAATTGCCCAAGTAGGTAGGGTAAACTTGGGCGATAATATTGTTCCATTATTTCCTCATGTAGGTAGGTTCATCTTCTTCTCCTGGTAGAGACTTTTGAGGAAAGGAGGAAGAGAAAGGAATGCATGATTACTGAAGGACTTAAGGAAAATGGATTTAGTTTTCTAAAAGACTGTTTCAGAACCAAACATTAATCCTGTTATATGTTAATTAATATGATAAATTAATTGGAAAGATATCGGAACTTTGTAAATATACTAATAATACTGTGCTTTTCCCAATAAAACACTTTTTGCTACGTGAAATAATAATTTAAAAGTACGAATACACTCACTCACCACTGAATTAGAAACTGAATTTCAAAAAAAAAACACTTAGCAAAAGAGAAATCAACCGCAATCACCGAAAAAACGGAACTTAAAACATAAATAATTTTTTTTTCAGAGGTCCCATTTATCTTTTTAGATAGGTACATAGGGAACGTACCCATACTACGTGACAAACTTTTTGCACTTTTCAACCCCCCCCCCCCCCCCACCGTGACCAAAAACCTAAGCAACCCGCCACTCATTTGTACCAAGCGTGGTATTTTGAAGACCCCCCCCCCGAACGTGTCACGTAGTATGGGTACGTTCCCTAATATCATTTTGAGTTGTCAGTGTTAAAAATAACATTGCATGAAAGTACATAAACAATAATTAAGATTCATAGGAATTCCAAATAATATATATACGTATATATATATATATATATATATATATATATATATATATATATATATATATATATATATATATTATTGTGATAATTAAAATTAAATTCGATATTGTTATTATCGAGTTCTGCAAGTTTTTTGGTTAGTGTTTTAGTTACAGCTGTTTCGACTTGTAAGGTCATTTTCAAACTGTGGTGAAGCCACGTACGGACGACTTATTTATAAGATTTTAAATGTCAATTTTTAAAGGTGTCTAAGTTGATTTATTACCGGTTAAACCAATTGAATAATCGAAATATTTAGAAAACCAACGTTTACAGATACTACGATAAATGCAAATTCAACTCACAAATTACCATTCAATGGTACATCGACTCATTAACATTCCCTTAGATAATAAAGCATACGTAAAAGAAAAGGAAACTATTAAAATAATCGCGATTAATAACGGCTATGAGGCAAAAAACATTGAAAAAATAATAAAAAACAAGAAATACAAAAATTAAATTAATTTTTAATATATCCGGTACATAACAAAAAAATAGAAAAATTTGCATGTCTCGAATTCCTCGGCCCAATATCTTTAAAAATTGCAAAAGAAATTAAAAAATGTGGTTTAAATATAGCTTTTAGAACCAATAATAATATGGGAACAAGCTTTAAAAACTCAAAAAGTAGAAATCGTAAACTCAATAACGGTGGCATATATGAATTAAAATGTGACCACGCCGACTGTAACGCTACATACATCGGACAAACAGGTAGGGCATTCTCAACTAGATTCAAAGAACATATAAGATGTTATAAAAATAAAAATACCTCTTCATAATTCGCCGAACATCTCTTAGTGAATAATCACGTTCCACTTAAAAATAACCAGCCAAAACCATTACATATTGAACGAAAGGGTCTAAGATTAAATTTTCTTGAACAATTAGAAATCAATAAACGAACGAATGACCCCAACATAACGCTAATTAATAAAGTAAGGAAAATTATTTATTCCCTACTACTTAGTATGTTTACCAAACCTAAAAAATATAATGCACTTAAATGAGTCATAGCAATAACGTCATTCTAAATCAATTAAGAAAACCCTTACACTTAGTGCAAGGCAAACCAAAGGGAAATACTCCGAATCCCACATTGGCACTCTCTCAATTAGTGTCTCTACAAATTGGTTTAACCGGTAATAAATCAACTTAGACACCTTTAAAAATTGGCATTTAAAATCTTATAAATAAGTCGTCCGTACGTGGCTTCACCACAGTTTGAAAATGACCTTACAAGTCGAAACAGCTGTAACTAAAACACTAACCAAAAAACTTGCAGAACTCGATAATAACATTATCGAATTAAATTTTAATTAAATTTCTAAAAAAAATTAAAAAAAAAAAAAAAGTTAATACAAAGCCTGAAATCATTAATAATCAACTAAATTTAACATTCAGCCCTATTATAAGTATGTTTCCCGTTATCCCACTCGCTCTTCCCCCACTTCCCTCCCACAACTGACGCACTGTCCCTTTCTAATTTACTGTCTCTTTCTTTCACAAGTTGTATATATATATATATTTTTTTTTGGAATTCCTATGAATCTTAATTATTGTTTAGGTATATACTTACATGCAATGTTATTTTTAACACTGACAACTCAAAATGATATTAGGGAACGTACCCATACTACGTGACACGTTCGGGGGGGGGGGGTCTTCAAAATACCACGCTTGGTACAAAGCTTAGGTTTTTGGTCACGGTGGGGGGGGGGGGGGGGTTGAAAAGTGCAAAAAGTTTGTCACGTAGTATGGGTACGTTCCCTATGTATCTAAAAAGATAAATGGGACCTCAGAAAAAAAAATTATTTGTATTAACTGATTTTTTTTTTATTTCCAATGCCTCTAAATTATTTAATCTTAAGCCTATCCCATTTTTGTGTAGGACTTTAATGCCCATATCCCGGTTAAAAGTGTGGCCTTTATTAATTAATTGCTCTGCAAATTCTGAAAACCCTGAACTGGTTAGGCATCTTATGTGTTCCTTTACTTTAGTTTCCACATTGCGTGACGTTTGCCCAATGTAGAACGCTGGACAATTGTTACAACTAATTTTATAAACGTCCGAGTGGCTTAGTATGTCATCTTTGTCCTTAGCATTAATTAAAAAATTTCCTAGATTGTTATTTGTATAAAATGCCGGTTTAATTTCTGGTGGGAATTTAATTGAACATGAAGAGGACAGGTTATTAATATACAAAATTCTTGGCCATTCGTGGTTAAGGTTATTATTGTCACCACGAATGGCGAAGAATTTTGTATCACATGTGACGAGTATTCTACCAATAAAATTCATTTTATAAATTCTACTACATATTTATTACTGTTCTCGGAAATTGAGAATGGTATTCATATAATAGAATCTTGAATTTTGACACTGTGTTTAGAACAAAAGGCAGGTTTTAAAATAAGATTGATTTTCCTACCCCGGCGCTTGAAAATCTGCGGTTGAAGGAACCAAATAAGGGGGCGGCGAAATTTTCCTCCGCCCGGACGGCTGAAACAAATTTAACGCCACTGGGTAGATCGCACAAGGTTTCGTCAGTGAACGGAAAATATTGGGTCTAATCAAGTTGGCCACCCTGCTTTACAGGTATGAGGTCACTCAACTAAGAACCATCTCGATCACGTCAGCTTTCAAACAAAAAAACAACATCGTAATCGGTCAATTCGTTTAGGAGCTACGAGGCCAGAGACAGACACACAATCAAACTTATAACACCACTCCTTGCGTCGCCGTCGGGGGTTAAAAAATTACCCTTTTTGTCCGAATTAATTTGGTACCAAACACTTTAAATCATTAGTGGCGTACTAAATCTAATATAAATTTTGAACTACATGTTTAATCATAATATATTTGTTAAATTTTACTTATGTACGAATTAAGGAATGAAAAAATATGTTTTAAAATAAAATTTTAATACGATGAAATCTAGATTTAAAAATAACTTGAAAAAATAGGAATTTTTTTGAGTATTTATTTTGATTAAAAAACATTGTACATTGGTCAACCTTATTAGCATAATTTATTGTGTAAATGTATATATACAGGGTGTCCGGGGGTAAAGTGCATTAACTTCGGGAGGTGTTTCTACATGATGGTAGGAGTAAAAAAGATTAATAACTTTTTTCGAAATTCCAACATTTTTTTTTCCCATACAAAAAGATGTACCTACTAAAAATCCTTAGTGTGAGGTACGATCTTACTTGCCGGGAGCCTGCCGGGCACGATCGTGGCAACAATAAATGGTGGTAATTGGCCCGTATCGTAACAGCGGAAAATAATAAAGCTGGCCGCGCACGCCGGTCAAATTTAACGTTTTTAACACAAAACTACCTCTAAAAGTTGGAATTTCGAAAAAAGTTAATTATCTTTTTTACTTACGCTATCATGTAGAATCACCTCCCGAAGTTACTGCACTTTACCCCCGGACACTTTGTATATACTTGTATAACTTAAAACATAATATTGTGTTTTAGTCCTCAAAGCAATCAGGGACGTGGATGGTCACTTTGCAAGATTTTCAAGACTCAACATTTTGACAAACTCTCGATGAGGCAGTTGGCTTACAAAAATTTATTTGTAAATATCAGGTAAAAAAATTTAAAGAAGGTTTTATTGCCAGTACTGCAAAATGAATGCTTAAATATCTATGGTACGTTTGGCATTTAAAATAAAAAAAAAAAACAGATGTTACGCGGTTGTCCGTTTGTCGGTTTAAATCCAACATATTTCGCACCCGCCAGGCTTGCGTGGTTGGAGTTTATGACAAACCCTTGTAAACCCGCAAGGGTGGCGGCGTTTGAGGCAATTGGGTTATAGTTCCTTTTAGAGAACTCGAATTGTCGCAGACTAAACAACAAAAAAATAAGGTTTTTCTCAGGCATGGAAACGCAAGTGCTGTGATAACGCTGACTTCCTTGAGCAGGAGTAGTTACAATAGGAACATGAGTAAGGATTTTCCCCAGTATGTCTCAGCATGTGACTTTTCAAATTTTCCTTACGAGAACACGAATATTTGCAGATGGAACATGAATAAGGTTTTTCCCCAGTATGTCTAGGCATGTGCCTTTTCAAACTACCCTTAAGAGAACACGAGTAGTTGCAGAGGGTACATGAATAAGGTTTTTCTCCAGTATGGATGCGCAAGTGCTGTGCTAACACTGACTTGCATGAGCAGGAATAGTTACAATAGGAACATGAATAAGGTTTTTCCCCAGTATGTCTAAGCATGTGACTTTTCAAATTTCCCTTTTGAGAACACGAATAGTTGCAGAGGGAACATGAATAAGGTTTTTCTCCAGTATGGATGCGCAAGTGCTCTGCTAACGCTGACTTGCTGAAGCAGGAGTAGTTACAATAGGAACATGAATAAGGATTTTCCCCAGTATGTCTAAGCATGTGTCTTTTCAAATTTCCCTTATGAGAACACGAATAGTTGCAGAGGGAACATGAAAAAGGTTTTTCTCCAGTATGTATGCGCAAGTGCTCCGCTAACGCTGACTTGCTGAAGCAGTAGTAGTTACAATAGGAACATGAATAAGGATTTTCCCCAGTATGTCTAAGCATGTGACTTTTCAAATTTCCGTTTTGAGAACACGAATAGTTGCAGAGGGAACATGAATAAGGTTTTTCTCCAGTATGGGTGCGCAGGTGCCGTGCTAACACTGACTTGTTGAAGCAGGAGTAGTTACAATAGTAACATGGATAAGATTTTCCTCCAGGATGCATCTTCAGGTCAGTTACAAAGTCTGAAAAAGATTGCGGATAATATAAGTCCTTAATAAGTACATGTCTAATACGCAAACATAAAATCATTCAAATGAAATATTACGAATACAAAATGATTTTACCTTCTGTCTGGGCAATACATTTGGATTGCTTCAAGCATTCATTTTTAACATCCAGCAGGTCTATGTCTATTTCAGTATACGGAAACATTCTTCCATCTTGTTCTCGGGGTCCTGGTTCTGCGTTGGTGGGAACTGTCGGCCCTTTAATGCTACCTGTAACAATAAAACAAGCAAATATTAACATTCTGAGTGATACCATTTAAAAATGTTTCCGAAATTATTCATTTAATTATTAACACCCTAGTAGGGGCTTTAATGGAGAAATATAAAGTAAGCCAAACTAATAGTATAATACATTACTGAACTATTCGAGTTAAAATCTTTAGTTTATATTTTGTAATAAATTGAAGACTGACTTATTATTTCCATCTTATAGTATTATGGGCAATGAAGAATACGTAACGAGTGTCAAGACGTCAATGATTTGCTATTCGCCGATTATATTAAATTATTTAAAGAAATAACTCTCTTAAACCAATGTCAAGTTCTTCAATATAAAATAAAATTGCTTAATGACTGATTTTCACAAAACAAATTATGTAGAAAAATTAAAAACTTTGGCCTTTCCTGATATAAAGAGTTACGGAAATTCGAGATCTTGGCATAATAATGGAAGAGCAACTAGATTTCACGGTACATGTTCAACAAATTGTTAAAAAGGGAATGAAAACATTAGAATTTATTTAATAAATAATTCAAACAAATCATAAAATTCTTGTATATATCGCTTGTTAAAGAATTCAAAGAAAATTACATATTTGATAAAACTGTTGTGAAATTCAATTTTTAACATTTTTATTAATATTTTTGTTGATATGGAGGATATTGGCAAATTATCAATTTTTATTTCATTTAAACCATAACTACGTTTTGTAAACTCTTATATTTTATCTAACCTATATTTCGTGTCTCATATTTTAAGTTACTGGCATTTTGAAACTCTGTATTTTTATTGTAAAGTTTAAAAAGGTGTACTGCATTACACGTGAGTGCCATAGGGGCATTAAATAATCAAAAAACTAGTCTACTTTAGACCACGCGACTGAAGTAATACTTCACTAACTTATATCTCCCTGTCAACTTCCGTTCGCCTCTCCCGACCGTTCGCCTCACCCGATCACACTTTTCATAACGCCCTCGTCAAGCATTAACCAGCATAATCCCCAAGTCAAGCGTGCGTAAAGGCCCGACCATTGGCCTCACCCGACCACCGTTCACCCGATCACCGTTCGCATCACATTTTTCGTAACGCATTCACCAGCTTACCCCCCAAGGCGAGCATGCGTAAAGAATTTTTACTTAAAACAATATGGTAGTTAGTCGCAGAATTTCTGCGCTGAAAAAAACCCCTACATCTAGTTTTACGTAGCGGAATACGTAAGCTTATCAATACCAGCGATTCCAGACTATAAATGCACCATATGATTGGGAACTAAACAAAATGATGTCAATTATTTCGAAATATATGGGAACACTTTTAAACACTTAACTATAAATTGATACGCTATTGTAATACCTAATTTACAATAAGACTTTTAATAAAATAATAAATAAAACGAAAAAGAAATGGATGATACTCACGAGTTAATTTTGGGCCTGGGATTCTGTTCGTGATTGCCGCCGATTCAACAACTCGCGCATTGTTTTGTGTTCGCAGCCCACTTTTCCGATAACTATTATTGTTTATATGTAATTTATGGTACGTGGATAATAGTTTAAATAAACCTATAAGTAAAGAGTAAATTTCATTTGATTCATACACAGTACATATCCACCGTCCTCATAAAATGTTTCAATGTCAGTGGTATTCCTTCTGTCCGACACCCTCAGTATATCCATATCATTTAAAAGAGTGTTGAGGGATAATAAAATTGCAGGAATTCTCAATTTAAAACATATAAAGCGTAAGAATTTACTTTGTATTCTTTCAATAGTTTGCACGAGGATATTGTGATGTGGGTTGCAGAATGGAGAATTGTACACAATGTAAAAAAAATATTTAATAAAACTGTAATTTACCACATATTAAAATAATAACCACTCAAATATTGCCATAGGATACAATATCAATAGTACAATTTAAATAGAATAATTTAAATCACTGATGCTTAGGGTGATTCAGTCTTGTTTTACTAATATACTCGTAGTACTGGTTTTTTGGTCCTTGTCTTTGATAGTCGTGATATGAAACTACACAAAATACACTGGAATAAGATCTCAAAAAATTCTAGAATAAATATCGTCTGTCGATTTGTTTAAACCGGCTTGAACCTATTTTCAAAATTTCGACGTTTGGTGTGATTTTAGATTATCACGGCAACAGGTATTATTATGGTAATTTATTTTTGGGGTATTGTGCCGTCATGTTCCACCTCACGAAACTAAAGTTGCGTTACAGAATTCGTCATCACTGATGATCATCACACCTGCCCTGATGACAGACAGTGACTAACGTTTTAACATCAGAGAAAATAGGATAGCAAAAGCTTCTATGTTTTTAATGCATTTAATGTTCTTATAAAAATAAATTAGAACGTATTCTTTAAAAGTATTTAAAACTTTTGCGAGATCAGGAAGAAATCATTTCCATGTTCCGAGGATATTTTACAATTAAATTTCTCAAAAGTCAATTTAATTATAAAAATGATCCTAAAAACGATAATCGGAATTTAGCAAATTCGAGAACTTAACCTTTCGAAAATTTGGTATTTTTTTCAGATGGTGCTCAGAAATATTCCAAATGCAAATATTTGGAATATTTCTGTGCACATTCAAAAACAAAAACTGTTTTAGAAAGGTGATGAAATACGCTTTCAAAGTATAGAATACGAAAAAAACATATTTTTTTATTATAAAAATTTTGCATACACACATAAAAAAGTTTTCAAAATGGCTCACCTTACGTTTTTTCTAAATAAAGTAACTGAAAAAAAAAATTAAAACACATGCATATTTTATTAGACAAATGTACAACAAACACATATTGTAACCTCACTTTTTGTCGCACTGTGTAAAAATAATTTATAAAAAATTCCCTAAAAATTCAATTTTATTTTTCAATTTGCGATTTAAAACTTTGTGTACATAAAAGTGTACATTTTATGTTTTTCCATTCTAACACCGATAAGAACATATTTCTAACTATGATAGTAAGGGAGTTACAGCGTTTTATATGAGACCTTTGTGCGTTGGGACAAATATGGTCTCCTGTGATTAAGGCCCCGTTCTCCGCACAAAAAAAAACATTTCGGACGATTCGTGAAATTTGCTTTTAACGCATTCTACAGGAGGTGTATCTGCAGCGCGCGCGCGCATTATTATTACAAAAGGTCTGGTTTGGAACTTGGCTAATAATTTCATATCAAGCATTCGTTTCCAGAGAAGTTGATAATAGATGTAGGGCTGCCACAATTTTAAAATACACATAATATATATGAAAATATCTGTTATTTTCTCAATGTATTACGTTAGATTACCTATAAAGTGTAATGTACACTTGAGGTGACCGTTCACAAAACAAAGCTATATTATTTATTATAACGGAACTACTATTATCATTGTTTCTCTTTAATTTATCTTATCAATATGGGAGACGGGACGGGATGGGTACTGCCGCGCCACCCCGGAAAACATTTTTTGGATAACCAACACCCCTGCCGTAGGTCACCCAAGTGGTTTGCCATGTTTGGTGACTTAGCAGGGGTTCCCGGGTTATGGGATGAGGTATCAATTTGGAAGGCGACCATTGCCGCCCGGCAACCATTCATTGGATAACAGAGGTGCCCGGGTTCATGGGGTGAGGCTTATCTATTTATTGGGTACTACTTTTTTTTTAAAGAAAAAGAGTCATAATTCGTATTCCCGGTTTACGAATAACCTGACAATTTGAAAATCTCCTACCAGCATCATAATAAGCGGAAGATGTTGCTTGTACATTGAAAGAGGAATTGAACCCGCGACATCTTGACCCGACCCATTTTTCAATTTTCAACTAAGTAAAGTGCACATTTTAATCATATTTGTTTATAGTCCAGTCAATTTTTAATTTGGGAGGTGGGAATGGGTACCGCCGCCCCGGGAACCTTTATTGGATAACCAATACCTCTGCCATAGGTCACCCCAAGTGGTTCGCTACGTTTGGTGATTTAGCAGGGGTGCGCGGGTTCATGGAGTGAGGTTTGTCCAGGTCTTGGAGGCGGATGACCAGTACAAAACTGAACCCGAGATTCCTACCCACCCCTTAAACCCTTTTCCTTCCCAGAACTCTCCTCTCCTTCCTTTCCTTAAAAAAACCCTCCACACAGCATCATAGGTGAGCATAAAGATGACATAGGCCCTGAGGGTAATTATGTTTCTCAGGGCCTCCTGTGTGGAGCTCATGTAAAAAAAAATACTTTTGGACCATTCAGTAGGTGTAGAGTGCACCTAAGCGATTCCTTCAGAAACTTGGTCAGGGTGCTTAGGGTGTGAACATACTAAAAGTTCTGACGTCTAGGTGGTGAGCTAGGGGAGGGAGGGGGGGGGGGGAGAAGGTTCCAATTTTTGGATTTACGCTTATATCTCGGAAACGGTGCATTTCAGAGGATTTTTTTTAGAATAAGTGAAAGCTCATAAAATTATCTACAACTTTTATTCTATACGTAATTTTCGAAATCCCAGCCGTTTTTGACTTACACGCTCCACAAATGTAGATATTTTCGAATAAAATCATTTTACCTCACATTTTTCATCAAACTTTCCTTCATATCGTCTAAAATATTTATCAAAGAAAGAAATTTGTTTGAAAGAAGTTGTAAAGAATTTAATTTCCTTTTAGATAATATGTATACATTTGCAAACTAATCTTCAACCAGTAAATATTTACTGGAATTTTAAGTTTTTTAGTAAATGTCGTCATTTTTTATCTTATTACTGACACACCACTTTTGTTTGAGATTGTGGGACTTGGATTTCATTTATTATTTCATCATTTAGTTCCTAAAACAATTAGTTTAATGAATCTTCACCAACTTGAACAGCATCTTAGCAAGTTATTGTGGCATCTCCGACGACTCCACTCCACAAAAATTGACATTATTTCACTGGTTTGTGGGAAGGGAGGATGTGCATCAAACCACTGACTGAGTTTGGCACAACCTGTTTTTGCCTACATGCACCTTTTCGCTCTTTATTTATATCCGGGGGTAAAGTGCACAAACTACGGGAGGTAATTCTGCACGACAGTACACGTAAAAAAAGGTACGAAACTTTTTTCAAAACGTTCTAAGGTAGTTACGGGTAAAAAAGTTTTGTTGTTTGTATGAAAAAAATAATATTCTTCTGTGGAAAAATAATTTTGTATAGGGAAAAAATTGAATTTAGAAAAAAGTTAATTGTCTTTTTTACATTCACCATCATGTACCTCCTGAAGTTTATGTAGAAATTTATGAAGTGGCAGCCCTAAAAGCTACGAGCGTAAGGACGGGCGGGCAGGCGCGTGCGTATCAGCAAACTACAGCTTTGCTAGGACTAGTTAACCGATGGAATCTAAATTATTAAACATTTATAAAAAGGTCAAAGTAATTACTTATAACAACGTAGTTGGTTTTAGTAAACAAGCGAAACTTTTATTTACTTACATTTACTCAACGCATTTTGGTTTTATTATCCAACGAACATCTAATAATAGGTAGTAATAAAATAATACGAATGATGATAATTACATATTTCCTTGTCCGTAACAATTTGGGACGCGGGTAAGGGTACCGCCGCCCCGGCAACTATTTATTGGATAACCCTAAGTTGTTCGCTACGTTTGGTGACTTAGCAGGGGTGCCCGGGTTTGGATCTTAGTGGCGGATGTGTCTGCCCACCAGCTGCGTGGTAGGCCAGATCGGGAGAGACTGGTTGAGGGAGATCTTGCGACCTCTCAGGCAGAACTCTTTTGGAACATCGCCTTGCACCGCATTGGGAGGGATGGATTCAAAAGTCCGTCACACCCAAACCCACTGACCCTCAAATTCCTACCCACCCCTATAACCTTATCCTTTCCTCTCCTTCCTTTCCATTAAAACACCCTCCACACAGCAAATCCAAAGATGACATATTCCCTGAGGGAAAAAAATCCTCAGGGCCTATGTGGAGTTACTGTAAAAAAACAAGGTAATTTTTGAAAGCAGATTTTTGTTAGCAGCTTGATCCGTAAAAATGTATTATTATTATGTCCTATAATTTTAATAAATGAGCAAAATAAAAGCTTTTGCATTCAATGGTCATTTAAAAAAAACGTTATTTAAATTTTAAAAAACTTGCCCGGGAATTTCAGTTTCCGAAGCATTGGAAATAGATTTATTTCCCAAAGTACGCATTCTGTAAAAAATAAAACAATAACTGTCACCTTTGTTATATAATACACAAATAAATTGAAAATTTATTTTTATAATAAATATTACATAATAGTAAATAATACGAGTATGTATTATATTAATAAAATTATGATCACGGGAGATAATGTTTACGCTTAGAAATACGACTTTTTTGTTATTGTCTTACCATTTTCGCAAAACAATATTATTATTTACGTACGTGTATATTAAACAAATCATGAAACGTAGGACTAGACGTCTGTGTGGCGAGCTGTCTGGACAGCGAATGACGAATATTTGAAAGGCACATAGGTTACACGCACGTTAGATAGAGATGGCCGGTGAATATTATCTTTAGAATTAAAAAACGTAAGCGCCTGTTGATGAAATATTTAATTAATCACGGTTTATTGAAAAAAGAGCAAAAATCTCGCGATAATTGTCTTTAAATTTATTTAAAGAAACGCTGTGAATTTTTTCATACATATAACTTGTAAAATAACTGAAACAAACGTGTTAATAATAATTTTTGGAGCATACTTTGTGATTTTTTTCTATCGAGGGAATTTTCTAAAATTTGCGTTTCGGCGCGATAAATGTCTAGATATTATCTTCAAAAATAACATATATTTTTTTAAGAGCTTAAAAACTTCAAATGTTTAAGGGAGATTTGTAAGAAATCGGTTGAAATTGGGAGAACCGAGGCTTAAACGGATTAAGGTTCTGCAACCGGGTGCGAAAAGAAGAAGACGAAAGATACGAAATTACGAATGTTAGAGGAGAGCGCTAACATTTACAGCGACAAAATCGATGCGAAAATTGCGAAAATGTTTAATAAAACACGTCTCGTTTAAAATAGAGCAAAAATCTCGCGGGCATTATCTTAAACAGCATTTAAAGAAACACTGTGATTTTGTTCATACATATAACTTGTAAAATAACTGAAACAAACGTGTTTATAATAATTTTTGGAGCATACTTTGCGATTTTTTCCTATCGAGGGAATTTTATATAATTTGCGTTTCGGCGCGGGCAAAGTCTAGATATTACCTTCTAGAATAACATATATTTTTTTAAGTGCTTTAAAACTTACCGTGTTTAAGGGAAATATGTAATAAATCGGTAGAAATCCGGGTAGCGGGCCCTTAATGCAACTTACTGGCTGTAGAAGAACTCTCAGTATGTTGTAAACATTCCTTCTTTACATCCGGGAGGTCGACATCTATTTCTGTGTAAGACATTTCACTTGCCACTTCTTCCTGGGAGCCTGGTTCAGTCTTGATGGAAACACTCTCTGGGTTGGGAAGATCCATGGCACTGCTGTGATAGCGTCCTGTTATGTGATATTAATACTGACTTCACCTCAAAATAAATGAGACCTTTATCAGAAAACAATAATTATTGCATTTGCGAGTGTTTATAAAAGATCTTTTAAAAAACAGCTTCAATTAAAACAAAATATTCAAAGCGTTGGCGGTGAACTAACCCACCCTGAAATAAACATGATAAACGATTTTCTGACCAGTTGAATTAAAGATATACTATTTTAAGGTGTTGGGAACACAAAATAGTTTAAAACAACTTATATCTAAGAAATACACTAATGTTATAAATTATAAAAACGTTTAAATGCTGACGGGGACAAAAAATTTTCACCAAACAATCTTTTTCATGGCAATTTTAATGATCATTAAATTGTTCGGATCGACTAAAACATTAGTCAATATATTATATGGATTAACTGAATAAATAATATTGTTGCAGCGTTTATCTGACTCTGATTACAGAAGGAATGGGGAACATGAACACAATACTAGGTTTATAAGAAATGAAGGCATACGGACAGTGAACCCCGGAGTACAATAAGCCTAAAACACTTACCATGTTGCCAAGTAATACAAAAAATTGCAAATGTCGAAATAGATTCAGACACATAATGAAAACTTGTGTCCAAAATAAGGATACTTTATACTGGGTGATGATATCAATCAATAATTCTTATTCATAGCATGTAGATAAAATATTATTTTTGTTTATGTTGTAAATAATAAAAATAACAGCATATTAATAATTAACAAAAACAATTCCATTAAATAATAATTTTGAAAACGAACTCCCACTTCCTGCTTATAAACTTCTTTATTGCAGTTTGACAGATTAAGTAAAAAATAAAGTATTATAAGCCACTGAACAAATAGCACAACAAAAAACATAAAAATAAAATATTTTATTGTCGCTTTGATAATTAAAATGGTAGAAGAAAGACTAATCGGTGAAGGGACAGTCCCAAGGCGGGCTTTAAATACGTTGCAAAGAAAAATGATCGGTTAAGAAATATTAATATTTGTCAGGTTTCTTACTAAGAGCTACCTCAAAACGATAACGTTGTAGACAAGTCACTCGCTTAGCAAGCAAATTCACATTGAGCTTTATAAGCAACTGAAATACGTAGCCCAGCTGTGAAATCTACATCGAAGCTTTATAGTAATAATAATTATCCCGCCATAAATCTACATTAACAAAAAACCCATTTACTATCGTCTGTCGGGGGTTTCGTGTTGGGTAGTTCAATATATTACATCACAAATGTTGTAAAAGTTGAATTTGTCAGTGTTGAATAATATATTTTGCAATAAACAAGCACCACATGAGAAACTTAGATCTATTTAGTCAATATAAAATGAACCTACTTACGTACAAGGCGAAGCGCGGCGGTCAATTCCAATGTGTTGAAGAAACGTCACCAGAAAAGGAGCAGAGGAAGAATTTAAACAATTTCAGGATATTAATGTGATGGTCTTTGAAATGACCCTGAACTGTATAAATGGAACACAGGTATTGTGCAGTTTATACAATAATACTTCAGAAAAGCTGAGCAGGAATGGTAATGCGCTGACGTAATATCTGCCAATGACATTTCCATAGATAATGAATGATTGAAGAAAATAATTTTAAAAAATGGCGTCTGACAGTTCCTAATTTCGATCTTTTAGAAATTCAAATTAATTCCGGGATTCGAAATCCAATTAATTTTAACAGAATACATTCGGAATACTAAAATATATTTATGAATCAAACCAAAAATTCGACGGCCGGCATAGTCCAGAGGTAAGGTTCTTGACTAGCACTCCGAAGGTCGCGGGTTCGAATCCCGGCATGGCAAATAAATTTTATTTGATTAATTTGTGTAATTTCACGATTTATTCATTTAAAAATAATATGTAGTATATTTGCGGCACATTCCAGAGTGAAATATACTCTCAGTATCGCCCTGGTATATGACCACCATTCAGAATTGAAACGTTACTTTAAATGGCTTTAGCCGTGTTTGGTAACCAGATGTGAATAGCCAGGTACTAACCCCACCTTCCTCGTCCCTATCGCCTACCCTCCCCACTACCTTCAGCCTCACAACATACCCCAATTGGGGATGTCATAGTCCCACTGGCTCCGGACGGGAGCAGTTGGGACGCGTGTGCGTGTTTTCATGTAAAAAAAATTTACATTCGTTTTCCTTTTGAGACCCGTAACCATGTTCCAGCAGGCATACAGCACGTATTTTGATGCCTTCCATGATCATGATTTAATCTTAAAAGTTATTATGTTACAGCAGGTTAGGAGACACTTTCCTCTCGTGCTTTATTAAAGAAGACTCCCATATTATTAAACTAACTTTTAGGATACCAACCTATGTATATATAAAAATGAACTTTTATGAAACAACCTCCCGATAATTTATCAACACATAAGTAAAAAAAAAAAAAAAACAGTTATAAGCTTTATTTGATGATAAGCTCTGGCGTTATGAAATTTGTTTAATCGAACATGTGTGAATTTCATGTATTTTAGGGGCAGGGAGGAAAGCAGAAGGGGGAAGAGGAATTTGAGTGAGGGGTGACGAGAGAGGGTGAAGGCAGGTAAGGTGGAAGAGGAACGCGGGAGGGGAAGAAGACTCGGAGTCGAACGGGGACGCACGGGAAAGGAAATGAAGAAAGAATCAATGTATTTCTTTGAATAGCTTTGCAACGCATGCCGGGTACCAGCTAGTATAATATAATTAGTTCCATTTTTTTTTTAATTGTTTTTCATTCGAGTGTCATATTTAAATATGGTGTGATTTCGTAATTCATAATTTTGTTTTCAACTTATGTTCCAATTATTGTTTCTCATCGCAATAGTGCATTTGTTATAAAAAGCTTTGTTTTTAATGTTTTTTTTCAAACGAGAAGTACTTTTGTTTACAAGCTAGGTACTAGCCGGCGAATTTACTATCTGCAAGTAAACCCCTTCAGTGTAATATCTGCTAGTTAGCTAGTAATATGATTTCACTAGCAGATAATAAATTTGCTGGATAGCTTGTAAACTCGCTCAATATAAGTGAGGCTTTAGTTTTAGTAGAATTAAACTAATCACCGGTGAAGGAAATTTTTTTTTGAGATTTATTGCTTCCGTACTACCTAATCCAAATATTGTAAACTAACCATCTACATAATCGGAAGCATCTATGGCCCGGCTGTCAACAAAAACTAAGACGATTTGCAGGAAATTTAAATCAGCAAACATCATTGTGAATATTAGTATTCACACGACTACCTGAAATAAAAACGCGTTATTGAACATTGCGGTAAGTAGGCACCTACAGCAATAAATAAATATTTATCACCATTTCTTAGTCTGTGTCCTTGTAAAACTTTACTTTTACATATTCATTGTTTTACCCCAGAAACAGGGATTTTAATTTTTGTAATATGGCAACATTGGTTCAGCGTCTTTCTTGTTTGCAAATTTTCTAACCTTACCAAGAATTGATTGTTCATTTCGAAGTTATATTTTGAATTAACTGTAGGTAATTGTATTAAATTTATATGATTTGACATTATTTTATTAATAATTTTTATGTCAAACTTGTTAAAATTTGAACGAACGTGTACTTTCCTAGTGACGTTTCTTCAACTTCAAGCTTAGTGACAGTCGCGCCTTGTCTTGTACGTAAGTAGCTCCTTGTTATATTGACTAAGTAACACCTAAGTTCCTTAATTGGTGCTAGTTTATCTTAAAAATGTATCGCCTAACTCTTGATTCATCAGTTTTGACAGTATTCCCGATATAATATATTGAGCTACCCAATACCAACGGTTAACATGTGACAAAGGAGAGTACAGGAGTTGGTTTATTGTTCATTTGCGGCCGTTGTCATAAATTATAAGGAAGTGGAAGAGATCATTTTATGTTAAATATTCTACTAACTGCCGTACTTTTATTTGGCACAGACATTTCAACTTTATTACTAAGTACAAGAAATATTATTTATGCATTGAACCGCTTACACTTTAATACGGAATATTTTTTATTCAAATAGTTTGATTTAGTTTTATCATTACCAAATGTGAGCATTTATATGCCGGGGAGACAAAAACCAGGCAAAAATATGCATTTTACATTTTAATTTTGTTTGAATTAATTCACTCTAGCGGTACCGCCATTTTATATTTATCCTTTTTATTTAATATTTCATAGGTAATCAATCAATGCTGCCAATCATAGAAAAATATAATTGCCATATAAAACAAGGTGAATGCATTATTGACAAGTTTGTACCTATGTTTATAACAGCAGTACACGGAAAGAAATGTATTAGAATAATTACACATTCCCGCTAGACAAACCCTGCTTTTCCAAACAAACCATTCAAAACCTGGGATGTTTTTTTTAAATTATGATGACATGCAGCTTTCTTAGTTTGAATCTCAACCCAATAATTCGAAGTACGTACTTTTTTGTTTTTATTTTGACGAGAATTTATTTTATAAGATTGGCACTTTCGACAAATGTCATAAGTATTTGATTTTTTTTTTTTTACATTAACTCCACACAGGAGGCCCTGAAGAAAATTATTTCCCTTAGGGTCTATGTCATCTGGGATGCTGTGTGGAGGGTCTTTTTGAGGAGAGGAAGGAATGAACATTGGTCTTGAAGAGACCCATGTTGTAAGAAGGAGGAAACACAGAGGCCGGCAAATCATTCCACAGCCGAGCTGTTGAACACAAGAACGAGTCGAAGAAACGACCCGTTCTCATGTGACAAATGTCAACTGTGTACAAATGTTGGGCACGCGTTTGGCGTGTTTCCCGACTATGCACCGGTGCCGAAGGGATCAATGATGCTAGTTCCTCGGAGCATCTTCCATTGAAATATCGGTAGAACAAGGATAGCATTCCCACCCGACGCCTGTGCTCTAAAGATTGCAATCCGTCTGTTAAGATGGGAGAATCTATCAAACGGACCGCCCGTTTCTGCACAGAGTCGAGGGTATTTTTCAGGTATTTTGGAGCTCCAGACCAGAGGTGGCTGCCAAATTCAACCGTGGGGCGCACTTGCGATTTGTACAGGGTTAGCAGTTGTGTACTATTAAAGTATCTGCGGGCCCTGTACAGTACGCCCAGTTTTTGGGAGGCTAACTTTACTCTGGCTTCGATGGAGCCCCCATACCTGAGCTGGTCACTTAGGGTTACACCAAGCATATCAATGGACGGCCTGTTCGGAAGATTGCTTCCGTTGAAAGAGACTAGATTTTCATTTCGATCCCTTTTAGACGTAATCAGACAAGATTGGGTCTTTGAAACATTAAATTCAACGAGATTATTTTTACCCCAAGAGAAAACACTCTCGAGGTAACCGTCCATTCTTTGCTTCAAAGCCTTACGAGCTGTTGGAGTTTGTGAGCCCTTTGGGGGCTTGTCAAACAAAAAGCTATCATGAACTGTACTGTCATCCGCGTAACAATGAATTGGTGCACATGACAAAAGGTCGTTGATGTGCAACAAAAACAAAGTCGGAGACAGAACCGATCCCTGCGGGACGCCAGCATTTATCGAGTGTGAGGAAGAGGTGAAACCATCGACTACCGTCTGAATCGACCTCTCCCTCAAGAAGTCGGCAATCCACGTACACAAGGATGCAGTTTGTTGACAAGTCCTCGGTGCCAAACCCGGTCAAAGGCCTTGGAGATGTCCAGTGCAACCGTTTGGGTCTCACCGAAACGTTCCAGGCATCGCCCCCAAACATGCGTCACATACGCGAGAAGATCACCGCACGAGCGGTTCCGCCGGAATCCGTATTGACGGTCGTTAATAATTTTGTTCTTCTCGAGGTTTGTGAGCAGTTTGTCGTTGATCACACGTTCCATCACCTTAGACAGAACTGATGTGATCGCTATGGGGTGGTAGTTGGCCGGGTTGGAGCGGTCACCCTTCTTTGGAATAGGATGGATAACCGCTTTTTTCCAACCAGAGGGCACAGAGCCAGTCTTCAGGGACAGTTTAAAAAGCTTCGTCAAAATTAGAGCTATTTCTGCAGCGCACCTTTGCAGTTCCAGGGCAGGTATTCCGTCAGGCCCACTAGCTTTATTAACATCAAGCCCTCGTAAAACATGGAGTACTTCCCGATGCCGGATTCTCAGCTTTTTCATACGATAACCGCAGTGAGGAACCGACGTCGGGACAGCACCTTGGTCATCGAGGGTTGAGTTATCCGCAAACATTTTACCTAGTAAGTTAGCCTTTTCGGTGGCGGTGTTTGCTAGTGAGCCGTCAGGTCTGGTAAGAGGTGGCAGACTGGATTTGCAGAAATTGCGACCTATTGAGCCCGCAAGCGACCAGAATTGCCTGCTGCCATGCGGGCATGCAGTCAGCTTTCTGCTGATCTGCTGGTCGTGCTCGAATTTTGACCTATTTATGATTCTCTTGGTTTCCTTTGCCATTTTGTTGTAAGCTTTTCTGTCTTCGGATGTTCTAGATGTGTTGTAGGCTCGGTAAGCCCCGTTTTTTCGTCGCACTGCTTCTGCGCATTGTCGACTGAACCACGGCTTTGAGCCTACACCAGTTTCCTTAACAGTAGATTGGATGAAGCCATCCATCGCGGATGTGATGACTTCACCAATTTCCTGGGCACATCTTGAGGGATCCGAAGTCCGAAAACAGACAGCTGACCACGGAAAAGCATTAAAATGTGCCCGCAGACCGAACCAATCTGCTAACCTATAGTGCCACACTTTTCTCTTCAGCCTCTCGTTTGGTGGTCTGAAGTTTACAGGGATTGATGTCGTCACCAGGCAGTGGTCGGACGATCCTAAAGGCGCTGTGACTTCAATCCTGTAACCGTGTGGCACAGTAGTTAAAAATAGGTCTAACAGGTTGGAACGGTGAGTCTGGACATCAGGAACCCTTGTAGGCTCCTGAACCATTTGCTCCAATCCGTAGCAAAGGGCAAAGGATTCCGCTTGGCGTCCAGCCGAGTCTGTTGATCTTGAGAACTTCAACCAAGGTTCGTTATGAACATTGAAGTCCCCCAGCACCACAAACTCTGCCGTAGGGTAGCGGGGCAAGAGGTCATCAATAGTGTCGCTTAAATGTTTGAAGAGCTCGGACGTGTCTGATTCGCTAAGGTTCGGATTGTCTATTAATTAAAAAAGGAATATTAGGTATTATCCGTGCATCAAACTTCGACAACACGAACGTTCCGTATTATCCGTGAAGTGGACTGTGTGCATCTTTAACCAAGAAACAATTAATTACGTTTGGAAAGGTGTTAAAAGATGCATTAATATTCCATTTTTATTTAATCATAGTTCAAAATTTCCTTTGTCAAATGATCTCATTTCAATTATTTTTTGGGGTAAAGTTCGGTTTAGGGGCGGCGTTCCTAGATAATAAAACTAGTTATTTTTATACTAACTATGGGCCGGGGAATCCGAATCTGAAAGAATTAGGCGGCGGCAAGCAATATTAACTGAATTACACGACTTTTAATTAATAATAATTTAAGCCTAATTCTTTCAGATTCGGATTTTCCGGCCCATAGTATAAAAATAAATAGTTTTATTATCTAGGAACGCCGCACCTAAACCGAATTTTTTCCATTTTTTGTTTGGTTTGATATTTTTTGCTTGAGTTTAGTTTCAATATAAACATTCATCACTTAGTTAACCCAAACTAAGAACCTTATTACTTTGTGCATGTAAACAATTGTTTCTCGTGGTAATTGGTAAAACGATGTGTTATTTCCATAATCTGTGCCTAAAAGTGCGGCGGTTAGAGGAATAATTATCAATTTTAGATTTTCAAGGTCTTCAGTATTATCCTTATTTATTTTTGTCTTAACTGAGCTGTTGCTTTTATGTCGGTCTTCTATGGGTAAAAGCAGCCGTTTATTGCAAGAGGGTACAGTCAATGATAAATCAATCATTCCTACAATGATGTTTTCCAAATATCATCAAGGGCACTTGACTTAACCGCCAATGGCATTAGTATTTTTCCATCTGTTATCTATTTTAATCTCCTTTATAACCAAACACATTTGTCTACTAGTCTATTTAATTAATGTTTGTTTATAAGTATACTTATTTTCAGCTAGACCAATTATCAATAGACAACGGGACGCTATCACAGCAGTACCATGGATCTTCCCAACCCAGAGAGTGTCTCCATCAAGACGGAACCAGGCTCTCAGGAAGAAGTGGCAAGTGAAATATCTTATACGGATGAAAAACCCATCTCCTTGATATAAAGAAGGAATGTTTGCAGTATGCAGAGAATGTTCAGCCTACGAGTAAGTTGCATTGCGTATATCGCAAAGTTATGGACGCAGTAAGGACATTTTCTTGTTTCTACCCCCTCTTGTAGAGTACATTGATACTTTTGAAAAATTTCTTTACAGTAAACTTTTGTTTAAGCTTGCGTTCAGAATTCGAGCACATTTTGTCAGAAGGTCAACATATTTTCTCTTTGCAATAAAATTCATGCGTCCGTCACTCCTTGACACACTGACCCCCAGATTCCTAACCACCTCTCATACCTTTTCCTTCCCAAAACATCTTATCCTTCGTTTCCTTTAAAATGCACTTTACACAGCACCCCCAAAGATGACAAGCCCTGGGGTGAAATTGTATTCCACAAGGCCTCCTGTGTGGAGCTTTTGTAAGTTGTGAAGTATTAAAGTATCTGCAGGCCCTGTACTGAATGTCCAGCTTCTGGGAGGCTAACTAAACTATGACTTCGATGGAGCCCCCGTGCCTAAGCCGGTTACTCAGAGTTAAACCAAGAATTTCAATGGAAAGCCTTGGTGCATATTAATTTATTGTTGTTTAATTATTCCAGCTAGTGTAAATGTGCGGACTGTTTCCGTCAAGACAGAACCAGGACCCCAAGAAGAAGATGGAGGAAGAATTCCTTATACTGAAATATACCTGTTGGATGTTAAAAAGGAATGCTTGGAGCCCTCAGAAAGTATTACCCAGACTGAAGGTAAAGTAGACTTTTGTTTGTCTGAATTCGTTTTAATAATGTTCTTTTTTCATTGCAGACATTAGTACTGAGCGTTAACAAACCTTCACATTTACCACATCCAAAATGCATTCCAATTCCACTACTACTTTAATAAAATAAATTAACACACTACTTGAGATTCGAGACCTTTGCGTGAATTTTGAAATCAATCTTTTTTTTTTTAAACTCGCACTTGTCTTACGTTGCTCCCTGACTAACATGTGCTTGAATGAAGCGCTTGTTCGCAGACTCTTGGAATATAGCTTCACAATTTGGCCCCATCTGAACGAAATCATATCCTAGAAAAAGAGAGAGTATATAAGGGGTTTATGCGTTAAACGTTTATGAGGGAAGATACGTACTAACCTGTACCTAACCTTGTTTTTAACACGAATGCTCAATTTATGCACCTTAGAAGCCCCCCGAAAAATATTTTACATGCATTTTTTTTAAAGTTATTTCTGGAAGTAAATACTTAATTCACATAAATTGAAAGATTTTTTATTTTGTGTGCCAAACAAGAACACTAGTGGGAGATCCCATTTACTTTTTTTTGCTCCGAATGCGAAGACTTCTGCATATCAGGACATGCCAATCAACAGAACTTACATGCCTAACGATTCTGAATTGATCTTCGACATTTTCAACGTCTTTTACAGACAGTTCAACTTTGTAATCTTCTTAGTAATAGATTTGATTTTAGATTTTCACGGCCAAAAGTATTTTTGTTTTTTATTTTTGGGTATTATGCCTTGTTGCGCTGCCTCCTCCTTTAGCCAACGTTTCGGACAGCGTTACAGTGTCCATCATCAGGGCAGATGTGCTGTCAGTAATAAGTTTTATGGCGAACTTGAATAAATAAATATTGTAAGCATGTGTTTATCCTGACGCTGGTTTCGAAACGTTCTGAATAAATAGTGTTGTGTTAAAATGTATATATTTTTTAATCAATATCGTATATAAATCAATCATCAATGTATTAACTGTACGTGCTATTATGTGGCAATAAATTGTATTGCAGCATATATCCGGCAGTCCATATAAAACAATGGTGGATCATGCACACAATACTCGTTTCACACAAAATAGAGAAATGAAAGTACCCGTGTTTCAAACAAATATGGTCAAAAAACACTTGAATATATTATACCATTAATATTTAACAAATTGCCATATGAATTTAAAGAAAATTGCTCTGTAACGAAATTCTCACTGATGTTAAAATCATGGCTATTAAGGAGTAATCTTATGTATTAAGTTTATATTCTGCTCACTCTCACCATGTTCTAATTTGCAATTTTGTTATTAATGACTAGTGTATTATATACTCAACTGTCTAATGATATTTAAAAAAAAAGTTCTTAATCTACATTTTTTCACTATAAAATAGGACTCTGAATAATAATTATCAATTATCATAAGCAATAATTATCAGCCTGAAACACCCATCCACATTGAAAAATCCTGTCCGTGTCCTTCTGATTGCCGGTCAGCTGCTCTCCCAATTGAGCTATGGCGGCTTATCTTGTACCCGCCAAATGATTCAATATATACTAGTGTTTCATTCAACAATTACTGCTTAATATATTTTTCCCCCTGAAAACAATTAACTTTATTTTTGCGAGAGAGACATTGTTAGTGTTAAAGTCCCTCGCTAGGTGGCGTCGAGACAAAGTATGTCTTCATTTATTGGGGAAATACTTAAACTGATTATGTGCTATGCATAAAAATGTTGTCTTAAACGTTAGTTTAACAATAAAAATAATAATTAATATTTGAAAAGTTTTTGATTTCCCCAATAAATGAAGACATAATTTGTCTCGACGCCACCTAGCGAGGGATTTTAACACTAACAATGTCTCTCTCGCAAAAATGAAGTTGGTTGTTTTCAGGGGGAAAAAATATAATAAGCAGTAATTGTTAATAATAATAATAATTTTTATTTTAGTAAATTGTACATTTAAGTTTACAAATTTCTAATTGATTATAATATTTCATATTCACTATATTTTTTCAAGTTTTATGTAGCTCCTACAATACATCTTGAACTTTCCAATTGGTGTGGACTTTAAAGTTTCTGGTAGTGTATTATACAACTTCATTCCCTTGTACAGTAGACTGTTCTGCGTATTCGCTTTGTCCTTTTTTTGTAGCCTAATTTCCTTGCACGTCCTTGTGTTATATCTGTGAATGTCTTTATTGTATACAATTTTATTTGAGAAGTATTTTGGTAACGTGTTGTTTAATATTTTGTGGATAAATACCATCGTGTTCAAGGTCAGCATCTGTTTCACGGTCAACCAATTTAGTTCCTTTAACATTTTAATTATTTTTGAAAATCTGTTTCGTCAAAGAATTATTCTCATTGCCCTGTTTTGGAGAATTTGTAACTTATTTTGTTCCCTTTCGTTACATAGGAAAAGTATACTTGAGCATTAGTTGAAGTGTGGAGCAATAATTGAATTGTATATGGTGATTGCAGTTTTTCTAGAAATTTTTGGTCGAATTCTTCCAAAAAAAGATATCTTTTTGCCAATTTTCTTTTGGGTGTATTGAGCATGTCTATTGAAGTTTAGTTTGGAATCTAATATAACTCCTAAGTATTTCATTTCAGTAACATTTTCAATAATTTCACCATCAATTTTAATTTTGCTTTTACTGTATGTCTTCTTGTATCCAATCACCATACATTTTGTTTTTGTTTTGTATTTAATTTAAGCTTATTTATTTTTAGCCATCTTGATACATCATTTAGTTCATTATTTAAAATGTGTATTAGTTCTTCATAATTATCTCCAATTAAGTTTATTAGTGTATCATCGCCAAAAAGTCTTACTTTGCATTTTGAAAATATTTTCACCATGTCATTAATATAGAGTATGAACAATAGAGGTCCAAGGACCGATCCCTGTAGTACTCCTAACTTATTTTCCATTGGTTTTGAAAATTGATTATTTATTTTTGTTATCTGCTTTCTGTATCTCAAATACTCTTGTATTAATTAATTGAAACCAATTTCTTTAAGCTTTCTTATTAGTATGTCTCGGTCTATAGTTTCGAATGCCCTTTGAAAATCCAAAAATATTGCTAAGATAAGTTTTTATTATTCATGCCTTCCTTCCATTCTTCGACAATTACGTTTAATGCTGTTTCACATGAGTTATTAGATCTGAACCCTGATTGCTCTTGGTATAAAATATCGTGTTTATCTAGATATTGCAAAATTTGTTCTTTTATTATAACTTCAAGAATCTGCTCATATTTTGGTAAGGTGTTGATTGGTCGTTGGTCGTGTTGAATGAAACACTAGTATATATGGTATCATTTGGCGGGTACAAGATAAGCCGCCATAACTCAATTGGGAGAGCAGCTGACCGGCAATCAGAAGGACACGGATTCAAGTCCCGTTGGCGTCATGTATCTTTTCTCGGAAGATTTTTCAATGTGGATGAGTGTTTCAGGCTGATAATTATTGCTTATAATAATTGTTACCCTTTGTGTTATGCATAAAAATCTTGTCTTAAACGTTAGTTTAACAATAAAAATAATAATAATTATCAACATTGCATATCACATTATCACAATGTTTAGTGTATATACATAAATACGTTTATGGTTAATATGCTGTTATATGTGTATGTTGTTGCCACGCTGACGCGTTTAGGATTATTTCATGTATTGTTTTAACTAATCCGTGGTACTAATCTCCTGCTGACAAACTACTTGCAGTAGCTTAGCGGATATAATTTCCCATTGTATGTAACTTTTATACAATAATAAAAAATTAAATAAAATAATTAAGTAAAAATGACGATCCAAAGTGAATTTGCGATTATTGAAGCAGGTATATTTAACGTTCGTATTAAAAAAAAAAATGTTTTTTTGTGGATCTCTCTCGGAAAGTGTCTGTAAGTCTACAGATGTTTTATTTTTTTTGATAAATTTTCTCGTGTATTTGAAATTTGTACTCGCTTTAAGCTACTGCAGTGAGCATGAACTTCGTTAAACATTATTATATAATACATCCACATTGAGTACAAAAAGCATATAACAGCATCAATGACAACCCTTACTTTTAATGTTACCCTTAGCTTGTTTTTACACATGAATGTATTAAAGTTCTTTTTTTAATTCCAGGTGGCATTAATATAGATACTGTTCCCATTAAGACAGAACCAGGTCCCCGAGAAGATGGAGGGGGAATTCCTTATATCGAAATTAATATTGACCTGTTGGATGTTAAAAATAAATGCTTAGAGAACCCAGAAATTATTAGCCAGACTGCAGGTATAATCGGTTTATATTGTCTGTTTAATTCATTTTAATAATGACTTTTCAATTACTTTGCATAATACTTCCATCCTTGCTAACCCTGACATCATTGTAGATTTTCAACAGTTGTAAACTAATTGTTTGGTGTATGGTACTACTATACGTTATCTCTAAGTCTCTTGACATTTTGCCTTGAATGTTTCAAGAGTCTTATTTGGCATGAACTGTTAAATATATTGTTATTTTATACTTGCATTAATTTTTAATTTATGTAAATTTTTACGTGTGTATTATAATAGTATTAGTAAATATGTAATATCTTTCAAGAAGTGTAAACTCTTACCCCTTTTTATTTATTTATTTATAATACTGCTAAAAGACACAAGTATGTGGTACGTTGCCAGTTGACTCAGGGCCGTAGCTAGGGGGGGCATTAGGGGGCAATGCCCTACCTTAAAATACCTGTGCCCTGCCTTAAGAAATACCACTGACTATGATAATATACTAGTAAACTGTTCATTGTTTGAAAAGATTGAAAAAAAAATACTACTATTAGTGTAGCTTAGCGACATATAACTAAACAGCTTCGAATTAACCAAAGACTTATATCATATCAACTCTTTATTCTTCCCATAGATGGAATTGAAGTAAGTGATGAGAGGCTGTGCGCGTATTGCAATCACTGCTAAGGGGGAATTCCCAAACAGTTTGGGGATGTTATTCAACAGTTTAGTCATAAATAAACCAATCCCTAGATCGATATCTTCGGGCCTTCTCCATACTGAACGGTTTGTCATCAGATCAAGCACTTGCATACTGCTCGCTAACAACGTATGCAGGGACAATAGGGGTCTAGTTTTAGTTAATTATAATTGTAGGGTCGTTCTATAAAAAAATTAGAGTCATTGTTAAATAGTAACCTTCTGTTACTTACACCGGGCGGGTATGCGGTGGATAACCTCCAATTCACTTCGAATAAGATAACGTTTTCCTTCAAAATGTGTCAGATAAATCCACAACTGGAAATTTACATTCTGATCACAAAACTGGTTTTAAATTAAGAGTGAATCTGCTTGCGTGTCCACAGATTTAATTGGTATTACTCTCATATAATGCGTAGTATGGTTTCCTACGAATTATGTGGAATGGTTTGAAATAAAAATTTTAACTCCACTCGAAATATTAGAACGGTTTTCTTCGAAATGTGTCAGCAGATTAATCCGCTACTGGAATTTTGACAGATCATTCGGAACATGAAACTGGTTTTAACCCAGGAGTTAATCTGCTAAGTCCTCAGCTTAAGCTCAGATACTACACCCAGAACAAGAAAATGGTTTTCCTCTTACTTTTGTACTTGGAACACATGGGTGATTTGATGATCCATTGGAACACTTGATGATCCATGAAATTTTCTTAGAATTGTCGCGCACGGACCTCTCTCAATCATTCTCGCTGAATATTAGTCATAAAAAATCCAAGCACAAAAAAAAATTCGACCCGGACGGTGTTGCCAGTCGCTGAAGTTATCAATAAGATGAAAAATTTCGTGCCCATTTCAATCGGTCTGAATCATATATGCAACAAAAATATGAAATAAATGATTAAAATTTTAACAAGGTATTATTATTATTTATTGTGATATTTTGCCGCGCCTTAAAAGTGCCGCCCGGAGCGCGCACACCCCCCCCCCCCCCCCCCCCGCCCCACCCCCCCCCCCTGCCTGACCCAGATGATCAGATCATTTTACTTGCGCCCTACCTGTAATTACCAATGCCCTATCTTAAATTCAACTCTAGCTACGGCCCTGAGTTGACTGTGTTGAGTTATATTCGCCTGTTTGTGAAATCTTTCAACTGTTGACGCTGATTTTTTCGTTACGTTCCAATAGTTGGGCTTTGACGGCGTACAGCCGTTATTTTCTACGGCTGGTTATATTTTGATGCAGTAATAATAGATACCTATCTTTTGCAGACTTAATATCGCATCTCAAGACGCATCCTGGAGAAAAACGCAACTTTCGCACAACTACTGGAGAAAAACTTTTCTCGTGTTCCTTATGCAATCGTTCGTATACCCGAAAAGGTTCTTTGCAACGCCACCTTCTAACCCATACTGGAGAGAAGAAAGAAAGAAAGAAACGCAGCTATCGCGCCACTACTAGAGAAAATCCTTATGCATGTACCTACTGCAATTATATGAGTTCTCAAAAAGGATGTTTACGACGTCACATGCTAACCCATACTGGAGAAAAACCTCATTCATGTCCCGACTGCAACGTTTCATTTTCTTTAAAGGGAAATTTGAAAGCTCATATGCTTACGCATACTGGAGAAAAACCTTATGCGTGTACCTACTGCAACTATTCTTGTTCTCTAAAAGGATCTTTACAACGTCACATGCTCGCCCATACTGGCGAAAAACCTTATCCATGTTCTTATTGCAACAAATCATTTCTTAGCAAGGGAAATTTAAAAAATCATGTGCTAACCCATACTGGAGAAAAACCTTTTTCGTGTTCCGTCTGCAACTATTCCTGTTCTCTAAAGGGAAATTTAAACATCCACATGCTTACCCATACTCGAGAAAAACCTTATTCATGTTCCTTCTGCAACTATTCGTGTTTTGGTAAGGGATACTTAAAACGTCATGTTCTTATTCATACAAGAGAAAAACCTTATTAATGTTACTACTGCAGTTATTCATGTTCTGAAAGCGAAAATTTGATATGACATGCGTTGCCAAACCGGAGTAAAAGCCTTTTCATGTTCCGTCTGCAACTGTTCATGTTATCAAAAGAGATGTTTTCCGCGACACATGCTTACCCATACCGGAGAAAAACCTTATTCCTGTTCCTACTGTAGTTATTCATGTTAAAAGCGTAGTTTAAAAAATAATATTCTCTATCACTTATGTAATGCTAAAAAAAAACCATTCATGTAATGCTTAAGTGGGGAAACTTTTTGGTGTCGGGAGCTATTTGTGTATTCGTAATATCATCACCCGTGGGCCACTGTTATGTCTTTTTTCGTTATTTGTTTTTGGGGTGTTATGCCGTGTTGCGCTACCTCCTTCTTTAGCCAATGTTTCGGACATCGTTGCAGTGTCCATCATCAGGGCAGATCCGGCAGATCCGGTAGATCTGCCCTGATGATGGACACTGCAACGATATCCGAAACGTTGGCTAAAGAAGGAGGTAGCGCAACACGGCATAACTCCCCAAAAACAAATAACGAAAATGCTTTTGGCCGTGAAAATCTTAAAATTTATCCCACTGTTATGTCATTTATGTAAAAGTAAAATAAAATAAATGAGAAGTCTTTGCTCCGTCTTCTGAACGAAACGTCTTATTATTATAGGTTATGGGCCGCTCGCTCATAATTCTTCGCGATTTTGTTGCTTTTGTTTGATAAGCAATTGTAAAAAGCCGATTACAAAACACGATTGAACTGTATCGTGACGGATTGTTGTAATAGCAGTGTAGAACCTAATTCTGCTTTTTAGTGTATCGTTGTTTAAAATGTCAGCAAATTATCTTGTCAACGTACCCAGGCTCACTGGATGAGATAACTACGGTATATGGTGCTTTGTGGCAGAGATTTTTTAATCCTCGAAGGCATGAAACTTTACGTGAAGCCAGAAGTCGGGATAGAAATAAAAGCTGCAGATGACTATAAACCAAAGCAAAATTGATAATGACAATCGACCTGTATTTATACGTACACGTAAAAAATGTTACATCCACTAAAGAATTATTGGAAAAACTGAAACAATTATTCGACGACATTGGATTTTCACTGAGAATAAGTCTGCTGCGAAATTTAATTTCGATTCGTCGAGAGAATTGCAGTTCTCATGACGTCTTATGTGACGCAGATTATCGATACAGCACAGAAGCTCAGTAGAACGGGATTCGAAATTAATGATCAGTGGACAGGATCATTGCTATTAGCAGGATTGCCAGATCGTTTCTCACCTATATTAATGGCGATTGAGCATAGTGGCATTTCTTTAACGGCAGACTCCATAAAAACCGAATTGTTGGACATGGATTTGGCAAGTCATGACGAGAGTGAAGTTAGCGGTGCTTTTGCTATTCGTTCAACTTTAAAGTATAAAGGAAAAAACAATACAATCATGTCTATGGCCGGAAAAAGTAATGTTGGAAGCACTGGCATGACAAAATCAAACGTCAGGCAGATAAAATGCTACCAATGTAAAAAAATCGGGCATTACAAAAACCAGTGTAAAAATAATGAAAACAACTCGTCAAATCAGAAAAATAAGGATCGAATGCAGTCTAATGCGTTTAGCGCAGTGTTCCTGAGTAGAAATTTCAACAAAGACGAGTAATATATCGACTCAGACGCTAGTGTACATCTAACAGCAAATGAAAGTTGGGTTATTAATGCACAGTACGAACAATAAAAAAGAATTTTTGTTGCAAACAATAAAGAGGTGTCAGTATTGTGTTCTGGCGACGTAAAAATCATGACTACAACAGATTACTATGAGTACGACATCATACTGGATAACGTGTTTTGTGTACCAAGTCTGACAACGAACTTATTGTAACAGACGTATCAGCGTCTTTACAAGACTGTAATAAGGGCACCGGCGTCTCGTGCACGCTGATGAGGAAGTATCCCAATGATGAGGGTGGTAACCCTGGATATGTTGAGGGTGGTAACCCTGGATCTGCCTCCCTGCACCCAGAGCTTGGTGAATGGCAGCCCTTGATGTCCTGTTATCTGCCTGAACCTGGCGACTTGCGGTGTCCTAAGTAGGGCCTGCTATTCTTGAGGAGGTAGGCACCAGGCTTGATAATCAGGCAGAGCTTCAGCGGGAGGCAGGTCGGGGAGAAGTCTTCCAGAGGAAATACGTAGTAAAACACTTGTTGAACCAAAAACTTGAACCGATTTATTGCGAAATTTCACATTTTATATCCCAAATTATGAACCCGATTTCGGGCCGGACAAATCCACAGAAAAGTGGTGGGGGGATCACTCCGCGCCACCTCTAGTATAAAACGGGCGGAATATATTTTGCCCCTTTTAGTCAGAAAAGCGCTCGCTTAAATTTTAAACTTTAGAGAATTTTGTAGCGCAAATTACTGATTGAAAAACGTATTTTTAATTTTAAAAACAGGTAAATATACGCAAGGTGTATAACAAGAATTTTTTTTAAAGAAGAATTTGATGCGATTTTAAATTTTTGATTTAACTTTTAAATTTATTTGATTTTAGTTAGGTACATGCTTTGATAGTGAAAAACAATTAAATTATTTTTCCTAGGTTCCCCGTGAGATTATTTACCGAAATCTGTTTGTTTCATCATCCCCTGGATTTTTAAAATAGCAAAATGTGAAAAATTCATCTTCGAAACTTTCTAAGTGTTTTGGTAAGAAAAAACATGACTCTATTTTTCATGAAATTCTTCCTAGAGACAAAGTCTCGGTTTTGCTGGAGGCCTTGCAGGGCTTCAAATGAAATCTGTTTATTTCATTGTCCTGCAAGGCTCTCGGGCTTTAAAATTACCAGTAAAAATTAAGAACATAACATTCAAAATAAAAATATAAAACTAATGAGTTTACAAATCTCCCCAGTGGCGACCTGTCATAGTTACGTTTATTTGTCTGGAGAAATGTAGATTGTTAATAAGAAACCTTAAGATAATTCTATTAATTAATTTAAGTAAAAAACAAACAAAAAATAATATTTTCTAACTAGAAAAATAAGCCAAAAATATTTCTCATCAAAGAGTCGCTGGCGGAACGGTACTCGTGCATTTGGAGGTCAGGAATTTTTGGACTGATTTCCAAGAATGACCTCAAAACTGCAGAGGACCGACCAGCGATGAACTTTGATGAAAAAGATAATAAGATATTATCCGTTAGCCAACTGATTATGAAAGGCAGTAGGGTATCTTTCACTGAAGATGGTTGTTCAGTTTATTATCAGAAGAACCAATTGGTTGCTACGGCAGTGTTGGTCAACGAAGTAGTATACAAAGTGAATTTGCTAAAACAAGACTGTTTAGCAGCATCAGTTGTGTCAGGAATGACTTGGCATCGAAGATTAGGACACGTAAACAAAGATTATTTGAATCAGATTGAAAACGCTGTGCAGGGTATGTCCAGTGGCGTAGCGTGGGTTTCGGCCGCCCGGGGCGGAGGAAAATTTTGCCGCCCCCCCCCCCCCCCCCACCCTAACTTCTACAGGTACTTTTTCCGCAGATTTTCAAGCGCTGACCGGGGGGGGGGTAGATATCCTGTTTTTTAATGCCGATTTTTATAATCCTATGTGCCGAGTACTCTTCTAATAAAATCATGCTTATAAATAAATTCTACTACAAAATTTATATATAACTGCTCTCTGAAATCGAGAATAGTTTGCCTGTAAAAGAATTTCGCATCTTTATCACGCATTCGTATGGAATGCAAAGCTTCACTCGGTACACGATGAATCGGCAACTTATTGATATATTGATAACATAAAACTCGTTTAAATTAAAATAAATATGCGGTTTATCAAACTACACTCAGAACATAAAAACGGTTTTAATTACAACTGTATGTGGTGAATTAAAGCTACACTCAGAACACGAAAATGGTTTTTCTTTAATTCTGCCGTCAATTACATTCTGAACATAAAACTGGTTTTAATTAAATCTGTACGCGGTGAATTAAAACTACACTCAAAACATGAAAAGGGTTTTTCTTTGACTCTGCCGGCATTTACATTCTGAACACAAAGCTGGTTTTAATTAAATCTGTTTGTGGTAAATTAAAACTACACTCAGAACATCGGGGCGGAGGAAAATTTCGCCACCCCCTTATTTGGATACTTCAAGTGGTGGGGGGGGGGGGTTGTATATGGTAATCCTATTTTTTTATTACGACCTATTTATATACGAGTCGGATTTTTTTAATAATCACGTTTGACGAGTATTCTTTCAACGACAATCATGTATATAAATTCTACTCCAAAGTTGATTGATCGATACTGCGTTAGGGTCCCCAAACAATAGTTACACACGCAACAATCAATTTCTCAGAATTTTACAGCATTATGTAACTCAAATGTAAATCTTCATTCGATGCAGGATGAATCTGCAACTCGCTATTTAATTTATCGTTGTATTCTGAACACAAAACCAGTTTGTACGCCGTGAATTAAAACTACACTCAGAACATAAAAATGGTTTTTCTTTGATTCTGGCAGCATATACATAGTCTGCAAATAGAATATTATAACTGAAGTTCTAATAAGAGGATGTTTTCCTTCGAAATATGTCAACAGATGAAACACTGGAAATTTACATTCTCCTAATTTTTCCGAAGTGCTTATTAGAACATTATTGTTTCTAAACATTAAAATTTTCAAATTGGAAATGTGAATTGGCTCAAAAATACATGCCTGGAAATATTCGAATTAAAGTACCTAAAATAGAATAAAATTAAAATTTTAAATACAGATTCCTTTTCTTAAAAAAAAGGTTATAAAACTCTATCTTAACTTTTTATCGCAATCACAAATTTATTTAAAATTAAATTTTTGGGACATAATTTCACAATTTTATTTTAAAATTAAATATGTGGGATAATTTGCGTCTCCTGTGATTAGACGGGTCAAATTAAATCTGTATTTGCCGAATTAAAACTACACTCAGAAAATGAAAATGGTATCTCTTTGATTCTGGCAGCACATACATAGTCTACAACTAGAATTTTATAACTGCACTTCGAATAAAATAATGGTCTCTTTCGAAATGTATCAGCAGATGAATACACAACTGAAATTCATTCGTTAATACATTCTGAACACAATTCTAGTTTTAATTAAGAGTGAATCTGTTTGAGAGTTATCAGCTTTAATTAACATATTAAGTCATCTAATTCCCTGTGCACTTTTAAAAAGATGGTTAAATTATTCGGATTTGCCGAGCATTGCCATTTGAATTTTTCTCTATTGTCATTTCTAAATTAATAGCATATTAATTATTTATTACAGTATATTAATTATTTATATATACTGTTAATATATTATTTTTTATTTTCTTCTTAACTTACCATTACATATTAATTTTCTAACAGAACTTCATTTTAAATATTATAGATTATACAACTTGTAAAAAAAAAAAAGTTATTTCAAAGTTAATTTCAACATATGGTCACTCTACATGTTTTACGTTAAGATGTATTTGTTCCTATAGTGCAGTAGAGGCCCATTCTGTGAGAAATATTATTGTAACAATATTGTCTTTCAGCACTATTTATTTTGTGTACTCTATAAAATTGTTAATCTCAAGTCAAAATGAAGTTCAAAATTTCAATTTAAACAATAACACCTAAATTAAAAAGGTAAAGAAACAATAAATAAATAAATATATAGGGGTTAGCGTATCCCATAACTTTGTCAAAACTAAAAGATCACACGGATGGCATTTCTAAGATGTCACTTACACTATAAAATACAATCATATTTTAATGAAAACGGGCACTTAAATGGAATGAAAACAATAATGTTGTGATCAAAACGGTTTCTTTCATATTTATTTCATAATTATTTGATAGTCACTTTAATATTTCATAAGAAAGATTCGCTCTAATGTAATCGCTTATAAATCTTTGTTTTTTTCATTTTTTATTTTTTACACATATTTAAAAAAAAAAACCTAAGGACATTATCTATTGTTGAAAATGGTATGAACTAATGATATAATGAATGATAACATTTTGTCTGATCTATTAACACTTTGTTGTTAATTCATATATTTTTATCACTTATTATTTTCTCTGTTTATCATTTTATTATTTTGCTTTTACTTAACTGTTTTGCATGACCGATATTTGCGTGTGTTATTTTTATTAAATTGTGAAATTATTAACCCCGATACAGGCGAACCCTAGTGGGGTTAATAATTACATGCTAAAAATATATGTATATAAATTGTGAAGAAGCAATAAATAAATAAAAATAAATAAATTAGTATTACTCTCATAATATGCGTACGGTTTTCCTAGGAATTGCGAAATTTGCAGCTTAAAAAAATATAGTTATTGTTTTTTTTAATGAATTAAAAAAAAAAGTTGGATTTGTAAACGAAAGGATCGTAGAACATGTTCAACATATGTTCAAATAATGTTTTGAAATGGTTTAAATTTTTCCAAGATAATATTATTATTTATTGTGAAAATTTGCCGCCCCCCCCCCCCCCCACGCTACGCCACTGGGTATGTCACTTGACAAAAAAGTTGACATAAGCAAATGTTCATTCACAACATATTGTGAAGGCATACAATGCCAGTTACCTTTTAAGGGCACTGGCCAACGAAGCAGTAATCTACTAGACATTGTGCACACAGACATATGTGGGCGTATGGAGAATGTGTCTATAGGTGGCTCGAGATACTCTTTGACGTTTGTTGATGATCATAGTAGGATGACATTTGTTTATTTTTTAAAACACAAAAATCAGGCTTTTAAAAAATTAGGTAGGTAGGGTGTAGAAATCCTATTTGTTTATTGCGACCTCATTTTATGCCGATTTTTATATCACATGTGACGAGTATTCTTACCAATACAACATGTTATCTTCATAACACAAGGCAGGTTTTAACTTAAGATTGCTTCTGCGTAAGAGTCCCAAAATAATAGTTACGCACGGATCAGTCAATTTCTCAGAATTTTGCAGCACATGACATGCAACTCAAATGCAAAGCTTAACTCGGTACACGAAGAATCGGCAACTTGTTATTTAATTTATCGCTATTTTGTGAACAAAAAACTGGTTTCAATTAAATCTGTATCCGGTAAATTAAAACAACACTCAGAACATGAAAATGTTTTTTCTTTGATTCTGGCAGTACATGAATAGTCTGCAACTTGAATTTTATAGCTGCGCTTCGAATAAGATACATAATGATTTTTTTTCAAAATGTGTCAGCGGACACAATCCACAACTGGAATTTTACATTCTGAACATAAAACTGGTTTAAATTAAATCTGTGTGCGGTGAATTAAAAAATTAAAACTCAGAACATGAAAATGAGTTCTCTTCGATTCTGGCTTCACATACATAGTCTGCAACTAGAATTTTATAGCTGTATTGCGAATAAAAGAATGTTTTTCTTCGAAATGTGTCAGCAGATGAATCCATAACTCGAATTTTACATTCTAAACACAAAACTAGTTTAAATTAAATCTGTATGCGGTGAATTAAAACTACTCGCAGATGAAATTGGTTTTTCTTTATTCTGGCAGCATATAAATAGTGTGCAACTAGAATTTTATAATTGCACGTCAAATAAGAGAAAGTTTTTCTTTGAAATGTGTCAGCAGATAGGTAAATCCGCAACTGAAATTTAGAACATCGTTCTTGAAACATGTTGACTTTTAAATAAAGATTATTGTGGTAAAAACAAAGTGTTTTAATTATTTCATTAATAAAATGATGCCACAAAGTGAATTTGCAAAATTTGCAAAAAAATTGAAGAAGTGAAATTTTACATTCTGATCACAAAACTGCTTTTAAATTAAGATTGAATCTTGTTGCTCCCCAGCTTTAATTACTATTACTTTCTTAAAACACGCGTATGGTTTACAAACGAATTACTTATTTTGAAGAATGATTTGAAATAAAGTTTAACTCTAAACATTTTAACGATTTTCTTCAGCAGATTAATCCGCGACTGGAATTTTAACAGATCATTCGGAACATGAAACTGGTTTTAACGTAAGACTTAATCTGCACGCAAATTCTCGGCTTTAATTTATATTACACCCAATTTAATTGATACTACACTTAAAACAGGAAAATGGTTTTCCTGCAATTTTTGTACTCGGAACTCATGGACGGTTTAACACAAGGAAATTTCCAAATAAAGTTTCACACGCTTCAATAAATACTCCCTTCACAACCATTCAATCTTCAAATAGTTTATTGTGTTTCGCCAATATATGAGATATTTTAAAAGACGCGATCGTTGCAGCTTTTGATTGTTTGGCTGTTCTTATGAACAAGGTTTGTTTTTTTTTAACAAATCATCAAATCAAATACTTTTCATTTTCTTAATACACTCTGTGGCGGGAAATGTTTTTCATAGTTTTTATTAATGGTTTTCTAACCACTGCAGCGATCACGCGAATTAAATAAATTTGCTTCGATTGCTTTAGATTTCCCAAATGGTCATTTTTTTAATTTTTTGGCAACATTAAAAAAATCATACCTTGGAATTTTGACATCAAGACATAAAAACTTATTATAGTGCTATATAGCCAATGAAATAACCTGTATTTTAACGCATATTTCATATTTGTAGGGTTTATGAAAAAAATATAAAAAAATCCTAAAGTTTATAATTGCGCGAATCCTGGGTGTTTTTTACTTGAAACTGACGTGAGGGATACTTATTCGGGTCAACATGGAATATTTTAGGTTTCTGTATGTTGTCTGAATATCGATATTGTATCGATCTTTTTCACCATCGATGCATTTCGATACATTGTCATAGACAAATCGATTCTTGAACAATCGATTCTTGCATCGATGTCAAATCGATTAATTCTGACCAATCACAACGCTTCTCTCACATCGATTATTTCTGACGAATCACAGCGCTGGATTTACATCGATCCATCCATAGATGTATATTATATACATCTATGGATCCATCGTATCGATTCACAATCCGATATAATCGTTTAAAATGTCATCGTAAGAAGAATCGATTCTCGCTAATCGATGTCTATGTTCATATCGAATACAGTTCTTAAGACTTCGTATCGCATTCAAGTTACAACTCGGACTGACTGACTCATAAATAAACCGAACCACACACTAGAAACTAGATCGATAACTTCGGGCTTTTGAAGGGAGCAATTTTTGACTATATGCAATAATTAGACTTTTTTATGTGGACTTGTGACGTTATACACATAGATGAGGATAGAGTAAACAAATAATGAAAGTTCGCAACCATTGACAATATAAGCTACAAATAAATAATATAAAAAAGGCATGAAAATGGGCGGTCTTATTGAGGCCTAATTGAGGATCAACTAAAACAAAAACTGTGATTTATCTATTTACATCGGCAAATGTGTATCGAGATCGACTCAAAAAGCTCTCGCGATCGACTGTTTGAGCACCACTGCTCTAATACAACCACCACTCTATGAACTGCTCTAATACAACCACCACTCTATGAACTGCTCTAATACAACCACCACTCTATGAACTGCTCTAATACAACCACCACTCTATGAACTTCCTTTTTTTTCTCTTTTAATTTTTGTTACGCATATTTTTACTAATATACCTCAACTTAACCGATCCTTCCCCCTCCATCCCCCCTTCCTTCCCCCTCCATCCCCCCATCCTTCCCCCTCCCTATTCCTACCTAAATAACTCGGCTCTTAAAATCTAATTTTTCATTTGTAATTTTTTTTTGGAATCACTACACTTGTATACAATACCTATGTGGAAACCTGTAAATGGTTCAATTATTGTAACTCAATTAATATATGCTGTTAAACTGTTGGTATCCCAAATAAATAAAATAAGAATAAAATAAAAATAAAATAATTTGACATAGGCGTGCAGATGGGTCGAAAAATGAAGATTTTCTGTAAAAAAATAATGACATTCAGAAATTAAACGAATTTTTAAAATATTATTTTTCTTTATTTTAATATATTAAGCTGTGCCGCCAATTTTGGAAAGAAATTCTTGGTTTTTTAACAAATATTTATAAAAATCTTCACACGTCATATTTAAGTTGTATTGAGTATCAATTAAAGATTTAACTGACTTCACACTTAGTCTATTCCTCTCTTTGCTCTACTGAGTATTAATCCACATCCACATGGCAGTCGCAAATAGAACATTTGGTATCAAAGTCGTCTCGCCCGCTAGTAAAACACGGGTATTCGGCTCTTAATACTTCCGTAAACTTACACTTCCACTTACTCATAATTACTACGTTAAATATACTCAAATATTTAGTAATTAATCACTGGTTCTCGTCGCGCGAGCGCAATAGGTATCTGATATAATAATAACCAATTGTTTCAACAAATATCTAATTGCAATAACAAATACCGCGCTGCACAGGCTGCTTGACCACGCACCGCACCGCACCGGACTGATGTTTAGCAAAAAGGAGGACTTGCAGTAGGTAAGGGAGGACAAAACATGGAAAAGGAGGACATGTCCTCCTTTTGGATACCATCTGGCAACCCTATCCATGATGGACTATAGAAATGCATAAAAAAAAAATCAGAAAAAATACAATGAAAGGTACATGCTCAAAAATATACAGTCCTAATACAAGATGTTGACATAAAAAAATACATGATAAGATTTAAAAAAGATATAAACTGCACCTATCATATCTGGATGTACAAAGTTTGGTACTTGGAGATAATCAGGATAGCTATCAGAACAGAGTTTGTACCTACTTATGACTCGTTTTCCAAATAACATTTGAAAAAATTGGATTTCAATATATCGTTTTGAGATTTGTTAGAGGCATATACCTGTCTTATTTCTTCAGGCAATTTGTTATAGTTAGTGTAGGCAATGTATTCTATTGATTTAAGTCCGAACTTTGTTGAGTGTATTTTTGATATATGTAGTTTGTTGTGTTGTCGTGTATTATATTGGTGAACGTCGTTGTTATGGTTCAGTTTTATATTTGTGTGGGTGTTGCACTGAATAATATTTAAGATGGTGTTTGTTATCTCAAAGCTAGGAACAAACTTAAATGGTAATACAAGTGCGTGACGGTAAATATCTTTCACGTGTATCCCAAGGTAAGCCAAAAATGTTACGTAGGGCTCTATTTTGGATAATTTGGTGTGAACTGCACACGAGTATTTTTTATAATACTCGTATGTTTTAACATTTTTTCCGAAATTTAGAGATAACCTTTAGGATAAAATTTACTTTTATGAGTGGAAATAGTTTATATTATAGCAAATTAAAAACATTTATTTCATAGGAACATAACGACAAAAAACAATTAGGTAGAAATTAATAGATTACTTCGTTTTTACCACTTTTATTGTTAACAATAAAAGTGGTAAAAACGAAGTAATCAATTAATTTCAATCATAATGGTGCCACAAAATAAGTTTGCTGTGTTAGAAGAAACAATTAGGTAAATTCTTATTTAAACATTAAACCGACGTGTTTATCATAACAAAATATAAGTAAAAATGTAGACGTAAAAGATTTTTACAAAAAAGCAAAACAAAGACTTTGTTATTATATTTACCTACATATTATGTAATGCATTCGTCTATAGTAAATCTACATTAAATCGTAAAATGGCGACCACACGTCATCTAGTACTATACGAAACTATAAGAACTTAAGCTGTGGATACTGTAGTGCAGACATACAGTATTTTTTTTACATTAGCTTCACACATGAGGCTCTGAGGAAAATAATTCGCTTCAGGGCCTATGTCATCTTTGGGGAGAGGCCTTCCTGCTGGAGAGGTCAAAAGGTCTCCCTCAACCATTCTCTTCCGACCCGGCCAGCCACGCAGAGCCAGTTGGTAGGCAGACGTACCCGCCGTCAAGATCCGGAACCAAACCTAACCCATGAACCTGGGCACCCCTGCTAAGTCATCAAACGTAACTACTTGAGGTCACTTATGGCAGAAGTGTTGGTTGTCCAATAAATGGTTTCTGGGGCGGCGGCATGCCATTATTATGAAAAATATGCATTTTAGAAAATGATCGAAATAGCAAGATAAACAAAGACAGTGAGCGTTCTAAAATAGTAAAAAAAAAATCTATAAAAAGTATTCTAAAAATCATGACATTCATTGCAAAGTGTACCGTTAATTCAGTGAAACCTAATCATTTATATTTATTGCTACTTCCTTCCATGTAATATTCATTTGTAAAGACATACTTTACACATGAATATTACATGGAAGAAAAGACATTTTTCCTTATATCTAAAATCTCTAAATTGTTTATCTGTGATGCCTTAAATACTCTCATATTATCTACATAGATATTAAACAATCGGGTACAAAATTATTCAAACACAGACTGTACCTCCCGATTCGCCTGCTCCGTGTTGATATTCAGAAATGTTTCCCCTGTAAAATTTAATATCTTATCCTATAATAAACAAAACAACGTCGGGCTAGTTACACCGTTTATCGCTCAAGTACAACTGGGCCGATTTTGATTTGTTGAATATGTCTCCACCCTGAATAGCAGAATAGCTGTTAAAAGATCGGAAAATTCCACGAAACAAAAATTACGAAGAAAATTCTTTTCGTCGTAAATTTGGAACGAATACTCATATTTTAAAAGAGCTGCATCAATATTGTGATAAGTATAACATTGAATAGTGAGTGAATTTAAAAAATTAAAAAACGTCCAATATCAATTTTATATTTAATTTATTTGTATATACGAGGCTGTCCGTAAAATAAGGTCTCCAAGATGCTGCAGTCATGAAAAACGATTTTATAAACGAGCGCAAGCTCCATCACGACCGGCTGCCACTTTGAGACTAAGCATCACAGAGGGTGCATCGTGATGGGGATTTGGCAAGGGTAAACCAGGCTACACGCCAGTGTTCAAAGATTGCGCGAAAAATCGTTTTTCGCAACTGCAGTACCAAGGAGACCTTATTTTACGGACAGCACTAGTATTACAGTTTTTACCTAATTATTAACATTTTTACATAGGTACCCTATATAATTTTAAAACATTTTTACACATTAATGTTACATTTTATTATGTTGGGTGTAGGGTAGGTTTGAGAAGGTGAAACTGATGGTTAGTAATATTGTATTGATGAAGTATTATGCAGCAGAGAGGATATACCACCAAAATCCTCTATCTCGACAAATACTCCTTGCTTCAATCTTATTTTTAAATCATATAATACTCGTCCAGAAAAATCTGAATAAATAGATGCTTGATTGCGTTACGGTGCTCTCTATCGGAGGACTACCGCGAGATAAGAGATACATTCAAACGTCCTCTTTTAAAAATGATTGATCTGTATATTTCTAATATTCTGTCTCTTGGCGTGGTCCGACTGAAAGTATTTGATTTACTTAACCATGCCATGACTTCCTTGGCTATTATTCACTTCGCGTCATATCTTCCTTTTTGAATACCCTAACTAAATAAGCGTACCTTTTAATCCCATCCATCAAGTACACTTGACGTGACTTTGTCACTAAACTGCGCTATAAAAAGGTGGAAATTATTATAATTTTTATCGGCCTTGTATCCTTTCCAGATCTCCATAAATTAACATGACTCTAACTATTATGTAACTATATGGTTTTACAACACATACTTATCAGGAATCTCATTTATAGAGCATGTCAACAATTATCCTTCCTTTGCCAGTTCAATGCCTTACTTTTTAATTTGGGGCCGTTCAAGTATTACGTAACGCACTTGGGGGGGGAGGGGGGGTCTGGCGAAACGTTACGGCACGTTACGGGGGAGGGGGGGTTCGAAGGACGCGTTACGTAACATGTTTTTCTTTATTTAAATAAAAAAACTAAGGAATTGAAATCTTCCAAGTTGGCAGGCCTTTTAGTTTATGTTGTATGGGGAATTCCTCGACTGTACTGTGCGTCATTTTCATTTTATTTTCGTTGTCAGTGTTCGTTAGTGTTTTAAACACGAAATACGCATAAACACAATTTGCTGTAGTCAGTGTTGTTAATGTGAGTTTTTAGCAATTATAATGTCCTCCAAACCGGGAGATTTACATCATCAGCTGTTATTGGCCTATAAAGGCTCTCATGCTGACTTGCCAGCGCAGCGCAACCATAAAATGCCAACCAAATTTGGAAGACAGCAAAAGAAAATTAAAAAAAAAAAATTATGCAACATATGAATGATGTTATACAAGAGTTTTTAGTAAGAACAACGCTTTTTAGTTTTTACACACAGCTTAGTTTACTGCTAAAATTTAATAATTTTACCTAAAGCTAGGTTTCGTAGTACATGCATAGTTACACTCAGAATATGAAAAAGGTTTTCTTCACTTTGAATCGTTCTGTGGATTTTTTAATCTCCCTTTTGAGAACTTGAAAAACCACGCTGGGACAAAAAATAATTTTGTCTACTGAAGGTAAACATGTGATTTTTCATGCCTCTTTGTAGAACACGAATAGTTGCAGTAGAAACATGTAAGTGGTTTTGTAGCACTGTGAGTCAGCAAATGATTTCTAAGAAGTTCCTTTGTACAACATGAATAATTGCAGTCGGGACACGAAAAAGGTTTTGGTCCAGCGTGGCTAAACATGTGAATTTTTAGATACCGTTTTGTAGCGCCTGAATAGTCGCACTCGGGACAAGTAAAAGGTTTTTCATCACTGTGAATTAGCAAGTGCCGTTTTCGTTTTTTTTTTCGAGAAGAAGAATAGTTGCAGTCAGGGCATGAAATGGGTTTTTCACCACTGTGAGTAAACATGTGATTTTTTTTATTTCTCTGAATAGTTACAGTCGGAACATGAAAAATGCTTTTCTCCACAATGAGTAGAGTCAGCAAAAGAATTCTTGGATATCCCTTTTAAGAACACAAATAGTTGCAGTCAGGACATGTAAAAGGTTTTCTCTTCTGTAAATCGCACGGTGGATTTATAAATTGTCCTTTTGAGAACTTGTGTAACTGCATTCTGGACAGGAAAATGGTTAACATGTGATTTTTTGTGACTCTTTGTAGAAGAACATGTAAAAGGTTTTGTATCACTTTGAGTAAGCAAATGATTTATAAGAAGTTCCTTTGCACTACATTTGATTGATTTATTAGACTGCTTTGGATGCCATCAATGGGTTAACGCTCCAACTCATGATGCAGGCGGAATTTTTGATATTTTTGTCTCAAAGTCGAGCGGCCCACCTTTGGTAGCGGATAGCGTGGACATAGGGCTATCAGATCATAGGCTAATTCGCGCTGAAATCGATTTTAACCCTCCGAAAATCCCATACGTAACTATCACGTCAAGAGCATGGCGAAGCTTTAACTTTGATGAGTTCCTGTCTGAACTAAAGGCTTCACCGCTTTGTACACAAAGCGTTTGGGAAACAGAGTCACCAACCAAACTGACAGAATACTACAACACTTTTCTTTCAACCCTTCTAAATAAATATGCTCCAACTTCAACAAAAACTCGGCGACTGCGAAATTCTGATGACTGGTTTGACGAAGAATGTCGGAGCCAGAAGAGATCAATGCGTAAATTGGAGAGGTCCTACAGACACTCGGGCGTTACTTCACGGGACGATTGGATACGGGCTCAAAAGGAGTACGCATTATTAATTCGCTCGAAAAGATCTGAATATTGGACAAGTAGGATCGATTTAGAGCGTCAAAATCCACGAAGTCTGTGGAACTCTATTAACCCTAGAGTGGGCGCGCTATGAGCATTTTGCCGCCCTCTGCAAAAAAACGTTGATAATTCTTAAATCTACTGCGCATAAACTTTGCGCTTTTTAGTAGCTGCCCCCACTTTCGTTCGCAACCCGTGGCAAAAGACTGGACACCGTCAGTGCACGTAGAGTCGCTTGAGAAGGAGGTTGTTACCATCGGGTGTCGTCCGGCGGCAATTTGCTCACTGCGCGCCCACTCACCCAAGTAAAAATTGTGCTTTATATTATTTACGATTTAGCTAATCTTTGTATTTTTTATAAAGATTAGCCCAAAATATCCTCAACACTGGCCGCAACATTACTATGGATAACTTTTTTACTTCAATACCTCTCGCTGATCAGTTGCTAGATCATAGAACGGCCATCGTTGGAACTTTACGTAAAAATTAAATTCCACCTTGTTTTCTGAACACTAAAAATAGGAAAAAACCATCTTCGATGTTTGGGTTTGGTGAGAAGAAAGTTTTGCTGTCTCATGTTCCAGACAAGAAGCAATAAAAGTAGTATTACTATTATCAACTTTTCATGAGAATGATAGAATCGACGAAAACACCGGACCTGCTGCAAAGCCTGAAATAATTACATTTTATAATGAAACCAAAGGCGGTGTTGGAGTCGTGGACCCAATGGAAGAAGAGTATTCTGTTGGTAGAATAACTCGCAGGTGACCAATGAGGTTGTTTTTTTTTTATGATGAATATTGCCGGTATAAATAGCCAAATAATTTACAAAGCCTATACTGAACACTTGATGCTACGCCGACAGTACTTGCGGGAGATTGCGATGGTCCTGGTTAAGCCATATATGACCGCAAGGTATTCTGTATATACCTTAAATATTCCTCTGAGGAACCAAATTGCTCGCTTTGTTCCTATAGAACAAGTATCATCTTTAAAAAAGGAAGGCAAATGCAGTATATGTCCATCAAAGGAAAATAGGCGCACGAAAAAAGGGTGTTGCAGATGCTCAAAATTACTGTGCAATGAACATTGCACATACTTATGTGAAGACTGTATCGCCAAAGCATATCCTGCAGATTTGGAAAATATTTAATATTGTTATTTTTTTCCATTTTTAATAAATATTATAGAAGGATAATGTAGGATAACTAAAAAAAGTTAATTTAAATGTTAATTTTTGTAAATTCGATTGTAAACCAAAGTTCCTTCAACAGAGTTCAATAAATATGTTAATTTGTCATACCTTATTAGTGTTTTACTTAAATCCTGAGAAAAGAAATTAATTAAATTGCATTATTCCTTCTTAAAATTGTCCACGAAAATGAGCGGCAAAATGCTCCCCACGCGCCCACTGACGTTTTACGGAAAGACGCGCCCACTCTAGGGTTAAGACGGTCGTTGCTGATGTACGTGCACAAAATACAACCGACATAACTCCGGAAATCTTCTCCAAATTTTTTATTGACAAAATTAAGTCAATACGTGACCTAACAGCCTCCGCCCCACCACCGTATTTTACTAAAAGCAATAGCGGAAACTTTTCTGCCTTCAAACCTACAACCATCGAGGAAGTAAGGAAGTTAATACTTAGTTCACCGAACAAGCAGTGTTCACTAGATCCTATTCCAACGTGGTTACTGAAGAAGTGTTGCAAGGAAATATCTCCCTTTCTAGTTCATCTTTTCAATAAGTCACTCAGCATGGGTGATTTCCCTAAACCCCTTAAATCAGCTGTTGTAACTCCACTAATAAAAAAACCGCAATTGGATGCTGAAGATCTCTCAAACTACCGACCCGTTTCAAATCTTCCATTAATTTCCAAAATCTTAGAAAAAATCACTGCTTCACAGATAATATATCACTTAAACTCAAATGAATTGCTGACTAAATACCAATCTGCATATAGAAGGTTTCACTCAACGGAAACTGGATTACTACGTGTTTTGTCAGACATAACTCTTGCTATCGAGTCGGGAAAACTGGCACTCCTTTCAGTCTTGGACATGAGTGCCGCTTTTGACACGATCGACCATGATTTTCTTATTAAACGATTAGAAGAATCCTTTGGTTTAAATGGCGGCGTTAAAAGCTGGCTGACATCGTACTTGGGTAACCGTACACAAGCCGTAAAGGTAGGGAAAAACCAATCAAAATATGCAACCCTTTCATCTGGAGTACCCCAGGGGTCTGTTCTGGGCCCACTTCTTTTCATCCTCTTCACAAATGATGTCGCTAAAATAATCGAATCATTTGGCCTTCTATCTCACTGCTACGCTGATGACCAACAAGTTTACTTTTACTGCTTACCAGAGGAAGTAGACAGTCTAAAAACTCGCATAATTGAGTGTCTAGAAGCAATTACCCGCTGGATGACCTCAAATAGATTAAAACTTAATCCGTCAAAGACTGAGTTTCTTTGGACCGCCACAAGCAGACGCCAGCATAACATTGATAACTCCCCAATAACCATTTCAGGAAGCGACATCACTCCAAAAACTTGTATAAAACTACTGGGTGTCAATCTGGACGCTGATTTTTCCCTTAAAACTCAAGTGAACAGAACCGTAAGCACGGGATTTTTTCAATTGAGGCAAATTAAAGCAGTAAGGAGAAACCTGCCAACTGAGGCGACTAAATTACTAGTCAATTCGTATGTGGTTTCACGCTTAGATTATTGCAATGGAATATATGCAAGTCTTCCAAAATATCAGATCAACAAATTACAATCCGTTTTCAACGCTGCGGCAAGACTTATCACCGGCGTATCTAAATATTCCCACATTTCAGAGCATCTCAAAAATCTACACTGGCTTAAATGTCCTGAAAGGATCCAGTTTAAGCTCTGCTGGATGGTATTTAAGTCCCTTAACGGAATGGCTCCGGCATACTTATCGGAATTGTGTATTCCAGAAAATTCCAATTATCGTCAGTCAACCCTGAGGTCAGCAGCGTCATCAGCTATCGGAAGGTTAAAGGAACCAAAGCGCACACCAGATACTAAGTTCGGTGAGCGCGCTTTCGGAGTGTCAGGACCTAAAGCCTGGAATGGACTGCCATATGACTTAAGAATGATCACAGACGCGGCGGAATTTAGAGCTAGACTTAAAACTCACCTTTTCAGACAGTCGTATCCATAAACTCAAAATTTTTCACCTTCACATTCAATGCCCTCGACACCGTAAATAACTAACCGTAAAAACGTAGGAAAAAAAAAAAAAAAAAAAAGTAAGCGTTTGTGAAGGTCATTTCATGAACATTCTCCAGCCCTAAAGAGTCCTAAATATCAACAATACTTTTGCCACTAATCTCCAATAGTCATAAATTATCCAGTATTTTAAAATAAATACCAACTCTAATTTTGCCACTAATCTATTCGTAAATGTAATACTATGGTAGCAAATAATGTAAAATCATGCAATGTCAAGTGTGTTAACTGTAATGTCCTCCGCGTGCAAAGCCGTACCTTCTAATTAAAGTGTGTTTATCGGAAGTGACCAGCCAGGTAAGTATGTTTCTGTATCGATTTATAAATAGTAAAATTAGTTAGAACTTAAGCATTCCTAATAAATTGTACAGCGCCCTTGAGGTGATTTTTCACAAAAACGGCGCTTTATAAATTATCCAATTATTATTATTATTATTATTACATAAATAATTGCAGTCGGGACATAAAAAAGGTTTTTGTCCAGTGTGGTTCATCACGTGAACTTTTGGATACCGTTGTGTAGCGCATGAATATTCGCAATCGGGACAAGAAAACGGTTTTTCGTCACTGTGAGTTAGCAAGTGCCGTTTTCGTTATTTTTTTTCGAGAAGTAGAATAGTTGAAGTCAGGACATGAAATGGATTTTTCTCCACTGTGGGTAAACATGGGTAATTTTTAGATTTCTCTTCGTAGTACATGAATAGTTGCAGTCGGAACATGAAAACGGTTTTTCTACACCGTGAGTCAGCAAGTGACTTCTTAGATATCTCTTTAAAGGACACGAATAGTTGCAGTCAGGACATGAAAATGGTTTTTTTCTTCTGTGAATCATACTGTTGATTTTTAAATCTTTCCTTTGAGAAATTGCATAACTGCATTCGGGACGTGGAAAAGGTTTAACTCCACTATGAGTCAGCTTGTGAATCATAGTGGAGTAAAGTGTTGCTCCGCAGGGAAAACTTAGGGAAATTACTTTCCTCAGGGCCTCCTCACTAAAGCTAATGTAAAAGAAAGTATGTTTTGTAAAACCATGTAGGTTTATTCTAGGTCAGACAGTGTTATTGTGGAGATCTGGAAGGAATACAAGGCCGATAAAAATAATAATATTCTCAATTTTTTTCAAAATGACGATACGAATATATAAAATGTATATAATGTATCGCGAGTTAGAAATCTCTTGTTTTATTTATTACCGCAAACGAGATAAAATCAAGAAAAAGAGTATTTAAGTGACATTTCAGTACGTTGCGCAACTTAATTGTGACTTTCGGGTAAAAATTGTTACTTGGGTGTTACGTAACGCTTAGGGGGGGGGGGGGGGGGCTGAACAGAAAAACGTTACGGCGCGTTACATGGGGGGGAGGGGGGGTTAAAAATCTTCCAAAATTGCGTTACGTAATACTTGAACGCTCCCTTTGGGAGTCGGGTATGGAGGCCGCCGCCCCGGGAACCATTTATTTGATGTGTAGCAGGTAGTGGTCGCCAACAGGCGGTTACATGGTTTTCAAATTGGTTCTTGAAAAGTTGACTTGATTGGGTTAGAAGTGAATTAAAAATTTTAAGGGAGAGGGCAAAATAGGAGAGGGAGGGTAGGTGTAATAGGAGTGGATGATGGGAGTAGGGGAATGTGTGGGGAGATACATGACAGAATAAAAAAATCTATTTTACGACGCGAAGAGGATGCAGGTGGACTTAGGAAATTTTCTTGAGGTCCTCTTCCTTGGTAATTAGTATGGGGGGCGAAGTAGGAGTTTTCCTTACAAATATCATGCTGTTTTGCAGCCACGTGAATTTGTACCCCTTCTTCTTCGCAAATCCCTTGGCCCGAAAAAGGAGGTTTTTGTTGAAGCTGGTCAGATGGTCGTTGACATAGATTTTTCTTTCGTCACCGGGGTAATTTAAGTCATTCGTGCTTATTCCTTTTCTTCCTCGAATTTCCGAGATGAATTCATTTTTACGTCAGCGGGAGGTGAATTTTACAATTACTGGTTTGATTCATTTAGAATGATGTGGGTCTTTCGCCGAGACTCGAGTAGCGAACTCGATTTCACTGGTTTTAAAGTTGTGAATACCAATTTGGTTTGCTATTTCTGATAGGATGTTTGGAATGTTTTCATTTTTATCTTAAGGTATTCCTTTTATTTCAATATTCTGAAGCTTCATCCATTGTTCCCTTTTGTTTGAATCTTCTTGCATAGATTTTATTGTCAATTGAAGAGTGGAAATGTCTCGTTCCAGATTGTCTACTTTGCTCATCGATTGTTCAAATGCTTGGAATCGTTTAGTAAAATCATCAAATTTTGAGTTATTGAAGTCGACAGTTTTTTTAAGTTCAGACATATCTACCTTTACTTGGTTATTAAGGGTTTTGAGGGAGGCAAGTTCCGAGAATATTTTTTTATTTCAACCATCTAATCTTCTATGGGGTTGGTTGACGTAGCTGTTGATTGGGGTGAAGTTTTGCAGGTAGTGCAGCGCCAGGTTCTTCTTTTATCATTGTTAGCCTTTCGAAATGTAGTTTCAGATGTCCCTCCGCATTCGTAGTGAAACTGCTTACTGCAGGAGTTACAAGTGATGCCATCTGTCATAGTTAGTTGGCACTTAAAACAGAACATGTTAAAAGGTTCGTCGCTTCTGGCTTATCAGGCGCACGGTGATGTGGATATATAAGTAGGTATTATATTATTATAAGCAATAATTGTCAGCCTGAAACACTCATTTACATTGAAAAATCTTCCGAGAAAAGATACTTGCCGCCAACGGGACTTGAACCCGTGTCCTTCTGATTGCCGGTCGGATGCTCTGACCGGCTACCACTGAGCTATGGGGGCTTATCAAATACCCGCCAAATAATTCAATATATACTAGTGTTTCATTCAACAATTACTGCTTATTATATTTTTTGAACCTGAAAACAACCAACTTTATTTTTGCGGGAGAGACATTGTTAGTGTTAAATCCCTCGCTAGATGGCGTCGAGACAAATTATGTCTGCATTTATTGGGGAAATACTTAAACTTGTTAAATATTAATTATTATTTTTTAAATTTATAAACTAACGTTTAGACAAGATTTTTATGCATAGGTAGCACACACATTTTTATGCATTTATGCATAAAAATCTTGTCTAAACGTTAGTTTATAAATTAAAAAAATAATAATTAGGTATTATATGTCTGTTAGGCAACGAGCACTGCCCGGCGCGGATACACTTTGTAGGTAGTCCTAAATTCTAATATATGGCAACGCAGAACTGCACTTTATAATTTTGGTTTCAACAATGAATTACCATCAACACTTTAGAGAAAATATGAAAACTAATTTTGTACGAATTCACCGAAGAATTGTGCGAAGTTGAATGTATAATTTGATGTTTTAACTGTGGGAAAGCAATAACTTTCAGAGAGAAAAAAATGACGCGTGTCACACTCGATTGATTGTTGTTAATTCTGTTGTTGTTGTTAAAAGTGAATATTTGTGATTTTCGGAGGGGTTAAAAGCTTTGTTAATAAAAATATATTATAGTATACACAACGCATTAGCAGAATCAATTATAGAATACGGAATAAATGGTTACGGATTAACGTATAAAACGTCCTTAAATAAAATAGAACAGTTACAAATCCGTTTCCTAAAATTGATATCAGGCAAAAAAAGTGTAATTATGTGAAGGCGATTACAAAAAAATAGTCTCCATGTGTAATGTCCTCTCTATACACAGTAAGGTAGATTACCAATTAATGCTAGATGAATTCTGGAATACAGAATTCAATAAACCTGTAAACCACAACTACCCTACTAGGCATAGAGAAGCACAAATGTTTATTATTAATAAATCTCAAAATGTATACGGAGAAAGAAAAAAGAGGTATAAAATTCCAGAAATATTTAACGCATTACCTGAAAATATTAAAAATGAGACATCTTATTCAATAATCAAAACAAAAGTTTTTTTCTTCTACTAGTGCAAAATTATTTTGTAGTAACATTAAATTCAAATTAATAAATAACGTTGCAAAACTGACAAAGCTGACTTCCTCAGACTTTTTAAATGACCCATTATTAAATCTATTCCCCTTTTAAAATTTTTAAAATTTTTTAATTGTTCTATATTGCCCCTCGTCCCTTACACATTATTTTCTTTCAAATTTTATTATTGTTTATGTCTATTATTTTTCTCTATTACCTATTTATGTCTATTTTTAAAAATTAGTTCTGTCAAAACCCTGAGGAAGTCAGCTTTGCTGACGAAACATTTCGGTTTTTGTAAATAATTAAGTGGTTAATACAACGTTATTTATTAATTTGAAAAGTTTTTATTTTTATTTTTTATTATTTATTTGGCTTTCACCCATTAAGGGTGATCTTGGCCATTTATTAAAGTAAGTTACATAGGTACATTATCAGTTTTTTAAAATTAGTTACATTTTCATATTTTTTTTAAATTAGTTACATTTTCAGTTTTTTACATGGAATAGATAAATTATATAAGCAAATATAGACAATGGGCCAAGACAAATATTCATATGATTATACAAGTTGTACTAACATACAGAGTTGGTATTAGTAGTAATTACAAAATTGTAAAGTAGGAAGATGTACAGGTTCCCAAAAATAGGAACCTATACAACTGTACATACAGAGTAACACACAGAGTTGGCATTAATAGTAATTACAAAATTGAAGAGTAGGAAGATGTAGAGGTTTCCAAAAATAGGAACTTGTACATATTCCATACTTCCATTTTCATACAGAGTAACATACAGAGTAACATACAGAGTAACACACAGAGTTGGTATTAATAGACATTACAAAATTGTAGAGTAGGAAGATGTACAGATTCCCAAAAAAAGGAACCTGTACAACTGTACATAATAACACTGCAAGAAATAAATGTATACGTATGGAAGAGAAAGAAATGAGATTGTGCTTAAATATTGAGGCCATTTTTGTACATAAATTTTGCTAACAAATAGTGAATTTCAGGAGAGTTGAGACTAAGAAGGCAGGGTACACTGGTAGGGAATTCAATTTTAAGTTTTAACAATTCAGGTATGAAGTTTGGAAATTGGTCATGATAGGACACTCAAAAAAATTATGGTCTAAAGCAGGGGTGGGGAACCTTTTTAGCGTCACGGGCCATTTGGATAGTCATACTTTAACCCGCGGGCCGCACTCCGATTTCTGTCTCGGGGGGGGGGGGGGGGAGCCACATTCGAATCAAAGAACTGGTTCTACTAAAACTAATGAAAAAAATAACATGCAAATGGTTTTCCTGAAAATTCAGGCTGCACATAGTCTGCAACCAGAGTTTTATAAGTGCACGCACTTTGAACCCTAGAATCTAGAATGCAGTTGTGGTTTCATCAGCTCATCTGCTGATGAAACCACAACTGAAATTTTTCGTTGCATTCTAAGCACGGAGATAGTTTCAATTTAGGTTAAATTTGCATGCGGGGAATTAAAACGCTACACTCCGAACATGAAAATGGCTTTCATGTAATTCTGGCAGCATAAACTATGAAACTAGAATTTTATAAATGCACTTCCAACATAAGAAATGCGTCAGCTAATGAAATCACACCTGATGCGTTTTTGTTGCATTCTTAACACAGAACTGGTTTTAATTACAGGTTGAATCTGTACGCCGGGAATTAAAACTATACTCAGAACGTGAAATTACTTTCCTCCAATACTGGCAGCACATATGCAACTACAAATTTATAACTGCATTTCTTATAGCGTTAGCGATATAAAATCCCTGGTTTAATGGTTACTGTACTCCCTGTAATCCCTGGCACATAACTGGTTTTAAATATAGTGTGAGTTTGTACGCGGGGAATTAAAACTCCATTCAGAATATGAAAATAGCTTTCTTCCAATTCTGGCAGCACAAAGTACGCAACTAGAATCTTTATAAATGCACTTCTAACACGAGGAATACGTGGAAAAATGAAACCCAACCTGGAATGTTTTCGTTGCATTCTAAACACAGAACCGGTTTCAGTTATAGGGTGAATCTGTACGCGGAGACTTAAAACTATTTTACTGAGTACATAAAATGGCTTTTCTCTAATGCTGGCAGCACAAATGCAACTAGAATTTTATAAATGCAATTCGAAAATGAGAACGGGTTTCTAGAAAAAGCGTAAGCAGTCGAAACCACACATGGAATTTTTTCATTGCATTTTGAACACAAAACTGGTTTTTCCGTCAGAGCGAATTGGATAGTGAGTCCCCAGCTTTAATTAATACTGCACCTAGAACACCAAAATGGTTTTACCTTCGAAAGGCGTTAGTGTTAGCAGATGAATCCGCAACAGGAATTTGCATTGTGAACACAAGATTGGTTTCACCTTTAGATTGAATCTGCATAGGAGTCCACTAGTCAACCAGCTTAAATTAAATTGTACTCTGATTATGTGAATGGTTTTTCTACATTTTGTAGCATGCTTATTGTCCGCAATATAATTTTATATTTATTTAACTAATTACAATAAATTATATTTAATTATTTTTTATGCCACAAGTGTGGCAATTATTATGGCATTAATGTTTGTATTGTATATAAAATGTTAAGGGACGTGCTTGACTTAATATAAGCAGTGATTCCTGACTTTATTTGGGGAGGTTGTTATATCTAGCTTTTAGTTCATCATTGATTTGTAATTGAATAATTTCGTGCGGCAGATTATCAGACACATTTGATGGTTAGACGTGAAACAGAGTAGCAAATATGTTCAAATCCGTTTGCTCTCTTTTCACGCCCTTAAATTGTTCATTAAATGCCTCACTTAATTTCGCGCACTCACCAGCGTACTCGCACGATGTAGAAGGCTTTTGTCCTTGCGGTGTTGGAAAATGAGTCGTGTTATTCATTTCCAGTTGCACTTTCCACAGCCTTAATTTAGTTTCAAATGATTTCACGTTTCACTCAGCTGTCATTAATAGGATTTTATTGATTTACTTTCCACTTCCGCAACGATGACTAAAAAATAATGTTAATGACAAACTGCCTAAGATTCGCCTCCGAATAGAGTTGCTATCCATCCTGAAATATCGGGACTGTCCCGTACAAGAAAATTAAAAGTTCCGTTTGAATTTCACTATCGATTCAACAAATTAAAATAAAAGTAAAATGGGAGATTTTATCACGTTTTTATTTGTATTTAAACTACTTGCTAGTAACGATTTTGTAATAACGTCTTAAAAATGTATCTGAAACACCGTGAAAAAAACATGCCATTCTGTGTAATTTTTTGTGATTCTTTCAGCAGGGTGCACCAAAAGTGCCCGCGGGCCGCACCAAAAGGCCTAGCGGGCCGCATGCGGCCCGCGGGCCGCAGGTTTCCCACCCCTGGTCTAAAGTATCCTCTGAACCACAATCACAATAAGGTGAATTGACTATGTGGAATCTGGCGAGATGGCTAAGACAACAAGTATGACCTAAACGCATTCGAATAATGGAAGAGATGTATTTTTTAGGCATGGAAGTGTATTTGTGAAACCAGGGCTTGACAGGAATAGAAGGTTGAATTAAAGAGTACTGGTGACCTTTTAACAGAGATGATGATTTCCATTCAGAGGACCATTGGCATTGTAACTTATTTTTTAAAATAGGAAAATAGTCTCTAACAGGAATAGGAATACTACTTAATGGACCATGAACAATAGATTCCTTAGCAATAGAATCAGCCTTTTTATTTCCAACAATACCAAGGTGTCCTGGGATCCAGGCCAAGGCCACTGACACGTGAGCCAGCGACAAGGAATGCAGGAGGTCTCTGATAGAGCAGGTAAGAGAGTCGCTATTGGAATTGAGAGGGGATACGCTTATTTTTTGTAATGAGCTAAGTGAGTCTGAAAGGATGAGGGCATTTCTAATGTTGAGAGATTTGACGAGACGTAAAGCTTCTATGATAGCTATGCATTCAGCAGAGAAAATGGAACATTCTTTGGGAAGTCTGTGTGGGAAACACAATTTCCTGTGAGGTGCATAGACACTGGCCCCACAATGGGAGTCCAAACTGAGTTTGGAACCATCTGTGAAAATTTTTATATAATTTGGCCAGTTATTTTCAATAATTTTGTTGAATTCTGCATTATTGGATTGAACTGAGTTTTTAATATTTTTTTTACAAATTCCTATAAATTGGTGCACCTTTGGTTAGAAAGTAAGACTTTCATAGGGATAAGAGTATAAGGGGAGATATTCATTGCGATAGGAGTTTGTGGAAACATCCAGGAAAGTGTTGAAGCAATTATAGAGAAGGGGAGGGGAATGTTTTTTCCAAAATGGATTCAAATTAACCTCATACTTTAAAGATTGAAGTTTGGGAATCAAGGGATGAGAAGTTATTGAGCATGTTTTGAAAATATATACTTTTCTGCTAGGCATCGCCTTCTTATATTTAAGGGAGGCTCGCAGCATTCAACTCGCATTGCGTTGATTGGGGAAGAATTCATGGCTCCTAAGATAAGACGAAGAGATTTTGACTGAATTTTATCCAATTTAAGCGAATTAGAAGTGGACATTGGATCAAACAAAAGTTAAATCATTCTATCTCCGTAGAACATGCAATCAAATAATATTGTATAGGTACCTAGATCGAATATTGATCAAATACCTGGAAATAACTATCATACACTGTATTTATAAACATTTTAATTATAATTATTTATAATATATAATTTTTAATTATAATATAATACTAGTAATTATAATTATAATAATTAGTAATAATTATTATTATAATAATTTTTAATAATAATGAGTAGTTTATAATAATGAGTTAATGAGAAATTAATATAAAGTAATATATATAGTAATTACTATGAAGTATTGTAATACTAAGTATCATACTTAGTAATTACTATGTAAAACCTAAAAGCATAATAGCATTAAGTAAATAAGAAAAATGAGAGATTTCTTACAATCAAACTGATTGATCAGTTTTGTAAGCTTTGTAAGATAAATATTGTGAAATTAAAAAAACTGAATAAATATACCAAAAAAAATATATTTATATAATATAACTTTTGAACTACATGTTTAATCATAATTTTCTTTTTAAATTTACCTGTGTACGAATCAAGACATGAAAAAAATATATTTTGTGTTTAAAAATAAAATTTTAATGTGATGAAATCTGGATATAAAAATGCCTTGGAAAAAAAGGATTTTTTTATTTATTTTAATTTAAAAAAAATTGTACATTGGTCAATCTTATTGGCATAATTTATTTTTTTAACAGATGCATATAACAAAAAAAAATGTGTGTTCGAAGCAATCAGGGACGTGGAGGGGCACTTTGCAAGATTTTCAAGACTCGAAATTTTGACAAACTCTCGATGAGGCAGTCGGCTTACAAAAATTGATTTGTAAATATCAGGAAAAAACCTTAAGGTTTATTGCCAGAACTGTGAAATGAATGCCTAAATATCTATGGTACATATCTTGGCATTTAAAATAATAAAAACGCAGATGTCCGTTTGTCGGTTTAAATCCGACATATTTCACACCCGCCAGGCTTGCGTGGTTGGAGTTTACGACAAACCCTTGTACACCCGCAAGGGTGGCGGCTTTTGAGGCAAATGGGTTAAAGCTCCTTTTTGAGAACTCGAAGAGTTGCAGACTGAAGATAAATAAGGTTTTTCTCCGGCATGGAAGCGCAAGTGCTGTGCTAACGCTGACTTGCCTGAGCAGGAGTAGTTACAATAGGAACATAAATAAGGATTTTCCCCAGTATGCCTAAGCATGTGACTTTTCAAATTTCCCATTTGAGAACATGAATAGTTGCAGATGGAACATGAATAAGGTTTTTCTCCAGTATGGATGCGCAAGTGCTGTGCTAACGCTGACATGCTACAGAAGGAGTTCTTACAATAGGAACATGAATAAGGTTTTTCCCCAGTATATCTAAGCATGTGTCTTTTCAAACTTCCCTTGTGAGAACACGAATAGTTGCAGATGGAACATGAATAAGGTTTTTCTCCAGTATGGATGCGCAAGTGCTGTGCTAACACTGACTTGCTATAGCAGGAGTAGTTACAATAGGAACATGAATAAGGATTTTCCCCAGTATGTCTAAGCATGTGACTTTTCAAATTTCCCTTTTGAGAACACGAATAGTTGCAGATGGAACATGAATAAGGTTTTTCTCCAGTATGTACAAGCACGTGACTTTTCAAACTTCCCTTTTGAGAACACGAATAGTTGCAGAGGGTACATGAATAAGGTTTTTCTCCAGTATGGATGCGCAAGTGCTGTGCTAACACTGTCTTGCTAAAGCAGGAGTAGTTACAATAGTAACATGGATAAGATTTTCCTCCAGGATGCATCTTCAGGTCGGTTACAAAGTCTGAAAAAGATTGCGGATAATACAAGTCCTTAATAAGTAGGTACACGTCTAATACGCAAACATATAATCAGTAAAATGAAATCTAACGAATACAAAATGATTTTACCTACTGTCTGGGTAATACATTCTGATTGCTTCAAACTTTCTTTTTTAACATCCAGCAAGTCTATGTCTATTTCAGTATAAGAAATCCTCCTTCCATCTTGTTCTCGGGGTCCTGGTTCTGCCTTGGTGGAAACTGTCAGCCCTTTAATGCTACCTGTAATAATAAAATAAGCAATTTATTTATTGTTATTAAGTTTATTTTGAAGAACTCCATTTTAATTTTTTATTTATTTTATATATTTAATAATATTATTATTTAATGTATAAAAACAGTGTATTATAAACAAGTTCTGCTTCTGCTTCGTAATTATTATTATGAGTTTAGATGTTGCCTTCCGCACAAATAATACTCCAGGATAATCTCTTAAAAACTCAAAAAATGAAATACCCAAACTAAAAAATAGTGGCATTTATAAATTCCAGTGTGATGAAGGCAACGCTGTTTATGTTGGACAAACTGGCCGGTCCTTTAACACTAGATTCAAAGAACACATGCGATCGTTTAAAAATAATAATAAAATAGAATCACAATTTGCCAAACATCTCTTAGAAAACAATCACTCACTTAGTGATAATAATAAACCATTTCCGTTGCACTTACAAAATAAAGGACGCAAACTCAATCTGTTAGAGCAGTTAGAAATTAATACAAATTCTAATTATCAGAAAGCTATTTTAATTAATGAACAAACAAATATAATTCGCTCGCCACTTTTAGATATATTTAAACCCAGTCCAAATACCTAACTGTGCTATTAAGTAAATACATGAGTCTTCGTGGGTTATCCAAGAGCATAATGATGACCATTTCAAATATCAATTGTATTATATGGTAAATCCTGATGAATCATCACGGGTTTATTTTATGGAATAATTAACGACCTTCAGTCAAAAACAATCCAGTAATCGGGAAACTTAACCATTAATATTTCAGTCATTTTACTTAGAAGTTTAGGGGCACAGGTAATAAAAAAAAAAAAAACTATTCATTTTGTCATCATAAGTACCTGTCTAGAAATGACATAAATACATCGTCTGTAGGTGGTAACAACCAACTTTTGATAATGCGTTCAGAGGGCGAAAGAGCTGTAATAAACTCATAATAATAATTACGAAGCAGGAGCAGAACTTGTTTATAAAACACTGTTTTTATACATTGAATAATAATACTATTAAATATATAAAATAAGTAAAAAATAAAAATAAAACAAGCAATTATTAAAATTCTGAGTGATACCATTTAAAAATATTTCCGAAAGAATACATTTAATTATGAACACCCTGTTAGGGGCTTTAATGTAGGAATATATAGTGAATTAAACTTTCAGTATAATACATTACTGAACTATCCGAGTAACAATCTTCAGTTTAGTTTAAAGATCAAATGAAGACTGACTTATTATTTCCATCCATTAGTATTCTGGGCAATGAGGAATACATAACGAGTTTAAGGATGTCAATGTATTGCTATTCGCCGATCACTCTCTTAAACCAATGTCAAGTTCATCAATATAAAATAAAATTGCTTAATGATTGATTTTCACAAAACAAAGTATGTAGAAAAATTAAAAACTTTTGGAGTTACGGAAATGCGAGATCTTGGCATAATAATGGATGAGCAACTAGACTTCACGGTCCATGTTTAATAAATTGTTAATAAGGGAATGAAAACATTAGAATTTATATAATAAATAATTCAAACAAATCATAAAATACAATAAAACACATAAATTTATCAATCATCAAATTGTTGTGCATATAGCGACAAGCGTGTTAAAGAATTCAAAGAAAATTATATATTTGAAAAACTGTTGTGAACATCAATTTTAAACATTTTAATTAATATTATTGTTGATTTGGAGGATATTGGCAAATTACCAATTAAAATATCATTTCTACTATAACTACTTTTTGTAAACTCTTATATTTTATGTAACCTTTATTTCGTGTCTCATATTTTATGTTACCTACTCGTATTTTCTAACTCTTTATTTTTATTGTAAAGTTTAAAAAGTTGTACTGCATTACACGTGAGTGCCATAGGGACATGAAATAATCAAAAAACGAGTCTACTTTAGACCACGCGACTGAAGTAATACTTCACTAACTTATATCTCCCTCTCAACTTCCGTTCGCCTCTCCCGACCGTTCGCCTCGCCCGATCAAACTTATCATAACGCTCTCATCACGCATTCACCAGCTTAATATGGTAGTTAGTCCCAGAATTTCTGCACTGAAATAAACCCCTACATCTAGTATTACGTAGCGGAATACGTAAGCTTATCAATACCAGCGATTCCAAACTATCAAATGCACCATATGATTGGGAACTAAACAAAATGATGTCAAAATGTTCAATGAACTCCCTGTAAATGTTAAGGAGGCTAAAAGTCTTGCAGTTTTTCGTGGATTATGTCTTAATGTTGTAAAGTCCAAATTTTAGTCAGTAGGTAGTAAATAATATTGTAGTAGTCATAGAAAAGATAACATTAGATATAAGATGTCAAATTTTATATCTAAATAAAATATACAATAAAAAAAATTATTTCGAAATATATGGGAACACTTTTTATTTGATTACCGGGCAGTTGAGCGGATGACACTTTGTTAAAATTATTAATTGACGTTCTATTGTAATACCTAATTTACATTCAGACTTTTAATAAAAAAATAAATAAAACGTATAAGAAATGGATGATACTCACAAGTTAATTTTGGGCCTGGGATTCTGTTCCTGATTGCCGCCGATTCAATAGCACGCGCATTGCTTTGGGTTCGCAGCCCACTTTTCCGATAACTATTATTGTTTATATGTAATTTATGGTACGTGGATAATAGTTTAAATAAACCTGTAAGTAAAGAGTAAAGCTCATTTGATTCATACACAGTACATATCCACCGTCCTCATAAAATATTTCAAGGTCAGTGGTATTCTTTCTGTCCGACACCCTCAGTATATCCATATCATTTAAAGAGTGTTGAGGTACAATACAATTGCAGGAACTCTCAATTTAAAACTTATAAAGCGTAAGAATTTACTTTGTATTCTTTCAATAGTTTGCACGAGGATATTGAGATGTGGGTTCCAGAATGGAGAATTGTATTCAATGCAAAAAAAATATTTAAAAAAAACTGTTATTTACCATAAATTAAAATAGTAACCACTCAAATATTGCCATTCCCATGATACAATATCAATAGTACAATTTAAATAGAATAATTTCAATCACTGATGCTTAGGGTGATTCAGTCTAGTTTTACTAATATACTCGTAGTACTGGTTTTTTGGTCCTTGTCTTTGATAGTCGTGATATGAAACTACACAAAATACACTGGAATAGGATCTCAAAAAATTCTAGAATAAATATCATCTGTCGATTTGTTTAAACCGGCTTGAACCTATTTTCAAAATTTCGACGTTTGTTGTGATTTTAGATTTTCACGGCTAAAGGTATTATTAAAGTATAATTTATTTTTGGGGTATTGTGCCGTCATGTTCCACCTCACGAAACTAAAGTTGCGTTACAGTATTCGTCATCACTGATGATCATCACATCTGCCCTGATGACAGCCAGTGAATAACGTTTTAACATCAGAGAAAATAGGATAGCAAAAGCCTCTATGTTTTCAATGCATTTAATGTTCTTATAAAAATAAATAAAAACCATTAAGAAATCATTTCCAAGTTCCGAGTATACTTTATAATTAAATTTCTCAAAAGTCAATTTAATTATTAAAATGTTCCTAAAAACGATAATCGGAATTTAGCAAATTCGAGTACTTAATGCAACTTACTGGCTGTAGAAAAACTCTCTCTATGTTGTAAACATTCCTTCTTTACATCCGGGAGGTCGACATCTATTTCTGTGTAAGACATTTCACTTGCCACTTCTTCCTGGGAGCCTGGTTCAGTCTTGATGGAAACACTCTCTGGGTTGGGAAGATCCATGGCACTGATGTGATAGCGTCCTGTTAGGTGATATTAATACTGAATTCAGCTCAAAGTAAATAAGACCTTTATCAGAAAACAATAATTATTGCGTTTGCGAGTGTTTATAAAAGATCTATTAAAAAACAGCTTCAATTAAAACAAAATATTCAAAGTGTTGGCGGTGAACTGACCCACCCTGAAATAAATATGATAAACGGTTCTCTGACCAGGTGGATTAAAGATATTCAATTTTATGGTGTTAGGAAAACAAAAAAGTTTTATGTAAGTTATATCTTAGATATGTACTAATGTTGAAATTTAGAAGAAAGTTTAAATGCTGACGGGAACATGCTGTTTAAATGCAGATTCTGCGTATATCTGACTCTGATTACAAAAGGAGTGTGGAACCTGAACACAATAGGTAATAGGTTTATAAGAAATGAAGGCATACGGACAGCGAACCCCGGAGTACAATAAGCCTAAAATACTAACCATGTTGCCAAGTAATATAAAAATTGCAAATAACGAAATAGATTTAGATACATAATAAAAACATGTCTCTTAAGAGGAGATGATTTATATTGAGCGATGATATCAATCAATAGTTGTTATTTATTACAAGTATATATAGTACCTAAGTATTATTTTTGTTTATGTTTAAAAAAAAAAAAATGTATTTTTAGAATTAGCAATAAGATTATTTACATACGATATTTACTTTGTAATTGAACTCCAACATGCTGTTGACAAACTTCTTAATTGAATGGGTTTACACTTTGAAGAACAAAAGTAAAAAATAATATTTATAGGCCACTGGACAAATAACACTAAAATAAAATTATTGTCGTTTTGATAATTAAAATGACAGAAGGGCGACTACTCGGTGAAGGGACAATCACAAGGTGGGCTTTAAAAACGTTACACAGAAAAATAATCCATTTAAAAATAATTATATTTATGTCAGGATTCGTACCAAGAGCTACCAGATCATGTTGAATGTTGGAGACAAGTCTCTCTCTCAGCAAGCAGATTCACTTAAGTCGAGCTTTATACGCAACTTAAAAACCGTGACCTAGTTGTGAAATCTACGCCTAAGTAGGTTTTATAGTAATAATAAACCAGCCGATATTCTACATGGACAAACTCATGTACTCTCATCTGTCGGGTGTTTGGTGTTGGGTAGCTCAATATATTAGATCGCAAATGTTGTAACACTGAATTTGTCATGTTGAATAATATATTTTGCAATAAACAAGCACCACATGAGAAGCTTAGATCTATTTAGTCAATATAACATGAACTTACTTACGTACAAGGCGAAGCGCGGCGGTCAATTCCAATGTGTTGAAGAAACGTCACTAGAAAAGGAGTAGAGGAAGAATTTAAACAATTTCAGGATATTAATGTGACAGTCTTTGAAATGACCCTGAACTGTAAAAATTGAATACAGGTATTGTGTAGTTTATACAATAATACTTCAGAAAAGCTGAGCAGGAATAGTAATGCGCTAACGAAACATATGCCAATGACATTTCCATAGATAATAGAAAATTGAAGAATATATTTTTTTTTAATGGCGTCTGACAGTTCCTACTTTCGAATTCCAGGTATTGAAATCCAATTAATTTTAACCGGATATTTTCGAAAGACTAAAATAATGTAACTCTTAAATACTCCCGAAGGGCGTCATATATAGCATTTTGTATTACTGTTTCCGCTAAGAAGTTTATAACAAAATATTCGGCAATCCACTTCTGTGTAAATATAATAGCAACAAATATATAGGTAGGTAACACTCACGGAAGAGGAGCAGGTTCATCTGTGATGTAGTTCCTTTCAAGATGAATTCACTATCTGAGATGTATTTCACTTTTTTAGTTGCGAATATTGAATAGTTTCAAAGAATGCGATGCGATGCGATAAAGCGATTGTTTTAACGACTTGTATTAATGAGCACCTCGTACTCGCGGACCTGCGTGAACGCACTGGATTTTTGGGGGGGGGGGACCAAGAGGGGAGAGCGGAAAGGATGCATTTGTTGCCATAAATAGAATAAATAATCCATTTCAAGAACACAAAAGTATCTCACCGAGTTATTACTAAAAGCGACGCGAACATACCCCCGGCCTTGATAGGATGGTCAAAACAAACCAGAATGCGAATAGGAACGAAAAACATATAAATATATATATATATATATATATATATATATATATATATATATATATATATATATATATTTATATAAAATATTAAATATTATAAATATATATATAAAACATTTACCACATAGTGTTTCAATGCTTAAAACGTCAATGCTTATCACTATTGCGAGTGTGATGAAAAAAAAATAATAATAAAGAAAGAAAACGATTAAAAGATAGCAACTAGGTGTATATGCCTACTTGAACTAAACAAATTAATTATTAGGTATTATAAAAATCGCAGGAAACGTGAGATTAATAATGAGCGTGTAAACTTGGTTTACGAGAAACCTTGTTTTGGTTGCGAGTTACGTTGCTTTGCTAGGTGCGTTTCCGACTAGTACGTACCCTAAACTGGTTTCGATTGCACTCGGTAATGATTGAGTGCCCTTTACCTTACCAGGTAAGAGGATTTGACCAAAAACATTGGCACCAATGATTGCATCGATGACCCCTGGGATGTGGAATTTGTCGTCGGCGAGTGGCAATTCATTAAGATAAGACAACGCATTCATATCGAGCAATAATTTTGGATTCGTACTAAGAATCATGGTCTGTACACGGCTCAATCAAAATATCTACAAAGATTTTTTTTAATTCATCGTTTTAACACTTGGATTAGGTCTTTTAACCCTAGAGTGGGCGCGTCTTTCCGTAAAACGTCAGTGGGCGCGTGGGGAGCATTTTGCCGTTCATTTTCGTGGACAATTTTAAGTAGGAATAATGCAATTTAATTAATTTCTTTTCTCAGGATTTAAGTAAAACACTAATAAGGTAGGACAAATTAACATATTTATTGAAATCTGTTGGAAGAAACTTTGGTTTATAATCGACTTTACAAAATTTAACATTTATATTAACTTTTTTTAGTTATCCTATATTATCCTTCTATTATATTTATTAAAAATGTAAAAAAATAACAATATTAAATATTTTCCAAATCTACAGGATATGTTTGGCGAAACAGTCTCCACATAAGTATATGCAATGTTCATTGCACAGTAATTTTAAGCATCTGCAACACCCTTTTTTCGTGCGCCTATTTTTCTTTGATAGACATATACTGCGTTTGCCTTCCTTCTTTGAAGATGATGCTTGTTCTATAGGAATAAAGCGAGCAATTTGGTTCCTCAGAGGAATATTTAAGGTATCTACAGAAGACCTTAGGGTCATATATGGCTTAACCAGGACCATCGCAATCTCCCACAAGTACTGTCGGCGTAGCATCAAGTGTTCAGTATTGGCTTTGTAAATTATTTGGCTGTTTATATCGGCAATATTCATCATTGAAAAAAAAACCTTATTGGCCATCTGCGAGTCATTCTATCAACAGAATACTCTTCTTTCATTTGGTCCATGACATCAAAACCACCTTTGGTTTCATTATAAAATGTAATCATTTCAGGCTTTGCAGCAGGTCCGGTGTTTTCGTCAATTCTATCATTCTCATGAAAAGTTGATAATAGTAATACTACTTTTTTTTTGCTTCTTGTCTGGAACATGAAACAGCAAAACTTTCTTCTCACCAAACCCAAACATCAAAGATGGTTTCTTCCGATCTTTAGTGTTCAGAAAACAAGGTGGAATTTTTTATTTATTTTTACGTTAAATTCCAACGATGGTCGTTCTACGATCTAGCAACTGATCAGCGAGAGGTATTGAAGTAAAAAAGTTATCCATAGTAATGTTGCGGCCAGTGTTGAGGATATATTGGGCTAATCTTAATAAAAAATATAAAGATTAGCTAAATCGTAAATAATATAAAGCACAATTTTTACTTACGTGAGTGGGCGCGCAGTGAGCAAATTGCCGCCGGACGACACTCGATGGTAACAAACTCCTTCTCAGGCGGCTCCCCACGCTCTGACGACGTCCAGTCTTTAGCCACGGGTTGCGAATGAAATTGGGGGCAGCTACTAAAAAGCGCAAAGTTTACGCGCAGTAGATTTAAAATTATCAAAGTTTTTTTGCAGAGGGCGGCAAAATGCTCATAGAACTCTTGGGGTCGGTCATAACTTTAGCCTTATGGCTCCGAATGGTCTGAAATATTTAATTCTTACTAAGAATCGTGGTCTGGATATGTATCAATCAAAAAATTGGGTAAAATTAGAATTTTTGCAAAAATTCATAGTTTTACGGGGGCTTTGTAACAATAATTGTGGTCGTTCATAACTTTGGCCCTATGGTTCCGAACCGTGTGAAATTTCGGATTTTTACTATATTATTATTACTATGAATTATTATATCATGGTCTGTACACGAATCAATCAAAAATTCTTAAAAGAATTAAAAAAAAAAAAAAAGTTTCAACACTTGGGTTCGGTCGTTTTAGCACTGAGGTCAAGGTCAAGGTCGGACGTTTGAACTCTTGGGGTCGGTAAAAACTTGAGCTTTATGGCTCCGAACCGTCTGAAATTTTGTACTAAGTTCTTCGTACTAAGGTATTCGTACTAAGAATCATGGTCTGTACACGACTCAATCAAAATATCTACAAAGATTTTTTTTTTATATCATCGTTTTAACACTTGAGTTAGGTCTTTTAAGTACTTGGGGTCAGACGTTCGAACACATGGGGTCGGTCATAACTTTTGCTTTTTGTTTCCGAACCTTGTGAAATTTCGGATTCTTACTAAGAATCATGGTTTGCACACGAAGCAATCAAAAAATCTACAAAGATTTTTTTTTTAAATCATCGTTTTAAAACTTGGGTTCGGTCGTTAAAGCACTTGGGGTCGGACGTTCGAACTCTTGGGGTCGGTCATAACTTGAGCTTTATGGCTCCAAATCGTCGGAAAATTTAGATTCGTTCTAAGAATCGTGCACTGTACACGACTCAATCAAAATATCTACAAAGTTTTTTTTTAAATCATCGTTTTAACACTTGGGTTAGGTCTTTTAAGAACTTGGGGTCCGACGTTTGAACACATGGGGTCGGTCATAACTTTTGCCTTATGGCTCCGAACCGTCTGAAAATTTGGATTCTTACTAAGAATCGTGGCCTGGACATGTATCAATCCAAAAATCGGCTAAAAATAGAATTTTTGCAAAAATTCATCGTTTTACGGGCGCTTTCAACAATAATTGTGGTTGTATTTACTTTGGCGCTATGTTTCCGAACCGTGTGAAATTTTTATACAAATTTCTCTCTTATACAAATCTCAAACTGAGACAATTTTTCACTGTCTTTGATGTTTAGCCCATGTACTAAGCCACTCTTTGCCATGGCTTTCAAATCACGCTCATTAAGGTGTCCGAGACGCTGGTGCCACATATCTATAAGTGTCTCTGGGGTCGCAGCTATATTGACAGCATTTTCGCTCATCCGAACATAATACAAATTACCAACACGGTCAGCACGCATGTGAATTTTGTCATTTTTTTCTGAATCGAACTTCAAACCCATAATCCGTCATTTTTGACACTGATAATAGATTAGTACGTAGATCCGATACATAGAACACTTTTTCTATATCTATTTGGCGTTCTTCACTGCCCGTGTCCACTGAGATACTGACTTTACCCGTACCCGTAATTTGTGTTTTTTCACTATTAGTTGCTAAATTAAGCTCAGAGTTTATCTGTGTGAAATTCTTAATCACTTGCTTTTGGTTGCACATATGACTAGTGCACCCGCTGTCAATACACCAAATAGGATTAATTTACTCACCCAACATCACCTCTTCGGTGGTGCTTAATAACATTGTTGTCTTCTGCTCATTATTGTTATTGCGTTCTAACTGTTGTGCACTCTGTTTATACTTATTGCCATTGATATTTTTGACCTTACATTCTTTTGCTAAATGCCCACGACGACTACACCGGTAACACTCAATGTAATTCTTATTATGGCGGCGGTCATGATTCTTCTTCTGAAAGGCATTTTTATTGAAACATTTGACAAACATAGCCCCTTGGTCAACAATTTTAGATTGACGACCCTCAAAATCTTCGATAATTTTGATCTTCAGTGTTTCCGTTGATGGCAAATCATCACGAGATTCGATTGCCGTTCTGAACATGTCGAAAGAATCCGGCAAACTATACAGCAATAATATGGCTAAAAGTTCATCAATAACGATCAATCCGATTTCTTTGAGTTTTTTGACAACATCAAAGAAATCCGCTATGTGTTTACGTAGGTCACTTTCTTCCTGCAAACGAGTCAAAACCAATTTTTTCAACAAAGAGGCCTTCCTTGCGGGTCCACTCGACTGATACATAAACTTTAGCTTGTCCCATATAGCTTTAGAAGTTTCTAAGCCATCCAATGCAGCTAACTCACTCGGACTGACCGCCAATAATATATCCGATTCGGCCTTTCCGTCCATTTTAATCCATTCTGCATACTTAGGGTCCTTTGATGACGGTTTAGGTAATGATTCCGATACGTACTCCCACAAATCATTTTTCTTTAGAATAGCACGCATATGTATCTTCCAGGTGTCATAGTTATTTGCAGTTAATTGATCAATTTTAATAGAAGCAGCCATTTCGAAGTTTCTTCAACTCCAAAACAATTGAACATATTTGCATTCCAACGATGTAAACAATATGGAACGTAACTTCTAAGTCCGCGTCACCTTAGCGATGCTCACTTACAAGATGGCGCCGTTTTATAATTTTGTTTACGCAAAAAAACTGTTAAACAAGGGAAATGAATAATAACAGTTCTTTAAAGCAATGGATTTATTTATATTAATCAAATACATTGGGAGACATTATTGCTCAGAGTTCGAGCCGCGACACACAATTGACAGTTATAAGTACTCACAATTTGATATAGATGGAGCTCACGTCGCTTCGTATTATCTTAACAATATTTTTAAATCATTGTTCTAATACTTGGGTTAGGTCTTTTAAGTACTTGGGGTCGGACGTTTGAACACATGGGGTCAGTCATAACTTCAGCTTTATGGCTCCAAACAGTCTGAAATTTTGGATTCTTACTAAGAATCGTGGCCTGGACATGTATCAATCCGAAAATCGGCTAAATATAGAATTTTTGCAAAAATTCATCGTTTTACGGGCGCTTTCAACAATAATTGTGGTAGTATTTATTTAGGCGCTATTGTAAATATGTTTCCGAACCGTCTGAAATTTTGGATTCTTAATCATGGTCTGTACACGATTCAATCAAAAAATCTACAAAGATAATTGATTTTTTAAATCATCGTTTAAACACTTGGGTTCGGTCGTTTAAGCCCTTGGGGCCGGATGTTTGAACTCTTGGGGTCGGTCATAACTTCAGCCATAGCTCCAAACAGTCTGAAATTTTGGATTCTTACTAAGAATCATGGCCTGGACATGTATCAATCAAAAAATTGGCTAAAAATAGAATTTTTGCAAAAATTCATCGTTTTACGGGCGCTTTGTAGCAATAATCGTTGTCGTTCACAACTTTGGCCCTAAGGTTCTGAACCGTGTGAAATTTTGGATTCTAATTCATGGTCTGTACACGATTCAATCAAAAATACTACAAAGATATATATTTTTTTAAATCAATGTTCTAATACTGGCGTTAGGTCTTTTAAGTACTTGGGGTCGGACGTTTAAGCCCTTGGGGTCGGATGTTTGATCTCTTGGGGTCGGTCATAACTTTAGCCTTATGGCTGCGAACCGTCTGAAATTGTGGATTCTTTCTAAGAATCATGGCCTGGACATGTATCAATCAAAAAATTGGCTAAAATTAGAATTTTTGCCCAAAATTCATCGTTTTACGGGCGCTTTGTAGCAATAATTGTGGTCGTTCATAACTTTTGCCCTATGGTTCTGAACAGTGTGAAATTTTGGTTTCTTACTAATAATCATGGTGTGTACACGAATCAATAAAAAAATCTACAAAGATTTTTTTTTTAAATCATCGTTTTAACACTTGGGTTTGGTCGTTAAAGCACTTGGGGTCGGAGGTTTGAACTCTTGGGGTCGGTAATAACTTGAGCTTTATGGCTCCAAATCGTCGGAACTTTTGGATTCGTTCTAAGAATCATGCACTGTACACGACTCAATCAAAATATCTACAAAGATTTTTTTTTAAATCATCGTTTTAACACTTGGGTTCGGTCGTTTAAGCCCTTGGGGTCGGATGTTTGAACTCTTAAGGTCGGTCATGACTTTAGCCTTATGGCTCCGAAACCTCTGAAAATTTGGATTCTTACTAAGAATCGTGGCGTGGACATGTATCCAAAAATCGGCTAAAAATAGAATTTTTTGCAAAAATTCATCGTTTTACGGACGCTTTGTAACAATAATTGTTGTCGTTCACAACTTTGGCCCTATCGTTCTGAACCGTGTGAAATTTTGGATTCTAATTCATGGTCTGTTCACGATTCAATCAAAAATACTACAAAGATATATATATTTTAATCATTGTTCTAATACTTGGGTTAGGTCTTTTAAGTACTTGGGGTCGGACGTTTGAACACATGGGGTCAGTCATAACTTCAGCCTTATGGCTCCGAACAGTCTGAAATTTTGGATTCTTACTAAGAATCGTGGCCTGGACATGTGTCAATCCGAAAATCGGCTGAATATAGAATTTTTGCAAAATTTCATCGTTTTACGGGCGCTTTCAACAATAATTGTGGTCGTATTTACTTTGGCCCTATGTTTCCGAACCGTGTGAAATTTTGGATTCTTAATCATGGTCTGTACACGATTCAATCAAAAATTCTACAAAGATATTTTTTTTTTAAATCATCGTTTTAACACTTGGGTTCGGTCGTTTAAGCCCTTGGGGTCGGATGTTTGAACTCTTGGGGTCGGTCATAACTTTAGCCTTATGGCTGCGAACCGTCTGAAATTATGGATTCTTTCTAAGAATCATGGCCTGGACATGTATCAATCCAAAAATTGGCTAAAATTAGAATTTTTGCAAAAATTCATCGTTTAACGGGCGCTTTGTAGCAATAATTGTTGTCGTTCATAACTTTTGCCGTATGGTTCTGAACCGTGTGAAATTTTGGTTTATTACTAATAATCATGGTGTGTACACGAATCAATCAAAAAATCTACAAAGATTTTTTTTTAAATGATCGTTTTAACACTTGGGTTCGGTCGTTTAAGCCCTTGGGGTCGGATGTTTGAAATCTTAAGGTCGGTCATAACTTTAGCCTTATGGCTCCGAAACCTCTGAAAATTTGGATTCTTACTAAGAATCGTGGCGTGGACATGTATCCAAAAATCGGCTAAAAATAGAATTTTTGCAAAAATTCATTGTTTTACGGACGCTTTGTAACAATAATTGTTGTCGTTCACAACTTTGGCCCTATGGTTCTGAACCGTGTGAAATTTTGTATTCTAATTCATGGTCTGTACACGATTCAATCAATAATACTACAAAGATATATATTTTTTTAAATCATTGTTTTAATACATGGGTTAGGTCTTTTAAGTACCTACTTGGGGTCGGACGTTTGAACACATGGGGTCAGTCATAACTTCAGCCTTATGGCTCCAAACAGTCTGAAATTTTGGATTCTTACTAAGAATCGTGGCCTGGACATGTATCAATCCGAAAATCGGCTGAATATAGAATTTTTGCAAAATTTCATCGTTTTACGGGCGCTTTCAACAATAATTGTGGTCGTATTTACTTTGGCCCATTGTTTCCGAACCGTGTGAAATTTTGGATTCTTAATCATGGTCTGTAGACGATTCAATCAAAAATTCTACAAAGATAATTTTTTTTTTAAATCATCGTTTTAACACTTGGGTTCGGTCGTTTAAGCCCTTGGGGTCGGATGTTTGAACCCTTAGGGTCGGTCATAACTTTAGCCTTATGGCTGCGAACCGTCTGAAATTATGGATTCTTTCAAAGAATCATGGCCTGGACATGTATCAATCAAAAAATTGGCTAAAATTAGAATTTTTGCAAAAAATTCATCGTTTTACGGGCGCTTTGTAGCAATAATTGTGGTCGTTCATAACTTTTGCCCTATGGTTCTGAACCGTGTGAAATTTTGGTTTCTTACTAATAATCATGGTGTGTACACGAATCAATCATAAAATCTACAAAGATTTTTTTAAATCATCGTTTAAACACTTGGGTTCGGTCGTTAAAGCACTTGGGGTCGGAGGTTTGAAATCTTGGGGTCGGTAATAACTTGAGCATTATGGCTCCAAATCGTCGGAACTTTTGGATTCGTTCTAAGAATCATGCACTGTACACGACTCAATCAAAATATCTACAAAGATTTTTTTTTAAATCATCGTTTTAACACTTGGGTTCGGTCGTTTAAGCCCTTGGGGTCGGATGTTTGAACTCTTAAGGTCGGTCATGACTTTAGCCTTATGGCTCCGAAACCTCTGAAAATTTGGATTCTTACTAAGAATCGTGGCCTGGACATGTATCAATCCGAAAATCGGCTAAATATAGAATTTTTGCAAAAATTCATCGTTTTACGGGCGCTTTCAACAATAATTGTGGTAGTATTTATTTAGGCGCTATGTTTCCGAACCGTCTGAAATTTTGGATTCTTAATCATGGTCTGTACACGATTCAATCAAAAAATCTACAAAGATAATTGATTTTTTAAATCATCGTTTAAACACTTGGGTTCGGTCGTTTAAGCCCTTGGGGTCGGATGTTTGAACTCTTGGGGTCGGTCATAACTTCAGCCTTATGGCTCCAAACAGTCTGAAATTTTGGATTCTTACTAAGAATCATGGCCTGGACATGTATCAATCAAAAAATTGGCTAAAATTAGAATTTTTGCAAAAATTCATCGTTTTACGGGCGCTTTGTAGCAATAATCGTTGTCGTTCACAACTTTGGCCCTATGGTTCTGAACCGTGTGAAATTTTGGATTCTAATTCATGGTCTGTACACGATTCAATCAAAAATACTACAAGGATATATTTTTTTTTTAAATCAATGTTCTAATACTGGCGTTAGGTCTTTTAAGTACTTGGGGTCGGACGTTTAAGCCCTTGGGGTCGGATGTTTGATCTTTTGGGGTCGGTCATAACTTTAGCCTTATGGCTGCGAACCGTCTGAAATTGTGGATTCTTTCTAAGAATCATGGCCTGGACATGTATCAATCAAAAAATTGGCTAAAATAAGAATTTTTATCCAAAATTCATCGTTTTACGGGCGCTTTGTAGCAATAATTGTGGTCGTTCATAACTTTTGCCCTATGGTTCTGAACAGTGTGAAATTTTGGTTTCTTACTAATAATCATGGTGTGTACACGAATCAATAAAAAATCTACAAAGATTTTTTTTTAAAATCATCGTTTTAACACTTGGGTTTGGTCGTTAAAGCACTTGGGGTCGGAGGTTTGAACTCTTGGGGTCGGTAATAACTTGAGCTTTATGGCTCCAAATTGTCGGAACTTTTGGATTCGTTCTAATAATCATGCACTGTACACGACTCAATCAAAATATCTACAAAGATTTTTTTTTAAATCATCGTTTTAACACTTGGGTTCGGTCGTTTAAGCCCTTGGGGTCGGATGTTTGAACTCTTAAGGTCGGTCATGACTTTAGCCTTATGGCTCCGAAACCTCTGAAAATTTGGATTCTTACTAAGAATCGTGGCCTGGACATGTATCAATCCGAAAATCGGCTAAATATAGAATTTTTGCAAAAATTCATCGTTTTACGGGCGCTTTCAACAATAATTGTGGTAGTATTTATTTAGGCGCTATGTTTCCGAACCGTCTGAAATTTTGGATTCTTAATCATGGTCTGTACACGATTCAATCAAAAAATCTACAAAGATAATTGATTTTTTAAATCATCGTTTAAACACTTGGGTTCGCTCATTTAAGCCCTTGGGGTCGGATGTTTGAACTCTTGGGGTCGGTCATAACTTCAGCCTTATGGCTCCAAACAGTCTGAAATTTTGGATTCTTACTAAGAATCATGGCCTGGACCTGTATCAATCAAAAAATTGGCTAAAATTAGAATTTTTGCAAAAATTCATCGTTTTACGGGCGCTTTGTAGCAATAATCGTTGTCGTTCACAACTTTGGCCCTATGGTTCTGAACCGTGTGAAATTTTGTATTCTAATTCATGGTCTGTACACGATACAATCAATAATACTACAAAGATATGTATTTTTTTAAATCATTGTTTTAATACTTGGGTTAGGTCTTTTAAGTACCTACTTGGGGTCGGACGTTTGAACACATGGGGTCAGTCATAACTTCAGCCTTATGGCTCCAAACAGTCTGAAATTTTGGATTCTTACTAAGAATCGTGGCCTGGACATGTATCAATCCGAAAATCGGCTGAATACAGAATTTTTGCAAAATTTCATCGTTTTACGGGCGCTTTCAACAATAATTGTGGTCGTATTTACTTTGGCCCTATGTTTCCGAACCGTGTGAAATTTTGGATTCTTAATCATGGTCTGTAGACGATTCAATCAAAAATTCTACAAAGATAATTTTTTTTTAAAATCATCGTTTTAACACTTGGGTTCGGTCGTTTAAGCCCTTGGGGTCGGATGTTTGAACTCTTAGGGAAGGTCATAACTTTAGCCTTATGGCTGCGAACCGTCTGCAATTATGGATTCTTTCAAAGAATCATGGCCTGGACATGTATCAATCCAAAAATTGGCTAAAATTAGAATTTTTGCAAAAATTCATCGTTTTACGGGCGCTTTGTAGCAATAATTGTTGTCGTTCATAACTTTTGCCCTATGGTTCTGAACCGTGTGAAATTTTGGTTTCTTACTAATAATCATGGTGTGTATACGAATCAATCAAAAAATCTACAAAGTTTTTTTATTTTAAATCATCGTTTTAACACTTGGGTTCGGTCGTTAAAGCAATTGGGGTCGGAGCTTTGAACTCTTGGGGTCGGTAATAACTTGAGCTTTATGGCTCCAAATCGTCGGAACTTTTGGATTCGTTCTAAGAATCATGCACTGTACACGACTCAATCAAAATATCTACAAAGATTTTTTTTTAAATCATCGTTTTAACACTTGCGTTCGGTCGTTGAAGCCCTTGGGGTCGGATGTTTGAACTCTTGGGGTCGGTCATAACTTTAGCCTTATGGATCCGAAACCTCTGAAAATTTGGATTCTTACTAAGAATCGTGGCGTGGACATGTATCCAAAAATCGGCTAAAAATAGAATTTTTGCAAAAATTCATCGTTTTACGGACGCTTTGTAACAAAAATTGTTGTCGTTCACATTTTTGGCCCTATGGTTCTGAACCGTGTGAAATTTTGGATTCTAATTCATGGTCTGTACACGATTCAATCAAAAATACTACAAAGATATATATATTTTAATCATTGTTCTAATACTTGGGTTAGGTCTTTTAAGTACTTGGGGTCGGACGTTTGAACACATGGGGTCAGTCATAACTTCAGCCTTATGGCTCCGAACAGTCTGAAATTTTGGATTCTTACTAAGAATCGTGGCCTGGACATGTTTCAATCCAAAAATCGGCTAAAAATAGAATTTTTGCAAAAATTCATCGTTTTACGGGCGCTTTCATCAATAATTGTGGTCGTATTTACTTTGGCCCTATGTTTCCGAACCGTGTGAAATTTTGGATTCTTAATCATGGTCTGTACACGATTCAATCAAAAAATCTACAAAGATATTTTTATTTAAAACATTGTTTTAACACTTGGGTTCGGTCGTTTAAGCCCTTGGGGTCGGATGTTTGAACTCTTGGGGTCGGTCATAACTTTAGCCTTATGACTGCGAACCGTCTGAAATTATGGATTCTTTCAAAGAATCATGGCCTGGACATGTATCAATCACAAAATTGGCTAAATTTAGAATTTTTGCAAAAATTCGTCGTTTTACGGGCGCTTTGTAGCAATAATTGTTGTCGTTCATAACTTTTGCCCTATGGTTCTGAACCGTGTGAAATTTTGGTTTCTTACTAATAATCATGGTGTGTACACGAATCAATCAAAAAATCTACAAAGATTTTTTTTAAAATCATCGTTTTAACACTTGGGTTCGGTCGTTAAAGCACTTGAGGTCGGAGGTTTGAAATCTTGGGGTCGGCAATAACTTGAGCTTTATGGCTCCAAATCGTCGGAACTTTTGGATTCGTTCTAAGAATCATGCACTGTACACGTCAAAATATCTACAAAGATTTTTTTTAAATCATCGTTTTAACACTTGGGTTCGGTCGTTAAAGCCTTTGGGGTCGGATGTTTGAACTCTTGGGGTCGGTCAGAACATAAGCCTTATGGCTCCGAAACCTCTGAAAATTTGGATTCTTACTAAGAATCGTGGCCTGGACATGTATCAATCCGAAAATCGGCTAAATATAGAATTTTTGCAAAAATTCATCGTTTTACGGGCGCTTTCAACAATAATTGTGGTAGTATTTATTTAGGCGCTATGTTTCCGAACCGCCTGAAATTTTGGATTCTTAATCATGGTCTTTACACGATTCAATCAAAAAATCTACAAAGATAATTGATTTTTTAAATCATCGTTTAAACACTTGGGTTCGGTCATTTAAGCCCTTGGGGTCGGATGTTTGAACTCTTGGGGTCGGTCATAACTTCAGCCTTATGGCTCCAAACAGTCTGAAATTTTGGATTCTTACTAAGAATCATGGCCTGGACCTGTATCAATCAAAAAATTGGCTAAAATTAGAATTTTTGCAAAAATTCATCGTTTTACGGGCGCTTTGTAGCAATAATCGTTGTCGTTCACAACTTTGGCCCTATGGTTCTGAACCGTGTGAAATTTTGGATTCTAATTCATGGTCTGTACACGATTCAATCAAAAATACTACAAAGATATATATTTTTTTAAATCAATGTTCTAATATTGGCGTTAGGTCTTTTAAGTACTTGGGGTCGGACGTTTAAGCCCTTGGGGTCGGATGTTTGATCTTTTGGGGTCGGTCATAACTTTAGCCTTATGGCTGCGAACCGTCTGAAATTGTGGATTCTTTCTAAGAATCATGGCCTGGACATGTATCAATCAAAAATTTGGCTAAAATAAGAATTTTTGCCCAAAATTCATCGTTTTACGGGCGCTTTGTAGCAATAATTGTGGTCGTTCATAACTTTTGCCCTATGGTTCTGAACAGTGTGAAATTTTGGTTTCTTACTAATAATCATGGTGTGTACACGAATCAATAAAAAAATCTACAAAGATTTTTTTTTTAAATCATCGTTTTAACACTTGGGTTTGGTCGTTAAAGCACTTGGGGTCGGAGGTTTGAACTCTTGGGGTCGGTAATAACTTGAGCTTTATGGCTCCAAATCGTCGGAACTTTTGGATTCGTTCTAATAATCATGCACTGTACACGACTCAATCAAAATATCTACAAAGATTTTTTTTTAAATCATCGTTTTAACACTTGGGTTCGGTCGTTTAAGCCCTTGGGGTCGGATGTTTGAACTCTTAAGGTCGGTCATGACTTTAGCCTTATGGCTCCGAAACCTCTGAAAATTTGGATTCTTACTAAGAATCGTGGCGTGGACATGTATCCAAAAATCGGCTAAAAATAGAATTTTTTGCAAAAATTCATCGTTTTACGGACGCTTTGTAACAATAATTGTTGTCGTTCACAACTTTGGCCCTATCGTTCTGAACCGTGTGAAATTTTGGATTCTATTTCATGGTCTGTTCACGATTCAATCAAAAATACTACAAAGATATATATATTTTAATCATTGTTCTAATACTTGGGTTAGGTCTTTTAAGTACTTGGGGTCGGACGTTTGAACACATGGGGTCAGTCATAACTTCAGCCTTATGGCTCCGAACAGTCTGAAATTTTGGATTCTTACTAAGAATCGTGGCCTGGACATGTGTCAATCCAAAAATCGGCTGAATATAGAATTTTTGCAAAATTTCATCGTTTTACGGGCGCTTTCAACAATAATTGTGGTCGTATTTACTTTGGCCCTATGTTTCCGAACCGTGTGAAATTTTGGATTCTTAATAATGGTTTGTACACGATTCAATCAAAAATTCTACAAAGATATATTTTTTTAAATCATCGTTTTAACACTTGGGTTCGGTCGTTTAAGCCCTTGGGGTCGGATGTTTGAACTCTTGGGGTCGGTCATAACTTTAGCCTTATGGCTGCGAACCGTCTGAAATTATGGATTCTTTCTAAGAATCATGGCCAGGACATGTATCAATCCAAATATTGGCTAAAATTAGAATTTTTGCAAAAATTCATCGTTTAACGGGCGCTTTGTAGCAATAATTGTTGTCGTTCATAACTTTTGCCGTATGGTTCTGAACCGTGTGAAATTTTGGTTTATTACTAATAATCATGGTGTGTACACGAATCAAACAAAAAATCTACAAAGATTTTTTTTTAAATCATCGTTGTAACACTTGGGTTCGGTCGTTTAAGCCCTTGGGGTCGGATGTTTGAAATCTTAAGGTCGGTCATAACTATAGCCTTATGGCTCCGAAACCTCTGAAAATTTGGATTCTTACTAAGAATCGTGGCGTGGACATGTATCCAAAAATCGGCTAAAAATAGAATTTTTGCAAAAATTCATCGTTTTACGGACGCTTTGTAACAATAATTGTTGTCGTTCACAACTTTGGCCCTATGGTTCTGAACCGTGTGAAATTTTGTATTCTAATTCATGGTCTGTACACGATTCAATCAATAATACTACAAAGATATGTATTTTTTTAAATCATTGTTTTAATACTTGGGTTAGGTCTTTTAAGTACCTACTTGGGGTCGGACGTTTGAACACATGGGGTCAGTCATAACTTCAGCCTTATGGCTCCAAACAGTCTGAAATTTTGGATTCTTACTAAGAATCGTGGCCTGGACATGTATCAATCCGAAAATCGGCTGAATATAGAATTTTTGCAAAATTTCATCGTTTTACGGGCGCTTTCAACAATAATTGTGGTCGTATTTACTTTGGCCCTATGTTTCGGAACCGTGTGAAATTTTGGATTCTTAATCATGGTCTGTAGACGATTCAATCAAAAATTCTACAAAGATAATTTTTTTTTAAAATCATCGTTTTAACACTTGGGTTCGGTCGTTTAAGCCCTTGGGGTCGGATGTTTGAACTCTTAGGGAAGGTCATAACTTTAGCCTTATGGCTGCGAACCGTCTGAAATTATGGATTCTTTCAAAGAATCATGGCCTGGACATGTATCAATCCAAAAATTGGCTAAAATTAGAATTTTTGCAAAAATTCATCGTTTTACGGGCGCTTTGTAGCAATAATTGTTGTCGTTCATAACTTTTGCCCTATGGTTCTGAACCGTGTGAAAATTTGGTTTCTTACTAATAATCATGGTGTGTATACGAATCAATCAAAAAATCTACAAAGTTTTTTTATTTTAAATCATCGTTTTAACACTTGGGTTCGGTCGTTAAAGCAATTGGGGTCGGAGCTTTGAACTCTTGGGGTCGGTAATAACTTGAGCTTTATGGCTCCAAATCGTCGGAACTTTTGGATTCGTTCTAAGAATCATGCACTGTACACGACTCAATCAAAATATCTACAAAGATTTTTTTTTAAATCATCGTTTTAACACTTGCGTTCGGTCGTTGAAGCCCTTGGGGTCGGATGTTTGAACTCTTGGGGTCGGTCATAACTTTAGCCTTATGGCTCCGAAACCTCTGAAAATTTGGATTCTTACTAAGAATCGTGGCGTGGACATGTATCCAAAAATCGGCTAAAAATAGAATTTTTGCAAAAATTCATCGTTTTACGGACGCTTTGTAACAAACATTGTTGTCGTTCACATTTTTGGCCCTATGGTTCTGAACCGTGTGAAATTTTGGATTCTAATTCATGGTCTGTACACGATTCAATCAAAAATACTACAAAGATATATATATTTTAATCATTGTTCTAATACTTGGGTTAGGTCTTTTAAGTACTTGGGGTCGGACGTTTGAACACATGGGGTCAGTCATAACTTAAGCCTTATGGCTCCGAACAGTCTGAAATTTTGGATTCTTACTAAGAATCGTGGCCTGGACATGTTTCAATCCAAAAATCGGCTAAAAATAGAATTTTTGCAAAAATTCATCGTTTTACGGGCGCTTTGTAACAATAATTGTGGTCGTATTTACTTTGGCCCTATGTTTCCGAACCGTGTGAAATTTTGGATTCTTAATCATGGTCTGTACACGATTCAATCAAAAAATCTGCAAAGATATTTTTATTTAAAACATTGTTTTAACACTTGGGTTCGGTCGTTTAAGCCCTTGGGGTCGGATGTTTGAACTCTTGGGGTCGGTCATAACTTTAGCCTTATGACTGCGAACCGTCTGAAATTATGGATTCTTTCAAAGAATCATGGCCTGGACATGTTTCAATCACAAAATTGGCTAAATTTAGAATTTTTGCAAAAATTCGTCGTTTTACGGGCGCTTTGTAGCAATAATTGTTGTCGTTCATAACTTTTGCCCTATGGTTCTGAACCGTGTGAAATTTTGGTTTCTTACTAATAATCATGGTGTGTACACGAATCAATCAAAAAATCTACAAAGATTTTTTTTTAAATCATCGTTTTAACACTTGGGTTCGGTCGTTAAAGCACTTGAGGTCGGAGGTTTGAACTCTTGGGGTCGGCAATAACTTGAGCTTTATGGCTCCAAATCGTCGGAACTTTTGGATTCGTTCTAAGAATCATGCACTGTACACGTCAAAATATCTAAAAAGATTTTTTTTAAATCATCGTTTTAACACTTGGGTTCGGTCGTTTAAGCCTTTGGGGTCGGATGTTTGAACTCTTGGGGTCGGTCATAACATAAGCCTTATGGCTCCGAAACCTCTGAAAATTTGGATTCTTACTAAGAATCGTGGCGTGGACATGTATCCAAAAATCGGCTAAAAATATAATTTTTGCAAAAATTCATAATTTTACGGACGCTTTGTTGTCGTTCACAACTTTGGCCCTATATGTTCACGATTCAATCAAAAATACTACAAAGATATATATATTTTAATCATTGTTCTAATACTTGGGTTAGGTCTTTTAAGTACTTGGGGTCGGACGTTTGAACACATGGGGTCAGTCATAACTTCAGCCTTATGGCTTCGAACAGTCTGAAATTTTGGATTCCTACTAAGAATCGTGGCCTGGACATGTTTCAATCCAAAAATCGACTAAAAATATAATTTTTGCAAAAATTCATCGTTTTACGGGTGCTTTCAACAATAATTGTGGTCGTATTTTCTTTGGCCCTATGTTTCCGAACCGTGTGAAATTTTGGATTCTTAATCATGGTCTGTACACGATTCAATCAAAAAATCTACAAAGATATATTTTTTTTAAATCATCGTTTTAACACTTGGGTTCGGTCGTTTAAGCCCTTGGGGTCGGATGTTTGAACTCTTGGGGTCGGTCATAACATAAGCCTTATGGCTCCGAAACCTCTGAAAATTTGGATTCTTACTAAGAATCGTGGCGTGGACATGTATCCAAAAATCGGCTAAAAATATAATTTTTGCAAAAATTCATCATTTTACGGACGCTTTGTAACAATAATTGTTGTCGTTCACAACTTTGGCCCTATATGTTCACGATTCAATCAAAAATACTACAAAGATATATATATATTTTAATCATTGTTCTAATACTTGGGTTAGGTCTTTTAAGTACTTGGGGTCGGACGTTTGAACACATGGGGTCAGTCATAACTTCAGCCTTATGGCTCCGAACAGTCTGAAATTTTGGATTCTTACTAAGAATCGTGGCCTGGACATGTGTCAATCCAAAAATCGGCTGAATATAGAATTTTTGCAAAATTTCATCGTTTTACGGGCGCTTTCAACAATAATTGTGGTCGTATTTACTTTGGCCCTATTTTTCCGAACCGTGTGAAATTTTGGATTCTTAATCATGGTCTGTACACGATTCAATCAAAAATTCTACAAAGATATTTTTTTTTTAAATCATCGTTTTAACACTTGGGTTCGGTCGTTTAAGCCCTTGGGGTCGGATGTTTGAACTCTTGGGGTCGGTCATAACTTTAGCCTTATGGCTGCGAACCGTCTGAAATTATGGATTCTTTCTAAGAATCATGGCCTGGACATGTATCAATCCAAATATTGGCTAAAATTAGAATTTTTGCAAAAATTCATCGTTTAACGGGCGCTTTGTAGCAATAATTGTTGTCGTTCATAACTTTTGCCGTATGGTTCTGAACCGTGTGAAATTTTGGTTTATTACTAATAATCATGGTGTGTACACGAATCAAACAAAAAATCTACAAAGATTTTTTTTTAAATCATCTTTGTAACACTTGGGTTCGGTCGTTTAAGCCCTTGGGGTCGGATGTTTGAAATCTTAAGGTCGGTCATAACTATAGCCTTATGGCTCCGAAACCTCTGAAAATTTGGATTCTTACTAAGAATCGTGGCGTGGACATGTATCCAAAAATCGGCTAAAAATAGAATTTTTGCAAAAATTCATCGTTTTACGGACGCTTTGTAACAATAATTGTTGTCGTTCACAACTTTGGCACTATGGTTCTGAACCGTGTAAAATTTTGTATTCTCATTCATGGTCTGTACACGATTCAATCAATAATACTACAAAGATATGTATTTTTTTAAATCATTGTTTTAATACTTGGGTTAGGTCTTTTAAGTACTTACTTGGGGTCGGACGTATGAACACATGGGGTCAGTCATAACTTCAGCCTTATGGCTCCAAACAGTCTGAAATTTTGGATTCTTACTAAGAATCGTGGCCTGGACATGTATCAATCCGAAAATCGGCTGAATATAGAATTTTTGCAAAATTTCATCGTTTTACGGGCGCTTTCAACAATAATTGTGGTCGTATTTACTTTGGCCCTATGTTTCCGAACCGTGTGAAATTTTGGATTCTTAATCATGGTCTGTAGACGATTCAATCAAAAATTCTACAAAGATAATTTTTTTTTAAAATCATCGTTTTAACACTTGGGTTCGGTCGTTTAAGCCCTTGGGGTCGGATGTTTGAACTCTTAGGGAAGGTCATAACTTTAGCCTTATGGCTGCGAACCGTCTGAAATTATGGATTCTTTCAAAGAATCATGGCCTGGACATGTATCAATCCAAAAATTGGCTAAAATTAGAATTTTTTGCAAAAATTCATCGTTTTACGGGGCGCTTTGTAGCAATAATTGTTGTCGTTCATAACTTTTGCCCTATGGTTCTGAACCGTGTGAAAATTTGGTTTCTTACTAATAATCATGGTGTGTATACGAATCAATCAGAAAATCTACAAAGTTTTTTTATTTTAAATCATCGTTTTAACACTTGGGTTCGGTCGTTAAAGCAATTGGGGTCGGAGCTTTGAACTCTTGGGGTCGGTATTAACTTGAGCTTTATGGCTCCAAATCGTCGGAACTTTTGGATTCGTTCTAAGAATCATGCACTGTACACGACTCAATCAAAATATCTACAAAGATTTTTTTTTAAATCATCGTTTTAACACTTGCTTTCGGTCGTTGAAGCCCTTGGGGTCGGATGTTTGAACTCTTGGGGTCGGTCATAACTTAAGCCTTATGGCTCCGAAACCTCTGAAAATTTGGATTCTTACTAAGAATCGTGGCGTGGACATGTATCCAAAAATCGGCTAAAAATAGAATTTTTGCAAAAATTCATCGTTTTACGGACGCTTTGTAACAAACATTGTTGTCGTTCACATTTTTGGCCCTATGGTTCTGAACCGTGTGAAATTTTGGATTCTAATTCATGGTCTGTACACGATTCAATCAAAAATACTACAAAGATATATATATTTTAATCATTGTTCTAATACTTGGGTTAGGTCTTTTAAGTACTTGGGGTCGGACGTTTGAACACATGGGGTCAGTCATAACTTCAGCCTTATGGCTCCGAACAGTCTGAAATTTTGGATTCTTACTAAGAATCGTGGCCTGGACATGTTTCAATCCAAAAATCGGCTAAAAATAGAATTTTTTGCAAAAATTCATCGTTTTACGGGCGCTTTCATCAATAATTGTGGTCGTATTTACTTTGGCCCTATGTTTCCGAACCGTGTGAAATTTTGGATTCTTAATCATGGTCTGTACACGATTCAATCAAAAAATCTACAAAGATATTTTATTTAAAACATTGTTTTAACACTTGGGTTCGGTCGTTTAAGCCCTTGGGGTCGGATGTTTGAACTCTTGGGGTCGGTCATAACTTTAGCCTTATGACTGCGAACCGTCTGAAATTATGGATTCTTTCAAAGAATCATGGCCTGGACATGTATCAATCACAAAATTGGCTAAATTTAGAATTTTTGCAAAAATTCGTCGTTTTTAACGGGCGCTTTGTAGCAATAATTGTTGTCGTTCATAACTTTTGCCCTATGGTTCTGAACCGTGTGAAATTTTGGTTTCTTACTAATAATCATGGTGTGTACACGAATCAATCAAAAAATCTACAAAGATTTTTTTTAAAATCATCGTTTTAAACACTTGGGTTCGGTCGTTAAAGCACTTGAGGTCGGAGGTTTGAACTCTTGGGGTCGGCAATAACTTGAGCTTTATGGCTCCAAATCGTCGGAACTTTTGGATTCGTTCTAAGAATCATGCACTGTACACGTCAAAATATCTACAAAGATTTTTTTTAAATCATCGTTTTAACACTTGGGTTCGGTCGTTTAAGCCTTTGGGGTCGGATGTTTGAACTCTTGGGGTCGGTCATAACATAAGCCTTATGGCTCCGAAACCTCTGAAAATTTGGATTCTTACTAAGAATCGTGGCGTGGGACATGTATCCAAAAATCGGCTAAAAATATAATTTTTGCAAAAATTCATCATTTTACGGACGCTTTGTAACAATAATTGTTGTCGTTCACAACTTTGGCCCTATATGTTCACGATTCAATCAAAAATACTACAAAGATATATATATATATTTTAATCATTGTTCTAATACTTGGGTTAGGTCTTTTAAGTACTTGGGGTCGGACGTTTGAACACATGGGGTCAGTCATACTTCAGCCTTATGGCTCCAAACAGTCTGAAATTTTGGATTCTTACTAAGAATCGTGGCCTGGACATGTGTCAATCCAAAAATCGGCTGAATATAGAATTTTTGCAAAATTTCATCGTTTTACGGGCGCTTTCAACAATAATTGTGGTCGTATTTACTTTGGCCCTATGTTTCCGAACCGTGTGAAATTTTGGATTCTTAATCATGGTCTGTAGACGATTCAATCAAAAATTCTACAAAGATAATTTTTTTTTAAAATCATCGTTTTAACACTTGGGTTCGGTCGTTTAAGCCCTTGGGGTCGGATGTTTGAAATCTTAAGGTCGGTCATAACTATAGCCTTATGGCTCCGAAACCTCTGAAAATTTGGATTCTTACTAAGAATCGTGGCGTGGACATGTATCCAAAAATCGGCTAAAAATAGAATTTTTGCAAAAATTCATCGTTTTACGGACGCTTTGTAACAATAATTGTTGTCGTTCACAACTTTGGCCCTATGGTTCTGAACCGTGTAAAATTTTGTATTCTCATTCATGGTCTGTACACGATTCAATCAATAATACTACAAAGATATGTATTTTTTTAAATCATTGTTTTAATACTTGGGTTAGGTCTTTTAAGTACCTACTTGGGGTCGGACGTATGAACACATGGGGTCAGTCATAACTTCAGCCTTATGGGCTCCAAACAGTCTGAAATTTTGGATTCTTACTAAGAATCGTGGCCTGGACATGTATCAATCCGAAAATCGGCTGAATATAGAATTTTTGCAAAATTTCATCGTTTTACGGGCGCTTTCAACAATAATTGTGGTCGTATTTACTTTGGCCCTATGTTTCCGAACCGTGTGAAATTTTGGATTCTTAATCATGGTCTGTAGACGATTCAATCAAAAATTCTACAAAGATAATTTTTTTTTTAAAATCATCGTTTTAACACTTGGGTTCGGTCGTTTAAGCCCTTGGGGTCGGATGTTTGAACTCTTAGGGAAGGTCATAACTTTAGCCTTATGGCTGCGAACCGTCTGAAATTATGGATTCTTTCAAAGAATCATGGCCTGGACATGTATCAATCCAAAAATTGGCTAAAATTAGAATTTTTGCAAAAATTCATCGTTTTACGGGCGCTTTGTAGCAATAATTGTTGTCGTTCATAACTTTTGCCCTATGGTTCTGAACCGTGTGAAAATTTGGTTTCTTACTAATAATCATGGTGTGTATACGAATCAATCAGAAAATCTACAAAGTTTTTTTATTTTAAATCATCGTTTTAACACTTGGGTTCGGTCGTTAAAGCAATTGGGGTCGGAGCTTTGAACTCTTGGGGTCGGTAATAACTTGAGCTTTATGGCTCCAAATCGTCGGAACTTTTGGATTCGTTCTAAGAATCATGCACTGTACACGACTCAATCAAAATATCTACAAAGATTTTTTTTTAAATCATCGTTTTAACACTTGCGTTCGGTCGTTGAAGCCCTTGGGGTCGGATGTTTGAACTCTTGGGGTCGGTCATAACTTTAGCCTTATGGCTCCGAAACCTCTGAAAATTTGGATTCTTACTAAGAATCGTGGCGTGGACATGTATCCAAAAATCGGCTAAAAATAGAATTTTTGCAAAAATTCATCGTTTTACGGACGCTTTGTAACAAACATTGTTGTCGTTCACATTTTTGGCCCTATGGTTCTGAACCGTGTGATATTTTGGATTCTAATTCATGGTCTGTACACGATTCAATCAAAAATACTACAAAGATATATATATTTTAATCATTGTTCTAATACTTGGGTTAGGTCTTTTAAGTACTTGGGGTCGGACGTTTGAACACATGGGGTCAGTCATAACTTCAGCCTTATGGCTCCGAACAGTCTGAAATTTTGGATTCTTACTAAGAATCGTGGCCTGGACATGTTTCAATCCAAAAATCGGCTAAAAATAGAATTTTTGCAAAAATTCATCGTTTTACGGGCGCTTTCATCAATAATTGTGGTCGTTTTTACTTTGGCCCTATGTTTCCGAACCGTGTGAAATTTTGGATTCTTAATCATGGTCTGTACACGATTCAATCAAAAAATCTACAAAGATATTTTTATTTAAAACATTGTTTTAACACTTGGGTTCGGTCGTTTAAGCCCTTGGGGTCGGATGTTTGAACTCTTGGGGTCGGTCATAACTTTAGCCTTATGACTGCGAACCGTCTGAAATTATGGATTCTTTCAAAGAATCATGGCCTGGACATGTATCAATCACAAAATTGGCTAAATTTAGAATTTTTGCAAAAATTCGTCGTTTTACGGGCGCTTTGTAGCAATAATTGTTGTCGTTCATAACTTTTGCCCTATGGTTCTGAACCGTGTGAAATTTTGGTTTCTTACTAATAATCATGGTGTGTACACGAATCAATCAAAAAATCTACAAAGATTTTTTTTTAAATCATCGTTTTAACACTTGGGTTCGGTCGTTAAAGCACTTGAGGTCGGAGGTTTGAACTCTTGGGGTCGGCAATAACTTGAGCTTTATGGCTCCAAATCGTCGGAACTTTTGGATTCGTTCTAAGAATCATGCACTGTACACGTCAAAATATCTACAAAGATTTTTTTTAAATCATCGTTTTAACACTTGGGTTCGGTCGTTTAAGCCTTTGGGGTCGGATGTTTGAACTCTTGGGGTCGGTCATAACATAAGCCTTATGGCTCCGAAACCTCTGAAAATTTGGATTCTTACTAAGAATCGTGGCGTGGACATGTATCCAAAAATCGGCTAAAAATATAATTTTTGCAAAAATTCATCATTTTACGGACGCTTTGTAACAATAATTGTTGTCGTTCACAACTTTGGCCCTATATGTTCACGATTCAATCAAAAATACTACAGAGATATATATATTTTAATCATTGTTCTAATACTTGGGTTAGGTCTTTTAAGTACTTGGGGTCGGACGTTTGAACACATGGGGTCAGTCATAACTTCAGCCTTATGGCTTCGAACAGTCTGAAATTTTGGATTCCTACTAAGAATCGTGGCCTGGACATGTTTCAATCCAAAAATCGACTAAAAATATAATTTTTGCAAAAATTCATCGTTTTACGGGCGCTTTCATCAATAATTGTGGTCGTATTTACTTTGGCCCTATGTTTCCGAACCGTGTGAAATTTTGGATTCTTAATCATGGTCTGTACACGATTCAATCAAAAAATCTACAAAGATATTTTATTTAAAACATTGTTTTAACACTTGGGTTCGGTCGTTTAAGCCCTTGGGGTCGGATGTTTGAACTCTTGGGGTCGGTCATAACTTTAGCCTTATGACTGCGAACCGTCTGAAATTATGGATTCTTTCAAAGAATCATGGCCTGGACATGTATCAATCACAAAATTGGCTAAATTTAGAATTTTTGCAAAAATTCGTCGTTTTACGGGCGCTTTGTAGCAATAATTGTTGTCGTTCATAACTTTTGCCCTATGGTTCTGAACCGTGTGAAATTTTGGTTTCTTACTAATAATCATGGTGTGTACACGAATCAATCAAAAAATCTACAAAGATTTTTTTTAAAATCATCGTTTTAACACTTGGGTTCGGTCGTTAAAGCACTTGAGGTCGGAGGTTTGAACTCTTGGGGTCGGCAATAACTTGAGCTTTATGGCTCCAAATCGTCGGAACTTTTGGATTCGTTCTAAGAATCATGCACTGTACACGTCAAAATATCTACAAAGATTTTTTTTAAATCATCGTTTTAACACTTGGGTTCGGTCGTTTAAGCCTTTGGGGTCGGATGTTTGAACTCTTGGGGTCGGTCATAACATAAGCCTTATGGCTCCGAAACCTCTGAAAATTTGGATTCTTACTAAGAATCGTGGCGTGGACATGTATCCAAAAATCGGCTAAAAATATAATTTTTGCAAAAATTCATCATTTTACGGACGCTTTGTAACAATAATTGTTGTCGTTCACAACTTTGGCCCTATATGTTCACGATTCAATCAAAAATACTACAAAGATATATATATATTTTAATCATTGTTCTAATACTTGGGTTAGGTCTTTTAAGTACTTGGGGTCGGACGTTTGAACACATGGGGTCAGTCATAACTTCAGCCTTATGGCTCCGAACAGTCTGAAATTTTGGATTCTTACTAAGAATCGTGGCCTGGACATGTGTCAATCCAAAAATCGGCTGAATATAGAATTTTTGCAAAATTTCATCGTTTTACGGGCGCTTTCAACAATAATTGTGGTCGTATTTACTTTGGCCCTATGTTTCCGAACCGTGTGAAATTTTGGATTCTTAATCATGGTCTGTAGACGATTCAATCAAAAATTCTACAAAGATAATTTTTTTTTAAAATCATCGTTTTAACACTTGGGTTCGGTCGTTTAAGCCCTTGGGGTCGGATGTTTGAAATCTTAAGGTCGGTCATAACTATAGCCTTATGGCTCCGAAACCTCTGAAAATTTGGATTCTTACTAAGAATCGTGGCGTGGACATGTATCCAAAAATCGGCTAAAAATAGAATTTTTGCAAAAATTCATCGTTTTACGGACGCTTTGTAACAATAATTGTTGTCGTTCACAACTTTGGCCCTATGGTTCTGAACCGTGTAAAATTTTGTATTCTCATTCATGGTCTGTACACGATTCAATCAATAATACTACAAAGATATGTATTTTTTTAAATCATTGTTTTAATACTTGGGTTAGGTCTTTTAAGTACCTACTTGGGGTCGGACGTATGAACACATGGGGTCAGTCATAACTTCAGCCTTATGGCTCCAAACAGTCTGAAATTTTGGATTCTTACTAAGAATCGTGGCCTGGACATGTATCAATCCGAAAATCGGCTGAATATAGAATTTTTGCAAAATTTCATCGTTTTACGGGCGCTTTCAACAATAATTGTGGTCGTATTTACTTTGGCCCTATGTTTCCGAACCGTGTGAAATTTTGGATTCTTAATCATGGTCTGTAGACGATTCAATCAAAAATTCTACAAAGATAATTTTTTTTTAAAATCATCGTTTTAACACTTGGGTTCGGTCGTTTAAGCCCTTGGGGTCGGATGTTTGAACTCTTAGGGAAGGTCATAACTTTAGCCTTATGGCTGCGAACCGTCTGAAATTATGGATTCTTTCAAAGAATCATGGCCTGGACATGTATCAATCCAAAAATTGGCTAAAATTAGAATTTTTGCAAAAATTCATCGTTTTACGGGCGCTTTGTAGCAATAATTGTTGTCGTTCATAACTTTTGCCCTATGGTTCTGAACCGTGTGAAAATTTGGTTTCTTACTAATAATCATGGTGTGTATACGAATCAATCAGAAAATCTACAAAGTTTTTTTATTTTAAATCATCGTTTTAACACTTGGGTTCGGTCGTTAAAGCAATTGGGGTCGGAGCTTTGAACTCTTGGGGTCGGTAATAACTTGAGCTTTATGGCTCCAAATCGTCGGAACTTTTGGATTCGTTCTAAGAATCATGCACTGTACACGACTCAATCAAAATATCTACAAAGATTTTTTTTTAAATCATCGTTTTAACACTTGCGTTCGGTCGTTGAAGCCCTTGGGGTCGGATGTTTGAACTCTTGGGGTCGGTCATAACTTTAGCCTTATGGCTCCGAAACCTCTGAAAATTTGGATTCTTACTAAGAATCGTGGCGTGGACATGTATCCAAAAATCGGCTAAAAATAGAATTTTTGCAAAAATTCATCGTTTTACGGACGCTTTGTAACAAACATTGTTGTCGTTCACATTTTTGGCCCTATGGTTCTGAACCGTGTGAAATTTTGGATTCTAATTCATGGTCTGTACACGATTCAATCAAAAATACTACAAAGATATATATATTTTAATCATTGTTCTAATACTTGGGTTAGGTCTTTTAAGTACTTGGGGTCGGACGTTTGAACACATGGGGTCAGTCATAACTTCAGCCTTATGGCTCCGAACAGTCTGAAATTTTGGATTCTTACTAAGAATCGTGGCCTGGACATGTTTCAATCCAAAAATCGGCTAAAAATAGAATTTTTGCAAAAATTCATCGTTTTACGGGCGCTTTCATCAATAATTGTGGTCGTTTTTACTTTGGCCCTATGTTTCCGAACCGTGTGAAATTTTGGATTCTTAATCATGGTCTGTACACGATTCAATCAAAAAATCTACAAAGATATTTTTATTTAAAACATTGTTTTAACACTTGGGTTCGGTCGTTTAAGCCCTTGGGGTCGGATGTTTGAACTCTTGGGGTCGGTCATAACTTTAGCCTTATGACTGCGAACCGTCTGAAATTATGGATTCTTTCAAAGAATCATGGCCTGGACATGTATCAATCACAAAATTGGCTAAATTTAGAATTTTTGCAAAAATTCGTCGTTTTACGGGCGCTTTGTAGCAATAATTGTTGTCGTTCATAACTTTTGCCCTATGGTTCTGAACCGTGTGAAATTTTGGTTTCTTACTAATAATCATGGTGTGTACACGAATCAATCAAAAAATCTACAAAGATTTTTTTTAAAATCATCGTTTTAACACTTGGGTTCGGTCGTTAAAGCACTTGAGGTCGGAGGTTTGAACTCTTGGGGTCGGCAATAACTTGAGCTTTATGGCTCCAAATCGTCGGAACTTTTGGATTCGTTCTAAGAATCATGCACTGTACACGTCAAAATATCTACAAAGATTTTTTTTAAATCATCGTTTTAACACTTGGGTTCGGTCGTTTAAGCCTTTGGGGTCGGATGTTTGAACTCTTGGGGTCGGTCATAACATAAGCCTTATGGCTCCGAAACCTCTGAAAATTTGGATTCTTACTAAGAATCGTGGCGTGGACATGTATCCAAAAATCGGCTAAAAATATAATTTTTGCAAAAATTCATCATTTTACGGACGCTTTGTAACAATAATTGTTGTCGTTCACAACTTTGGCCCTATATGTTCACGATTCAATCAAAAATACTACAGAGATATATATATTTTAATCATTGTTCTAATACTTGGGTTAGGTCTTTTAAGTACTTGGGGTCAGACGTTTGAACACATGGGGTCAGTCATAACTTCAGCCTTATGGCTTCGAACAGTCTGAAATTTTGGATTCCTACTAAGAATCGTGGCCTGGACATGTTTCAATCCAAAAATCGACTAAAAATATAATTTTTGCAAAAATTCATCGTTTTACGGGTGCTTTCAACAATAATTGTGGTCGTATTTACTTTGGCCCTATGTTTCCGAACCGTGTGAAATTTTGGATTCTTAATCATGGTCTGTACACGATTCAATCAAAAAATCTACAAAGATATATTTTTTTTAAATCATCGTTTTAACACTTGGGTTCGGTCGTTTAAGCCCTTGGGGTCGGATGTTTGAACTCTTGGGGTCGGTCAAAACTTTAGCCTTATGGCTGCGAACCGTCTGAAATTATGGATTCTTTCAAAGAATCATGGCCTGGACATGTATCAATCAAAAAATTGGCTAAAATTAGAATTTTTGCAAAAATTCATCGTTTTACGGGCGCTTTGTAGCAATAATTGTTGTCGTTCACAACTTTTGCCCTATGGTTCTGAACCGTGTGAAATTTTGGATTCTAATTCATGGTCTGTTCACGATTCAATCAAAAATACTACAAAGATATATATATTTTAATCATTGTTCTAATACTTGGGTTAGGTCTTTTAAGTACTTGGGGTCGGACGTTTGAACACATGGGGTCATTCATAACTTCAGCCTTATGGCTCCAAACAGTCTGAAATTTTGGATTCTTACTAAGAATCGTGGCCTGGACATGTATCAATCCGAAAATCGGCTGAATATATAATTTTTGCAAAATGTCATCGTTTTACGGGCGCTTTCAACAATAATTGTGGTCGTATTTACTTTGGCCCTATGTTTCCGAATCGTGTGAAATTTTGGATTCTTAATCATGGTCTGTACACGATTCAATCAAAAATTCTACAAAGATATTTTTCTTTTAAATCATCGTTTGAACACTTGGGTTCGGTCGTTTAAGCCCTTGGGGTCGGATGTTTGAACTCTTGTGGTCGGTCATAACTTTAGCCTTATGGCTGCGAACCGTCTGAAATTATGGATTCTTTCTAAGAATCATGGCCTGGACATGTATCAATCAAAAAATTGGCTAAAATTAGAATTTTTGCAAAAATCCATCGTTTTACGGGCGCTTTGTAGCAATAATTGTGGTCGTTCATAACTTTTGCCCTATGGTTCTGAACCGTGTGAAATTTTGGTTTCTTACTTATAATCATGATGTGTACACGAATCAATCAAAAAATCTACAAAGATTTTTTTTTAATCATCGTTTTAACACTTGGGTTCGGTCGTTAAAGCACTTGGGGTCGGAGGTTTGAACTCTTGGGGTCGGTAATAACTTGAGCTTTATGGCTCCAAATCGTCGGAACTTTTGGATTCGTTCTAAGAATCATGCACTGTACACGACTCAATCAAAATATCTACAAAGATTTTTTTTTTAAATCATCGTTTTAACACTTGGGTTCGGTCGTTTAAGCCCTTGGGGTCGGATGTTTGAACTCTTAAGGTCGGTCATAACTTTAGCCTTATGGCTCCAAAACCTCTGAAAATTTGGATTCTTACTAAGAATCGTGGCGTGGACATGTATCCAAAAATCGGCTAAAAATAGAATTTTTGCAAAAATTCATCGTTTTACGGACGCTTTGTAACAAAAATTGTTTTTGTTTACATTTTTGGCCCTATGGTTCTGAACCGTGTGAAATTTTGGATTCTAATTCATGGTCTGTACACGATTCAATCAAAAATACTACAAAGATATACATTTTTTTAAAATCATTGTTCTAATACTTGGGTTAGGTCTTTTAAGTACTTGGGGTTGGACATTTGAACACATGGGGTCAGTCATAACTTCAGCCTTATGGCTCCGAAATTTTGGATTCTTACTAAGAATCGTGGCCTGGACATGTATCAATCCAAAAATCGGCTAAAAATAGAATTTTGCAAAAATTCATCGTTTTACGGGCGCTTTCAACAATAATTGTGGTCGTATTTACTTTGGCCCTATGTTTCCGAACCGTGTGAAATTTTGGATTCTTAATCATTGTCTGTACACGATTCAATCAAAAAATCTACAAAGATATTTTTTTTTTAAATCATCGTTTTAACACTTGGGTTCGGTCGTTTAAGCCCTTGGGGTCGGATGTTTGAACTCTTGGGGTCGGTCATAACTTTAGCCTTATGGCTGCGAACCGTCTGAAATTATGGATTCTTTCTAAGAATCATGGCCTGGACATGTATCAATCAAAAAATTGGCTAAAATTAGAATTTTTGCAAAAATTCATCGTTTTACTGCGCTTTGTCTCAATAATTGTGGTCGTTCATAACTTTTGCCCTATGGTTCTGAACCGTGTGAAATTTTGGTTTCTTACTAATAATCATGGTGTGTACACGAATCAATCAAAAAATCTACAAAGATTTTTTTTTAAATCATCGTTTTAACACTTGGGTTCGGTCGTTAAAGCACTTGGGGTCGGAGGTTTAAACTCTTGGTGTCGGTAATAACTTGAGCTTCATGGCTCCAAATCGTCGGAACTTTTGGAATCGTTCTAAGAATCATGCACTGTACACGACTCAATCAAAATATCTACAAAGATTTTTTTTTAAATCATCGTTTTAACACTTGGGTTCGGTCGTTAAAGCACTTAGGGTCGGACGTTTAAACTCTTGGGGTCGGTAATAACTTGAGCTTTATGGTTCCAAATCGTCGGAAAGTTTGGATTCGTTCTAAGAATCATGCACTGTACACAACTCAATCAAAATATCTACAAAGATTTTTTTTTAAATCATCGTTTTAACACTTGGGTTAGGTCTTTTAAGTACTTGGGGTCGGACGTTTGAACACATGGGGTCGGTCATAACTTTTGCCTTATGGCTTCGAACCCTCTGAAAATTTGGATTCTTACTAAGAATCGTGGGTGGACATGTAACAATCCAAAAATCGGCTAAAAATAGAATTTTTGCAAAAATTCATCGATTTACGGGCGCTTTCAACAATAATTGTGGTTGTATTTACTTTGGCGCTATGTTTCCAAACCGTGTGAAATTTTGGATTCTTAATCATGGTTTGTAAACGAAGCAATCAAAAAATCTACAAAGATATATGTATTTTTTTAAATCATCATTTTAACACTTGGGTTTGGTCGTTTAAGCACTTGGGGTTGAACGTTTGAACACTTGGTGTCGGTCATAACTTAAGCCTTATGGCTCCGAACCGACTGAAATATTGGATTCTTACTAAGAATCATGGTCTGTACACTGCTCAATCAAAATATCTACAAAGATTTTATTTCAAATCAAATTTGGATTCTTACTAAGAATCATGGCCTGGACATGTATCAATCAAAAAATTTGCTAAAATTAGTATTTTTGCAAAAATTCATCGTTTTACGGGGGCTTTGTAACAATAATTGTGGTCGTTCATAACTTTGGCCCTATGGTTCTGAACCGTGTGAAATTTCGGATTCTTACTAAGATTCACGGCCTGGACACGTTTCAATTAAAAATCGGCCAAATAGAATGTTTGCATAAATTCATCGTTTTACGGGCGCTTTGTAACAATAATTGTTGTCGTTCACAACTTTGGCCCTATGGTTCTGAAACGTGTGAAATTTTGGATTCTAAATCATGGTCTGTACACGATTCAATCAAAAATACTACAAAGATATATATATATATATATATATATATATATATATATATATATATATATTTGAAGGGTTATGAATAACAACAGTTCTTTAAAGCAATGGATTTATTTATTTTAATCAAATACATCGGGAGACAATCTTATTGCTCAGAGTTCGAGCCGCGACACACAATTAACAGTTATAAGTACTCACAATTTGATATAGATGGAGCTCACGTCGCTTCGTATTATCTTAACACCTCCCCTCGAAGTCGTGAGTGAGTATTCCTATTCCTATTCTTACATACTCTCATCCATCATACCTAGGTTACGCAGACAATCATGATGTTTTGATCCACTCAAACCTTTCGTCAAAACATCAGCAGGCATCTCATCAGTACATAAGTATTTTAAATCAATTACACCTTGTTCGCATATATCTCGAATAAAGTGGTGTCTCACTGCTATATGTTTTGTGCGAGTATGAAAGTTTCTACTCTGAGCAAGTTTTATGGCACCCTGATTATCGTTGAATAACGTCACACACTCACTTTCAATACCAACGTTACCCAAAACATCACGTAAATACATGGCTTCCGTACTCGATAGTGCAACACTCCGTTGCTTACGTGCCTCCCAACTGATCGGGGCACCGGCTAAAATAAATGCAAATCCAGAATATGATCTACGATCTATGGCATTTGCTCCCCAGTCTGCATCGACCACACCGAACAAAGGTAGCCCAGTTCTTTTATAAACTAAACCGTAGTCAGATGTACCTTTTAAATATCTCATGATACGTTTAGCCGCCTTCCAGTGCTCAACACTATAATTACTATTAAATTGGCTTAAATAATTTACGGCAAACGCTATGTCTGGTCTAGTCGATACAGCCAGATAAAGTAACGCTCCTATCAAGCTTTGGTATGGGTACTGTTTCATTATGTTCTCATTCACACTTACCGGTTTTTCTAATTTCACATTAACATCTAGAGGCGTCACTGCAGGTTTACACTCACTCATATGGAATCGTTCTAACACGTTCTCTATATAAACCCTTTGATTAAGAAACACTCTGTTTTCATCATCACGACTAAATTCAATACCCAAACAATTACTTATATTTCCTAAATCTTTCATTTCAAACTCACTTGATAACTGTTTCTTTATATTTTTCATCCATACATCATCATTTCCTGCCAAAATAATGTCATCAACATAAATAGCAATCAACATCAGTCACTCACCTTTCTGTGCTATGAATATACACACGGATCTTGTGCTAACGCTTCAAAACCTATTTTCATTAGCGTTCTCACTAATTCTTTATACCACTGTAACCCTGACTGACGCAAACCATACAGAGATTTCTTTAAAACACACACACTATCACTACATTCACTCAATGCTTTGTCCCAGCGTTTAGCTGTTTCAATTAGATTCTTATCTTTAATAACTTTTCTTTGGGAACCAATCTTTTGGTTTGCGAGTAATCTATTCAAAACATCGCTTAGGTGATCCGGCACTTCCATGTAAAACTCTTCATCAAGTGTACCATTCAGGTATGCAGTTACTACATCCATTTGATGGATATTTAATCCTAACTCGGCTGATACAGCAGCTATCAGTCTTATTGATGAAGATCTCACGACTGGAGACGATGTCTCATGGAAATCCTCCCCTGGCCGTTGCGAACAACCTTTTGCGACGAGACGTACTTTCTTCCCAGTAGTTTTAGTGCTAAATACAAATCGATTTCCGATCACTTTTCGTTGTTCTGGCCTTGTAACTATTTCCCATGTCTTATTCTTTATTTGTGCTAAATACTAGTCCTCCATGGCTCCTTTCCATGCATCAACATCATTGCTCTTTTCTATTTCGTGCCATGTAATCGGTTCTACAATATTATCCCAGCTATAATGTGCACATTAGTCTCTTCAATATCTGATTCATTTTCACTTTCAGTATTATCTCTTACTAAATTGTGCTCATTTCGCGGTCTTCCCACTGAACCGGAACGTATTATACGTGGTCTTCCTCGTCCTCTTTTTAATGGTCCTATTAATCGTTCCCATGAGACTGTTGATTTTCTTTTTCTTTGTAATAGACCAGTTTCTCTACTTTCACCTGCTTCTACATATTACAGGCGTTCTACTGTTTTCTCTCATTTCATCATTTGTGGTTGGATCATTTAATTCTATATTTATTTGTTCATGGTCAGTATCTTCTTCTTCATCAAGTATTTCTTTGTACTCTTCCTTGAATGCCGTTTCATTTATGAATTTTACATCTCGAGTAACAACGATTTTTCTCGTCTTAGGGTCATGTATTCTATAAGCTTTAGATTGAGTATCATAGCCCACAAAAACTCCTAATTGTGACCTTGAATCAAACTTGCCTTTTTAAAGGTTCCTTTATCTTTATAATATGCTTAAGATCCAAACACGTGCATGTAGATTACTGTAGGCTTCTTCCCATTCCATAGTGTATATGGTATATTGCCACTTAAAGCTGTAGTTGGGCACCTCTTTCTCACATAATTAGCAGTATTCACTGCTTCCGCCCAAAAAGAAGGAGGGCTTCCTGCTTGTCACATCATACAGCGCGCCATCTCGACCAGAGTACGGTTTTTCTTCTCTGCAATCCCATTTTGTTGAGGCGTATAAGGCGCTGTTAATCTTCTTCTAATTCCTTCTCTTTTCAAGTACTCGTCGAATGTATTGTTGATGTATTCTCGCCCATTATCTGACTGAAGATATTTTATTTTCTTCCCTGTCAAATTCTTTGCAAAAGCCTTGTACGATTTGAACACGCTTAACCCGACGCTTTTGTTAGCTATAAAGTAGACTTCGCACCATCTAGACTTGTCATCGATAAAAGTAACGAAGTACTTCTTACCGCCATAAGACTCATGTCTCATCGGACCACACACGTCCGAATGCACTATTTCTAGTAACTCGCTTGTGCGATCTTCACATCCTTTAGAAAAAGGCGTGCATGTCTGCTTCTCTCTTATACAAATCTCACACTGAGACAATTTTTCACTGTCTGTACTAAGCCACTCTTTGCCATGGCTTTCAACTCACGCTCATTAAGGTGTCCGAGACGCTGGTGCCACATATCTATAAGTGTCTCTGGGGTCGCAGCTATATTGACAGCATTTTCGCTCATCCGAACATTAAATTTATAAGTGTCTCTGGGGTCGCAGCTATATTGACAGCATTTTCGCTCATCCGAACATTATACAAATTACCAACACGGTCAGCACGCATGTGAATTTTGTCATTTTTATCAATCACGATTGCGTCATTTTTTCTGAATCGAACTTCAAACCCATAATCCGTCATTTTTGACACTGATAATAGATTAGTACGTAGATCCGATACATAGAACACTTTTTCTATATCTATTTGGCGTTCTTTACTGCCCGTGTCCACTGAGATACTGACTTTACCCGTACCCGTAATTTGTGTTTTTTCACTATTAGTTACTAAATTAAGCTCAGAGTTTATCTGTGTGAAATTCTTAATCACTTGCTTTTGGTTGCACATATGACTAGTGCACCCGCTGTCAATACACCAAATAGGATTAATTTGCTCACCCAACATCACCTCTTCGGTGGTGCTTAATAACATTGTTGTCTTCTGCTCATTATTGCTATTGCGTTCTAACTGTTGGGCACTGTGTTTATACTTATTGCCACTGATATTTTTGACCTTAAATTCTTTTGCTAAATGCCCACGACGACCACACCGGTAACACTCAATGTAATTCTTATTATCGCGGTGGTCATGATTCTTCTTCTGAAAGGCATTTTTATTGAAACGTTTGACAAACATAGCCCCTTGGTCAACAATTTTAGATTGACGACCCTCAAAATCTTCGATAATTTTGATCTTCAGTGTTTCCGTTGATGGCAAATCATCACGAGATTCGATTGCCGTTCTGAACATGTCGAAAGAATCCGGCAAACTATACAGCAATAATATGGCTAAAAGTTGATCAATAACGATCAATCCGATTTCTTTGAGTTTTTTGACAACATCAAAGAAATCCGCTATGTGTTTACGTAGGTCACTTTCTTCCTGCATACGAGTCAAAACCAATTTTTTCAACAAAGAGGCCTTCCTTGCGGGTCCACTCGACTGATACATAAACTTTAGCTTGTCCCATATAGCTTTAGAAGTTTCTAAGCCATCCAATGCAGCTAACTCAATCGGACTGACCGCCAATAATATATCCGATTCGGCCTTTCCGTCCATTTTAATCCATTCTGCATACTTAGGGTCCATTGATGACGGTTTAGGTAATGATTCCGATATGTACTCCCACAAATCATTTTTCTTTAGAATAGCACGCATATGTATCTTCCAGGTGTCATAGTTATTTGCAGTTAATTGATCAATTTTAATAGAAGCAGCCATTTCGAAGTTTCTTCAACTCCAAAACAATTGAACGTATTTGCAATCCAACGATGTAAACAATACGGAACGTAACTTCTAAGTCCGCGTCACCTTAGCGATGCTCACTAACAAGATGGCGCCGTTTTATAATTTTGTTTACGCAAAAAAACTGTTCTCTATCTGTTATAAGTAACACTGCAAATCCCACTAATTGTTCACGAAATTGTTTATATTTCACTTACTGGGCCCATAACCTGAAGGGTTATGAATAATAACAGTTCTTTAAAGCAATGGATTTATTTATATTAATCAAATACATCGGGAGACAATCTTATTGCTCAGAGTTCGAGCCGCGACACACAATTGACAGTTATAAGTACCTACTCACAATTTGATATAGATGGAGCTCACGTCGCTTCGTATTATCTTAACAATATTTTTTAAATCATTGTTCTAATACTTGGGTTAGGTTTTTTAAGTACTTGGGGTCGGACGTTTGAACACATGGGGTCGGTCATAACTTCAGCCTTATGGCTCCGAACAGTCTGAAATTTTGGATTCGTACTAAGAATCGTAGCGTGGACATGTATCAATCCAAAAATCGGCTAAATATAGAATTTTTGCAAAAATTCATCGTTTTACGGGCACTTTCAACAATAATTGTGGTTGTATTTACTTTGGCGCTATGTTTCCGAACCGTCTGAAATTTTGGATTCTTAATCATGGTCTGTACACGATTCAATCAAAAAATCTACAAAGATATTTTTTTCTTTAAATCATCGTTTTATAACACTTGGGTTCGGTCGTTTAAGCCCTTGGGGTCGGATGTTTGAACTCTTGGGGTCGGTCATAACTTAAGCCTTATGGCTGCGAACCGTCTGAAATTATGGATTCTTTCTAAGAATCATGGCCTGGACATGTATCAATCAAAAAATTGGCTAAAATTAGAATTTTTGCAAAAATTCATCGTTTTACGGCGCTTTGTGGCAATAATTGTGGTCGTTCATAACTTTTGCCCTATGGTTCTGAACCGTGTGAAATTTTGGTTTCTTACTAATAATCATGGTGTGTACACGAATCAATCAAAAAATCTACAAAGATTTTTTTTTTAAATCATCGTTTTAACACTTGGGTTCGGTCGTTAAAGCACTTGGGGTCGGAGGTTTAAACTCTTGGGGTCGGTAATAACTTGAGCTTTATGGCTCCAAATCGTCGGAACTTTTGGATTCGTTCTAAGAATCATGCACTGTACACGACTCAATAAAAATATCTACAAAGATTTTTTTTTTAATCATCGTTTTAACACTTGGGTTCAGTCGTTTAAGCCCTTGGGGTCGGATGTTTGAACTCTTGGGGTCTGTCATAACTTTAGCCTTATGGCTCCGAAACCTCTGAAAATTAGGATTCTTACTAAGAATCGTGGCGTGGACATGTATCCAAAAATCGGCTAAAAATATAATTTTTGCAAAAATTCATCGTTTTACGGACGCTTTGTAACAATAATTGTTGTCGTTCACAACTTTGGCCCCATGGTTCTGAACCGTGTGAAATTTTGGATTCCAAATCATGGTCTGTACACTGCTCAATCAAAATATCTTTGTAGATTTTGTTTTTTTATTTTGATTGAGCAGTGTACAGATTAGAGAGGTGTAAATTTCAAATCAAATTTGGATTCTTACTAAGATTCATGGCCTAGACACGTATCTATCAAAAAATCGGCTAAAATTAGAATTATTGCAAAAATTCATTGTTTTACGGGCGCTTTGTGACAATAATTGTTGTCGTTCATTACTCTGGCCCTATCTATATATTTTTTTTTAAATCATCATGTGGCGGCACATTATTATCTTCGCCATCAAAAGAACATACGAGAAACATCTCCTAATATTCGCGCCCATCGGCAAACCTACTTGCAAAGGTACCTTCCTACCTATACTGGTCGCGATGTACTTTCTCGCCTGCCGTGCTGGCTGGACGATAATAATATCGCCCCGCCTAGAAAGGTCACGAGACAGCACCGTACAATATCTGTACGGCGCCGAATATTCTCGTCAACTGCCGAGGTGGCTCGTATTACCTACCGCGAGGTAGTTACTCTACCGCGGCTATATAAGCAGCCGATCGCTCGCCCGCTGCAGTTCAGTCTCACACTTACAGTCGGCCAACATCTCAACATGTAATAAGTGCTCCTGCATGGTATCGCTACGCTCCAGGGCAGCTTCCTCGAGGTCCATCACCACGTCTCAGCTCTAAGGCCCACCGTGTCTTCAATCGTTTTAACACTTGGGTTAGTTCGTTTAAGCCCTTGGGGTCGGACGTTTGAACTCTTGGGATCGGTAATAACTTTAGCCTTATGGCTCCGAACGGTCTAAAATATTGGTTTTTTACTAAGAATCGTGGCCTAGACACGTATCAATAAAAAAACGGATAAAAGTAGAATTTTTTGCAAAAAATCATCGTTTTACGAGCGCTTTGTAACAATAATTGTGGTCGTACATAACTTTGGCCCTGTGGTTCCGAAACGTGTGAAGTTTTGGAGTATTACTAAGAATTACGTTCCACGAATCGATCAAAAAATCTTCAAAGAAAATTAAAAAAAAAATAGAGTTTTTACACTTGGGTTCGGTCGTTTAAGCACTTGGGGTCGGAAGTTCGAACTCTTGAGCAGTGGCGTAGCGTGGGTTTCGGCCGCCCGCGGCGGAGGAAAATTTTGGCGCCCCCCCCCCTCCATAACTTCTACTGGTACTTCTTCCGCAGATTTTCAAGCACTGACCGGAGGGGGGGGGGGGTAGATGGTAGATATCCTATTTTTTATAACGATTTTTATAATCCCATTATTACGCTTCCAATAACATCATGCTTATAAATTCTAGCACAAAATTATATATAACTGCTGTCAGAAATCGAGAACGGTATGCTTGTGATAGAATTTTGCATCTTCATCACGCATACGCATGGAATACAAAGCTTCACTCGGTACACGATGAATCGGCAGCTTATTGTTATATTGATAACACAAATCTGGTTTAAATTAAACTAAATATGCGGTGTATCAAAACTACACTCAGAACACAAAAATGGTTTTTCTTTGATTCTAGCGGCATTTACATACTGAACACAAAACGGGTTTTAATAAAATCTGTATGCGGTGAATTAAAACTACACTCAGAATATAAAAAGGGTTTTTCTTTGATTCTGCCGGCACTTACATTCTGAACATAAAACTGGTTTTTATTAAAAATGTATGTGGTGAATTAAAACTACACTCAGAACATCGGGGTGGAGGAAAATTTCACCGCCCCCTTATTTGGGTACTTCAAGCGGTGGTAGTAACACACGCAATCACAATCAATTTCTCAGAATTTTATAGCATTATGTAACTCAAATGTACACTCGATGCTCAATGAATCTACAACTCGTAATTTAATTTATCGTTGTATTTTGAACACAAAACCAGTTTGTGTGCGGTGAATTAAAACTACACTCAGAACATGAAAATGGTTTTTCTTTGATTCTGGCATTAAATAAATAGTTTACAACTAGAATTTTATAACTGCACATCGAATAACAGAATGTTTTCCTTCGAAATGTGCCAGCAGATGAATCCTACTGGAATTTTACATTCTGAACTGCTTTAAATTAAATCTGTACCTGGCGAATTAAAACTACATTCCGAATATGAAAATGGTTTTTTCTTTGATTCTGGCGGCACACATAGTCTGCAAATAGAATAATATAACTGAACTTCAAATAAGAAGATGTTTTCCTTCGAAATGTGTCAACAGATAAATCCACAACTGGAAATTTACATTCTTAACACAAAATTGGTTTGAATTAAGTCTGTATGCAGCGAATTAAAAATACATTCAGAAAATGAAAATGGTTTTTCTTTGATTCTGGCAGCACATACAGGATACAGATTCTGCAACTAGAATTTTATAACTGAACTTCGAATAAAATAATTTTTTCCTTTGAATTTTGTCAGCAGATGAATCCTCAAATGGAATTTTACATACTGAAAACTGGTTTAGCTTCGAAAAATAAGAAAAAAAATATCCATAAACTTTTGCAACAAAATTGTTCTAAAATCTAGATAAAGTAATTTTTGCGATGTGTTTATTAGAACATTATTGTTTCTCAATATTAAAATGTTGATATTGGAAATGTGAATTGGCTCAAAAATACACCCCTGCGATTACTCGAATTAAAGTACTTAAGCAGATTTTATACGAAAACTGAGCACATTAAATCTAGAATTACATGGCAAGAATAAACCATTAACAGAAATTATAATTACTCTTGCAGCATTCCAAAGTCAGACAGCGTCTATGATAGTATATATCGAAATGAAAAAATTTCAACAATTTGTAAAAAATTATGTACCTAAGTAACTATAATTTCATTTCTGAAAAATACACAGCAGAAATTAAGGCAGTGCTATCAGACTTCGAAAATCGCTCTATCGCGAAATGTGATTTCAAGAATATTTATATCACATGTGACGAGTATTCTCCAATAAAAGTCATTTTATTAATTCTACTACAAATTTGTAACTGCTCTCGAAAACCGAGAAAGGTATCCATGTAATAGAATTTCACATCTCGAATTTTTACACGATGTTAAGAACACAAGGCAGGTGTTAACTAAAGATTAATTTTGGTCAGAGTCCCAAAATAATAGTAACACACGGGAAAAGTCAATTTTTCAGAATTTTCCAGCATATAGCACGCACCTCAAATATGAAGCATCACTCGGTACACGATAAATCAGTAACTTGTTATTTAATTTATCGTTACATTCTGACACAGAACTGGTTTAGATGACAACTGCACTAAGAACATGAAAATGGTTTTTCTTTAGATATTGGCACCTCTGCCAATGTCTCCAGATTTTCGATAGAGTGTCGCTAGCATTTGTCTTCATTTAGTCAGATATTTTTGTTGAAAACTAACAAGGTGTTCCGCATCGGTCTGATAAAATCTAACAAATCCGTCCAAGGAGAGTCATGACTTTTTATCAATCCGTCGAAAGCTAAATAATATATTAGGTTAGAAAAAATATAACTGTGACGAACACCAAATGAAAAATCTACTTGTGTAGATTCTGTTGTGTTCCACCGATTGGTTGTAAGTGGGTTTGTTCTTCTCCAGCTAATGGCGCAGTGAGGTAGCATATGTATGTTGCGTTCACCGCCCACACACCAGCTAGTACTTTGAGTCGCAAAACCGGCCGCTCAGAATAAAAAAGACCACTCAGAATAAAAAAGCCGAGCGGCTTCTTACAGTGTTCCGCCATTCCCGGGCTGCCGGTGGCGCGTTTATATTAATTACCGGGGTTAATATTAATTTTTAAAAAATATGAGTACATACAAAATATATAGAAGAGCATAAGTTGTGTATATATATTAAGATTCTCAAGCAATCCGTGATATTTTGACGCATTTTGAAATATAACCTCTCGGATCTGAGAATTATTTTCGTTTTCGAATGAATTTTGACGGTTTGAAAGCAATTGTAACGCATCGCGTAATTGATTAAAATCCTTGTAGACCGTCCCTCTCTCCCTCCCCCATTTTAATGTATATAAAACGTAGACTAAGAATTATTTGTATCAGTCTGAAGATGGCTCTAATGATCTGAAACTGTTTGCAGTCAATAAAATTAAGTGGAATAAAGTTTAATATTTGTTTTATTATAATAGATTATAATGGAATTCCACCACGAATTGTCAGTTTCAAAAATAGAAATATTAAAAAAATGTCTCCACTAACACCGAGACCAGTCTTCTCACCCACATTAATGTTTTTGCCGTGTAGATCTCAAAATCAAAATGTGTGTCTTTTTCGTGTTGCGATTTTTCATTTCATGGAGTTTTAAGTCACTACGGTGCTAAAGGAGTTTTCACTTCAAAAATTAACCGTTGTAATTTTCGGGGTCCGGCAATAGGTATTCAGAACTCAGACAAATAAATAATATGTAAATGTCGGGTAGGTACTTAATTTCGTGATTATTTTTTTTTTAAATGGCTTTTCACCCCAAAGGAGTGTTCTGGCCAGTGTCAAGTAAATGCTTTTGTGAGTGTAATTTTTGGTTAATGTTAACTAATTTAGTTTTAATAACAAGAACCTATCTACATTGTATAATAATACTCTACAAATAATATTAATAATAAACAAAATTATTACAATGGGATGATTTTGATTAAACATAACAAGGAAATTAAAAGATATGCTGACACAATTTATTGTGCGTAAAAAATAAAATAAATACATGAAACTTAACTTACAGTTACAATATATTATAATAAAACAAATATGAAACTTTATTCCACTTGTCAAATCGTTATTATATTTATGAAGTTTGGTATTTTTTATTGCTTTTTGAAGGGATACATGTTTATATCATTTGTACCAGTCTGAAGATGGCTTTGACGAGCTGAAACCGGTTACGGTCGAATAAAATTAAGTGGAATAAAGTTTCATATTTGTTTTATTATAATATATTATAATGGAATTCCACCATGAAATATCAGTCTTAAAAATAGAAATATTACAGTTACAAATTGTTGCTGTTAATATTCAGGAAATTAGCCAAGTCTTTATACACGCGTTTGTCCACAGAAGTTAACAGACATGCAATGTCGTAGGGAGGCAATATGCCCGAACTGATTAGGTGGGGGGTGAAATTTTTGTATGAATTATTTATAGGGCAACTGAAAAAAATATGATTGAGATCCTCTTCACCAAGACGACATTCACACATCGCAGAATTCTTAAAATGAATCTTTGTCAGGTGAACATTTTGGCAGCAATGCCCTATCCGCATGCGGCAAATGGAGAATATTGAGAATTTGTTAAAAGAAAGTCTGGAAAACCATGGTTTTGAAGGAATCGTTGGCTGAATTGTGAAAAAGCTTCGGTATCCTTTTGGTTGACTAGATTCTTCCCAATGATTCTGCCATGTGGAAATCATGTTTTCCTTCAATTTTATGAAAATGTCATCGGTGTTTAAAAATTTATATAAAAAATCCCCCGAAATAATGGCATCTTTCGCCAATGAATCGGCCTTTTCATTTCCAGGGATACCGCAGTGACTAGATATCCAAGCCAAGACGATGTCTTTGCCAGAGACGAATAATTTATGAATTAAAGGGCGGATTCCAACACAGAAATCGTCTTCTGGGTAATGGAAGGGGGGAGAGTTTAATTTTTGAAGAGCACTCAGGGAATTGGGGAGAATTAAAAAGTTTCCAATGTAATCATTAATATGTATTTGAGGGATTAAAAAATGGTTATAGGTACATTTAACAGTGAAAACGGAAGCCTCTTCCGGAAGCTTAATTTTTCTATCGACTTGATCTGATGGGCAGTGGAATGCCGCTCCCACATGGTTTGATAAGGGAGACTTGGAACCATCTGTGTAAATAATTTTCCAGTTGGAATATTTCGAAATTAAAATTTGGATAAGTTTTCTTGGAGCTTCGTGATTGTTAATTATGCCGAGAGAAAAAAGAATATTTGGATTAGGTACACAAATGAATACAAAAGGAGTTGGCATATAAAGGAAGTCTGTCTGATGAATTTAAGAGAGGTTTATACGCACAGTACGTATGGAGGCTTTTAACAAGAAGAGGGATTGATTTGTTCCTCCAATATGGAAGTGATTTCACTTGAGCAGTGAGTGCAGTAATTTTGTCTTTCAGTGGGTGATTAGAGAGTCTTAAGCATTTAAATAAAAACTTGTCAGCCAAGAACTGTCTTCTGAAATGAAAAGGAGCCTCCACAGCCTCCACTTGTAAAGCGTCAATTGGGGGAGAACGCATTGCTCCGATAATCAATCTTAAACTTTGAAATTGGATACGGTCCAACCTCGCGAGGTTCTTTTTAGAAGTGGGTTCGATGAGGAATGACGCGTAATCTAAATGACTCCTAACATATGCGTTATAAAAAAATTGTTGGGTGAATGGGTCTTCCCCACCAGACCCGTGAAACGGTACGCATTTGTTAATGATTATATTAACATACGGGTTCCATGTTAACTTAGAGTCTAAAATTACCCCAAGGAATCTTATCTGTACCTGCATAGGGAGAATAGAATTATTTATTTGGACTGTTACACGCGGGGTAACACGTTTTCTGGAAAAGACGATAACATTGCATTTGGACGGAGAAATTTCTAAGCCGTGATTTGTTAACAAGGTGTCAAGATTTTCCATGCAAATGTTAATCACTTCCTCCAGAATAGAAATAATTCGTCCTGAAATATATATAAATAGATCATCCGCATACTGAAGTATTTTACAAAATGGATGTATACTTCGATGCAGGTCAAAGTTATACTAAAAAGGATGGGACTAAGGACGGAGCCCTGAGGCAAACGCTTGTTTACTATTCGTTCCAGTGGAGGAGAATCCAGCACCTGCATTTGAATTTTCCTGGTAAGAAGGACGTTAATTATAAAACTGGAAAGCTTACGAGAGATGCCAATTTTTTATAATTCATTAAATAAAACAACTAATAAAAAATTGTCAAAAGCTCCGCACACATCAAGGCAAACACCGACAAGGAATTCATTATCGGCCAGGGCCAACTGGATATCAGAAGTCAGGATGCACACACTTTCGATCGTACTTTTTCTTTTTCGAAAGCCAAACTGAGAGCTAGGAAGAATTTTCTCATTTTCTACATACCAATCCAGGCGTCTTTTAATCATATGTTCAGCTATTTTAATTTTAATTAGCTATAGGTCTGTAAGAAAATCCAGAGTCTCCCATGAGAGTCATCCAAAACCTTCCATAACAGGGATGCGGCTATGCTGGAATTGCAAATAGTAAGATCAACCATGCTGGGTCGCTGACCAGCCACCTGAAGACGGGTAGGAGAACCATCATTGATGATACAAAGTCTAGTTCATCTAGATCTAGAAGATCAACAATATCTCTGCCCATTCTGTCACAATTGTGAGCTCCCAATAATCCGTGACGGGCATTGAAATCTCCTAAAATAAGAGAAGGGGTAGTGACCTTGGAAAACATTGCTTTCAGGATTGATTTTGAAGGTTTATTAGATGGTGATATATATAAAGAAATTATTGTAGTGTCAAAAACCTTTGCGGCCGTCACTTGAAAAGGACAACCAATTGGTTTTACATCTACTGGGGAGTAGGGTAATGATTTTTGATTGAAAAGAGCGGAGCCGCCCTTTCCATCTCGACAGTCGTCGTATCGAAGACAGCGGTATCCCCTGACTCTGAAATCAGAATCCGGTTCCAGCCACGTCTCCGAGATGGCAGCCACTGCAATTGACTTTGAGTGTAATGTGTTTAAAAATTCTTCAGTCTTATTTCTAAGACTATGACAATTCCACTGAAGAATCCTCATCAGAGGAGCCATTTCTAGTTGAGTTGATAATATTATTACTTTGTTTAGCAACGTGCGACGGTATTTGTACATTTCTTGTTTTTCTATGATCTCCGTACTTCGTGTGTCAAAATGCTTCCGAAATGACTATTTTCATGTGTGTGTGTATAGAAAATTTTAAAGTCGTGTAATTCAGTTAATATTGCTTGCCGCCGCCTAATTCTTTCAGATTCGGATTCCCCGGCCCATAGTTAGTATAAAAATAACTAGTTTGATTTTCTAGGAATCAGAATGCTTCCAAAATGGCTATTTTCCTGTATGTGTATAAAAAATTTTAAAGTCGTGTAATTCAGTTAATATTGCTTGCCGCCACTCAATACTTTCAGATTCAGATTCCCCGACCCCAAATTAGTATAAAAATAACTAGTTTTATTTTTTAGGAATTTCGCCCAAACACCGAATTTTTTCCTTAATTTAAGAACCTGTCTTCGAATACATCTCTGACGCAGCGCCTTATGCAAAAACATCTTAGTAGAGTAATTTTTGTAATAGAACCGTATTCAAGCAAGTACCCAACTATGCCAAAATATGGCGCCACTTACGTTAACAGCTACCGTGAGGAGCGTCGGCTGGCAGGAGTAAGTACCATTGGATTCGTACTTTATTTTTATTCGTGAAAAATTTACCTCTAATTCCCAGTTCCATAATCTAGTTGCTTGAAGGTGATAACATGACCTTTATGGTCTTACAGCATGAAAATATCACTGAGCCTCGGGAAATTGCGACCATTCCCGTACATTATTCTAAACTGTTTCCAATTCCACGCTTTCAGTAACTCCACAAATACCTGGAAATTATAACAGAGTTAACATGCCTCATGTTCATGGGGTTTTTCGTTGTAGATTTACAGCCGTTGTTAAAAATTCCCACTTAGCTTAGTAGGGTTTATTAAATCTCTCCCTGAGCTGAAAATTTTACCTTAAAGCTGTTTGAAAGATCGAGCCCCGGATTCCCGTTACTAGAAATCATTCCTACTAAACAGATCTGTACTTAACGAGCCATCACTACGACAGTTTGACGGCTGGAGAATAGTTTCAGAAGTAAATCTACTGGTACATTGTGATAGTGGTAGACACCTGGAACCAGATCGAATAGGCGGCCCCATCGAACAAGTATTATGTAATTTTTGATATATTTAGTTTTATCCATCTTGTGAGATCGCATCTAGAATGTGCATCGGGAGGAATGCAGATCCGGGCACAGTTTGGAAATTTAAAAAAAAGGCACTTTCTAGATGAGAAAAGTGTGGAAAAGCAGAATAAAACAAAAATTAAGGCGCGCTCGGCAAAATTGAGGGAGATACAACCGTTCAAAGTATTTAAAATTTCACTTTACAAACTGATATTGACAGTTCGCCCGCGTCCGCCCGCCATTTTTTTTATAACCTAATACGCTAAACATGGTTTGTGATAGAAAAGAAAGTGCCCCCTTCGTAGCGCCTGCTCGCGTCACGGCAAAAAAACATCCCAGTTTTCAAGTGGTTTAGCGGCTACGCTAGGTTTGTGTAATATGGTTTGTGATTTTGGCGTACTATTAATTCTGTATTAGGTCTGGGATCCAACATAAGCAATGAAAACATGGCGAACGAACTGTCAATATCAGTTCGCGAAGTGAATTTTTAAATACTTTGAACGGTTGTATCTCCCTCAATTTTGCCGAGCGCGCCTTAATTTATTTTTTATTCATCTTCTCCACACTTTTCTCATCTAGAAAGTGCCTTTTTATTAAATTTCCAAACTGTGCCCGGATCTGCATTTCACCCTGTGCATCTCTTGTCTGGTCTCCTATTTATACTGGTAACAACTAAATAACCTATTAGTAGATGCCACCGAAGTATGACATCTTCGGTGACATCTTCAATACAAATTTAGACAGTCTGTTGTCGATATAATATGCTACTGTGTCTAATTTTAAACAACACTACTTACAATCCAGAGAACTATTATTGATATTCTTATACTTTTAAAATACTGATTAACCTCACAGTCTGCCTAAATCTAATCGACTCCAAAAACGTCAGAACCATAGAACTAACTATACATATCATTCACCGCAGCGTAATTTCACCGAACTGCCAACAGATTTACAGACCTTTACGATATTTTCTAAATCTCTCCGTCATGTATGAAAGCAAAAGTAATTAGTTGTGAATACAACTTAGGCGCCCTTTCCACTGCGAGCGGAGCGGACTCATTACGGAATCTGCTCGACTAGCAAACGTCAACTGCGTACAAGTGCTTCCATCAAGAACGAGGCCAGCGAAGCGGACTAAATGAGTTAAATAGTTTCGAACGAGTCCGCTCCGCTAATGCGACTCGCACACGTTAACTACATACAAGTGCTTCCATCGAGGACGAGGAGAGCGGGGCGGACCGAACTTGTTAAAATAGGTCCGAAAGGTTAAAATAAGTGCTCGCGCACACCATCGCCGACTAGTTTCTAGCGGAATCCGCTCAAGAACTGTAGCCAATTCAATTGCCTCGCTGCGTTTTTGCCGAGATGGAGGTGTTTATTGAAGCTGTTTGCCAATTTCGTTTATAGGATATGACTAGCAAAGATTGTCGACATTCAGGATTCGGCTTAGAAAACCATTATTGAGATGATATTGGCGGAAAAAAGACAGTAAATTATTTTTTTTAAGTTTTTAAATTTTTGAGATGAGTTTCTTTTTATAAATATACATTTAATTCATACGTAACATTTTTTTTCATTGCATATATGCTGTCTGAATCATATTCACTAGAATCAGTACTCGACATCACAAAAATCACTCCGTTCACTTCAAACCAAAGCAATACTGACTCGTTTTCAATGGAAGGGCAAAACTATTTCTCATTTTTCATTGACCTCGCTCCGCTCGCCCCGCTCATTTCTCGCACGGGCAGTGGAAGGCAAATACCATCTTCTAAGTGACTCTTTTTTGATGGAAGGTCAAAACTATTTCGCTCAGCTCCCACCCCGCTCCGCTCTACTCTTTTCCGCTCGCAATGGAAGGTGCCCTTTACACTTGCTTAATGCTTGTAAAGTATTGTATTTCTTAAATGTATGAATTGATATAGGTATGTGTAAATAAATAATTTTTGTAAAAGTTAGACATATGCATGCAAATTGCAAAAGCCTACGGAAGTTTGATAAATAAATTATGTAAATATTGCTTACAGAACTTATAAGTTCATCATAATATTCTTGGGTACACGTAAATAACATGTCCCGATAATTTCATTAATATTACTTAATATTTAATATTGATCTGATAGAAATAGGCGAGAGCAGGTTGGATTCGAACACTTTTTACACTAAGTCATATAAAAGCAAAACCGAAATCTTTTTTAAATTAATTTCAATGGTTCTGAATTACCTTCATATCTGGCTTTAATAATACACGTATTGTATTTCAGTGTTGATACAGAGTAGCAAGGCAAAGTTATGATAAATTTTCCTTAAAATGGAGATCGTACAAAAGTACCTACGGGTCGCGTGGAGTAACTTCGTGCATAGAGTTGGGCACATTCCTAATAGTGGGGAGTCTCCGAAAACAGTCTTTGAAAATCTTTGAAATTGAAACCGAATAAACCTCAAACATTGTAATAATTAACCATATGTTGTTTTACAAACAACTTGCTAAACTTTAAGTCATAAAATCAACATTAAAATAAACCATCAGGGTAAGGGTGCGTTCAAGTATTACGTAACGCAATTTTTGAAGATTTTTAACCCCCCCTCCCCCCCATGTAACGCGCCGTAACGTTTTCCTGTTCAACCCCCCCCCTAAGCGTTACGTAACACCCAAGTAACAATTTTTACCCGAAAGTCACAATTAAGTTGCGCAACGTACTGAAATGTCGCTTAAATACCCTTTTTCTTGATTTTATCTCGTTTGCGGTAATAAATAAAACAAGAGATTTCTAACTCGCGATATATTATATACATTTTATATATTCGTATCGTCATTTTGAAAAAAATTGAGAATATTATTATTTTTATCGGCCTTGTATTCCTTCCAGATCTCCACAATAACACTGTCTGACCTAGAATAAACCTACATGGTTTTACAAAACATACTTTCTTTTACATTAGCTTTAGTGAGGAGGCCCTGAGGAAAGTAATTTCCCTAAGTTTTCCCTGTGGAGCAACACTTTACTCCACTATGATTCACAAGCTGACTCATAGTGGAGTTAAACCTTTTCCACGTCCCGAATGCAGTTATGCAAGTTCTCGAAGGGAATATTTAAAAATTAACAGTATGATTCACAGAAGAAAAAAACCATTTTCATGTCCTGACTGCAACTATTCGTGTCCTCTAAAGAGATATGCAAGAAGTCACTTGCTGACTCACGGTGTAGAAAAACCGTTTTCATGTTCCGACTGCAACTATTCATGTACTACGAAGAGAAATCTGAAAATTACCCATGTTTACCCACAGTGGAGAAAAATCCATTTCATGTCCTGACTGCAACTATTCTACTTCTCGAAAAAAAAACTAAAACGGCACTTGCTAATTCACTGTGATGAAAAACCTTTACTTATCCCGAGTGCGACTATTCAGGCGCTACAAAACGGTATCTAAAAATTCACATGTTTACCCACACTGGACCAAAACCTTTTTCGTGTCCCGACTGCAATTATTCATGTTGAACAAAGGAACTTCTTAGAAATCATTTGCTGACTCACAGTGCTACAAAACCACTTACATGTTTCTACTGCAACTATTCGTGTTCTACAAAGAGGCATGAAAAATCACATGTTTACCTTTAGCAGACAAAACTATTTTTTTGTCCCAGTGTGGTTTTTTAAGTTCTCGAAAGGGAGATTAAAAAATCCACAGAACGATTCAAAGTGAAGAAAACCCTTTTCATGTTCTGAGTGTAACTATGCATTTACTACGAAACCTAGCTTTAGGTATTTTTTTTTTAATTTTAACAATAAACTAACCTGCGTGTAATAACTAAAAAGCGTTGTTCTTACTAAAAACTCTCGTATAACATCATTCATATAATGTTGCATAATTTTTTTTTTTTAAATTTTTCTTTTGCTGTCTTCTAAATTTGGTTGGCATTTTTTGGTTGCGCTGCGCTGGCAAGTCAGCATGAAAGCCTTTATAGGCCAATAACAGCTGATGATGTAAATCTCCCGGTTTGGAGGACATTATAATTGCTAAAAACTCACAATAACAACACTGACTACAGCAAATTGTGTTTATGCGTATTTCGTGTTTAAAACACTAACGAATACTGACAGCGAATATAAAATGAAAATGACGCACAATACAGTCGAGGAATTCCCCGTACAACATAAACTAAATGGCTTGCCAACTTGGAAGATTTCAATTCCTTAGTTTTTTTATTTAAATAAAGAAAAACATGTTACGTAACGCGTCCTTCGAACCCCCCCCCCCCCGTAACGCGCCGTAACGTTTCACCAGACCCCCCCTCCCCCCCAAGTGCGTTACGTAATACTTGAACGGCCCCTAACGTATCTACTATTGCACATTATACATAGTAAGATCTTTTTAAAATCGAAATATATTAGCTGTAGAACTGCTTTGGGTGGTGGCGATACACGGACCACGTCTGATAAGTAAACCGTTCCTTCGTCTTCGGTATTACGTAATACGAATCCTCCCCAATCATAAATGTACGAAGGTACCCCAACCAAAACAATCAACATATAAACTGAAAATAAAAATAATTGGCGCTCAGCTGTTACCCTTTGCGCATGAGCGGGCCTCACGCACACATAAATACAAATGTGTCAACGTGATGAATAGTGTAGATATGACTACTGTACGAATGCTCCCTCCGTAGGAATCCTACTTGCTCTCCCCTGTCGTTGTGACAAGTCATCTTCGAGCATGGCCACTCTCTGGTGAATAAGAATAAAAAATTTAGTCTATGTTACAATCCTACAGTTAGCATATGCAAACTTATAATAATATTTAATTCCTGTTAAATAAATTCTGCATAGTTTCACAATACCTAATTTATTTTCATTGTCTTTAAGGATTGACTATTCATCTTATATTTTATACACCTTTAAACTCTATTTTGCCATTAGTAAAACATTCCATTACAAACTAATTCCAATTAGTCGATTTCATTAGGGTTACATCACTTTTTTTCTTGCCAATAATACAGTGCCAATAATACACATCACCAAGTTTATTTTACTTTGTACCCTGAAATACAGAAATCAATGTTGTGTATTTATCTTTACAAGTATTGCAAATATATTTTAGCTGGGACCACTTACCATCATTATCTTAAACCGGAACTCTATCATCACTGAATGTCATGGATCTTCCCAACACAGAGAGTGTTTCCATCAAGGTGGAACCAGGGTCCCAGGAAGAGGGTGGAGGTGAAATTCCGTATTCAGATATTGATATCTACCTCCCGGATGTGAAGAAGGAAAGTTTGCAGTATGCGGCGAGCACTCCTACAACCAGTAAGTTGCGTTATAAAAGCAACAAAATTTTCGATTTTTAATTTAGTTCTTCGGCATTCTTGTCCGTTTTAAAACGATTCGCAGACATACATCCTTCTTTATGATATCCTCTTCAGGTTCATCATCGCCAGTTCGTCATCGCCAAAAATCTTTATCTTACTTACTGAAGCTCAGGCAAAAATATATATACTTAAAGAAGAAAGGAATGTAAAATTAGAAGATTACTTTTAATAAACCAAAAGAAAAATAATACATATTACCAAAAGAAAAATAAAACATAAGATATATATTACATATTAATTATAAATAAACCGATAGAAAAATAATACATTAGAAAAATAATACATATTAATTATCAATAGACCAAAAGAAAAATAATACATATTAATACAAAGTTAATGAAAGCAGTGAAGAAGAAACAAACAGATAAAAGTTGTATACAGTGAACATTTTAAAATATGTACTGCTAAATTGTTTAATTAGTACAGCCTTGTACTTCAGTAGAGGCATACAAAAAATTTTAGAATCATTGGCATAAAAGGCTTTCAAAAATGTTTAAAGTGTTTTCCGATCGTACTTCATCAATTTGTTCCAGCAAGAAAAGTGGCAGAACCATCATATAAGCAAATGTGACAGAGTTGCATGAGTAATTTTTTGTTTTTTTGTTAAAATTATACCTGCCTAAATTTAGTGACTGTTTTGTTATTTTTGAATACAAGAAGAATAATATACAAGAAAGACAGTAAAGAAACAAAAGATATTAATTTGGAAAAAATAGAGATATATAGGGCGCTGTAATATATAATTATCAGATAATATTTTTTATTAAGTCCTTACATATGAAATTGGCGTTTTGTATGGGAGGAACATAAAGTCGATTTATTTTTAAAATGCACTTTTGCCATCTCATAGGTAGTTCATCGATCCCTTTACTAAAAAAACCATTTGGAAGGGAATCAATAAAATCTTTGAAGGCGGTTTGAACTGCCCCATCGGAGTTGATTTTTTTCCCTTGGAATAAGTTATCCAAATTTCGAAAAAAATAGTAATTTGTTGGGGCAAAGTCCGGAGAGTACGGTGGATGTCTTAGACCAGGGGTGGGGAACCTGCGGGCCGAGGGCCGCATGCGGCCCGCGAGGCCTTTTGGTGCGGCCCGCGGGCACTTTTGGTGGGGCCTGCTGAAAGAACCACAAAAAATTACACAGAACGGGATGGGTTTCTTACGGTGTTTCAGATGCATTTCTAAGACTTTATTACAAAATTGTTACTAGCAAGTTATTTAGATACCAATGAAAACGTGATAAAACCTCCCATTTTCCTTTTATTTTAATTTGTTATTGTGAAACGATAGTGAAATTCCATCGGAACTTTTAATTTTCTTGAACGGGACAGTCCCGATATATCATGATTGATAGCAACTCTATTCGGAGGTGAATCTTAGACAGTCTGTAATAAAAAAAAATTCTAGTCGAGTATAGATTCACCCTATAACTAAAACCAGTTCTGTGCTTAGAATGCAACGAAATAAATTGCAGGTGGGGTTTCATTTTTTGACGCATTCCTCGTGTTAGAAGTGCATTTATAAAATTTTAGTTGCGTTCTTCGTGCTGCCAGAATTGGAGGAAAGCCATTTTCATGTTCTGAGTGGAGTTTTAATTCCCCGCGTACAAACTAACTTTATAATTAAAACCAGTTCTGTGTTAAGAATGCAACGAAAAAAATTCAGGTGGAGTTTTATCTCGCTGACGCGTTTCGTAAGAAACCATTCTCGTGTGAGAAGTGCATAAATATAAATGTGTGAAGTGCATAAACATACAGTTAAAAATTTGTAGTTGAATATATGCTGCCAGTATTGGAGGATAGCAATTTCACGTTCTGAGCATAGTTTTAATTCCCAGCGTACAGATTCAACCTGTAATTAAAACCAGTTCTGTGTTAAGAATGCAACAAAAATGCATCAGGTTTTATTTCATTTGTTGACGCATTTCTTACGTTGGAAGTGCAATAATATAATTCTAGTTTCTTACTTTATGCTGCCAGAATTAGAGAAAAGCCATTTTCATATTCTGAGTGTAGTTTTAATTTCCCGCATGCAAATTTAATCTAAATTGAAACTAGTTCCGTGTTCAGAATGCAACGAAAAATTTCAGTTGTGATTTCATCTGCTGATGCATTTTGACATTTTAACCATTCTCGTGTTGAAAGTAGTGTTGAGTACCTCATACAAGAGGCACCTCAAATGTCCCATACAAACACGTAAAATGTCCCCCCACCTCACAATATGTATTTGTACCAACTCTTTTTCTTTGTCCCCCCTTCATATTTGTATTACTACAAATATGAAGGAGGGACAAAATATGAGGTGTGAGGTGGTTTGATTTGTTGGACTACATTCATGTCATGTACGGGACAAATATGAGGTGAGGTTCGAGGTGGTTGGTGTATTGGACTACATGTCATGTCACGTTGTCACGTATGGGACAAATACGAGGTGAGGTGTGAAGTGGTTGATGTATTAAACTACATGCCCAACTGCTCGAAAAAAATTTTTTTTTGAAATATTTTTTTATTGTAAATTATTGTTATGTGAATACACAAAACAATAATTTATGAGCACAAGAGTCCCAACTGCTCGAAAAATTTATTTTTTTTAAATATTTTTTTATTGTAAATTATTGTTATGTGAATACACAAAACAATAATTTATGAGCACAACAGTCCCAACTGCTTAAATTTTTTTTTTTATTCTAAATATTTTTTATTGTAAATTTATGTATTGATAAGTGAATACCACACAACAGTACCAACTGCTCGAAAAAAATTTTTTTTTTTATTTATTTACTTATTATATGTTATGTAAATACCGCACAAGAGTCCCAACAGCTCCCAAGGGAGGGAGGATGAGGCAGTGTTGAGATGAGGTGGAGGGGGTTGCTGAGGAGGGGGATGGATAAGAGGGGGGGGATCAGAGGGGGGTGCAGGGAGGGGATCAGAGGTGGTGAAGGGGGGAGGGGGTAGGCCTTTTTTATATCCATTTTTCGTATTACAAAAATAACAGACACGGGAGGCGGGTATGGGTACCGCCACCCCGGTATTTATTAGAAAACCAACACCTCTGAACCAAGAAAATCAAGCTGAAGGAAAAAAACCAGCCCCCCCCCCCGTAAGCAAAAATATTTTGTAACACCTCACCTCAAATGAGGTGGGACACCTCAACACCTCATTTCAATATTTGAGTACCTCATACAAACTCATCCTGATATCGTGTCCTACCCAACACTAGTTGAAAGTGCAGTATAAATTCTGGTTGCAAACTTTATGCAGACAGAATTTCAGGAAAACCATCCGCATGTTTTGAGTGTAGCTATAATTAAAGAGTGTTGGCAGCTACGTAACTATTTTTTTTAAGTAGTTACAGTAAAACCAGTTCTTTGATTCGAATGTGGCTAACCCCCCCCCCCCCCCCCCCCGTGGCTGAAATTGGAGTGCGGCCCGCGGGTCTCAGTATGAACATCCAAATGGCCCGCGACGCTAAAAAGGTTCCCCACCCCTGTCTTAGACATTCCAATTGAAGCTCCTCTAATTTGGCAGCCGTCTGTTGTGCAGTGTGTGGTCTAGCGTTGTCATGAAGCAGCAGTGGTCTGGAGCGATTAACCAGGCTCGGTTGTTTAGCAGCTAGCTTTTCCATCATGGTTTGCAGTTGCTGACAATAGACATCTGCCGTAATCGTCTGGCCAGATTTAAGAAAGCTATAGTGAACGACACCACTTGTCCACCAAACGCACTTGTCCACCAAAGAGAGCACTTGTCCACCAAACGCTCACAAGTAACTTTTTTGGAGTCAATTTTCGCTTGAGGCATGGTTTGGCTAGTTCGGCAGGGTTCAGCCATTGCGATGAGCGCTTCCGATTATTGTACAGGATTTCATCACAAGTAATGATTCGATTTAAAATCCCTTAATTATTGTGCGGGTTGAGGAATGCAACGCAGCAGTCAACGCGCGTTTGTTGATTTACTTCACTCAATTCATGAGGTACCCACCTTTCAAGCTTTTTCACTTTCCCAATTTGCTTCAAGTGGATTAAAACAGTTTTCTCACTAACACCGCAGCCTGTAGCTAACTTAGACGTGGTTTGCCATGGTTCCGCTTCCACAAGAGCCTTCAATTCCTTATTATCAACTTTTGGTTCTGCAGGTCGAAATTTCCAGAACGAAAACGTTGGAACCAAAAACGCACCTTGTTTTCTTTTGCGGCACTGTCGCCATACACATCATTAATCCTTCGAGCCATTTCTGCAGCACTGGTGCAACGGTGGAACTCGTACTCGTAAATAACGCGAAATTTCAAGTTTTCCATTGTGTAAACTAAGTGACGAAAAAAAAAAATCTATTAAGAAAAAAACAAATGAATTATATTTTTCGAAACACAAATACATGAGTAAATAGCTGTATAAATTTGAATTTGGAATTCCTAACCAAAGAGAAGATATTTGAGATCAAAGTTGCCAGTACGGCAAAACGCCAATTTCATATGTAAGGACTAAATATATTGAAAAGAAGAACATCAAATTTAATTTAATTAACTAAACAAACTACGTAGCTCAGCATCGACTTACGAGACCTTACAATGTATTGTAATTTTCCTAGTATTACATTTTTCCATCTTGCATGGCGGAGTATTTAGTTTCGATGTTATTTCGTTTTTTACTTTGTTTTTGCTTTAGATGTTGTTTTTGATTTTGTCTTCTATTTTGTTTTTGATTTTTTTTTTTGATTTCGCTTTGATTCTGTTGTGTCTAACTTACATGTTCTTTGTAATAAATAAAAAAAATAATGTGTAAAAGCCCAGCCGAGCGGGAAATTCATATTAATTTCATAATAAATAATGCTTCTCCATAACCTTACATGTAAAAGCCATCAAGGCGTACACAAATATATAAATAAATATCATTTGATAAGCCGCTGTGTTGCTTGTGGAATAGAAATAAAATGTATATTTATCTTCAAACTAATCTTAAGTCCTTTCCATTTCTTAAATTGACCTTTAAGCCTTTTTTTTAATTTCCGCTCTACAAGGTTTGTCAACGGTTTCAATTAAAACAATATGTATATTATATCTACCCTAATAATGACAGTAAATTTCAATATAATGGGTTGTTCATTTGTATGTGTTTAGTGTTTTTTTTGTTTCTCCAGGTGGCATTAATGTGGAAATTGTTAACATCAAGGCAGAACCAGGACCCGGAAAAGAATTTGAAGAGGGAATTCGCTATATGGAGATCGACAATGACATCACTGATGTTAAAACGGAATGCAAAGAGCTATCTGAAAGAATTTCCTTTGCAGCAGGTAAAACCGATTTTTTTTTTGAGAGTCTCTTTATTGTTGCTTAATGTTTTTTTTCTTATATAGCTTTTTCTTATATAATCTGTTTTCTTTTTCAGACTTATTGGCGAACTTGGAGACGCATCCAGGGGAAAAGCTATTTTTCTTGTTTCCATTGTAACTATTCCTGCTCTCGTAAGTCAACCTTAGAACTGCACTTGCTAACCCATACCGGGGAAAAATCTTTTTCATGTCCTGACTGCAACAATTCGTGTTTTCGAAAGGGAGGTCTAAAAATGAAGATGCAGACTCACAGTCGAGAAAAGCCTTTTTCTTGTTCTGACTGCAACTTTTCGTGTTCTACAAAAGCGCATCTTATAAATCACATGTTCACCCATAGTGAAAAAAAACCGTTTTCATGTCCTGACTGCAACCATTCATATTCTCGAGAGGCAGATCTAAAAAGGCAATTGATGACTCATAGTGGAGAAAAACCGTTTTCATGTCCTGACTGCAACTATTCATGTTCTCGAAAGGGAAGTCTAAAAATGCACTTGATCACTCACAGTGGAGAAACACCGTTTTCATGTCCCGACTGCAACTATTCATGTTCTCGAAAGGGAAGTCTAAAAATGCACTTGATGAATCATAGTGGAGAAAAACCGTTTTCATGTCTTGAGTGTAACTATTCATGTTCTACAAAGGCACGTCTAAAAATACACTTGTTAACCCATAGTGGAGAAAAACCGTTTTCGTGTCCCGACTGCAACTATTCATGTTCTACAAAGATGCAACTTAAAAATCATGTGTTTAATCATACTGGAGTAAAACCTTTTTCATGTCCCGACTGCAACTATTCATGTTCTAGAAAGCCACATCTAAAAACTCACATGTTCACCCATAGTGGAGAAAAACCGTTTTCATGTTCCGACTGCAACTATTCATGTTCTCGAAAGGATGTCCTAAAAAGGCACTTGATGACTCATAGTTGAGAAAAACCGTTTTCTTGTCCCGACTGCATTTATTCATGTTTTACGAAGGCACGTCTAAAAATTCATATATTTACTCATAGTGGAGAAAAACCGTTCTGATGTTCCGACTGCAACTATTCATGTTCTACAAAGGCACGTCTAAAAATCACAAGTTTGCCCATAGTGGAGAAAAACCGTTTTCATGTCCCGACTGCAAATATACATGTTCTGTATGTAAAGGCACATCTAAAAAATCACATGTTCGACCATATTCGAGAAAAATCTTTTTCTTGTTCCGACTGCAAATGTTCGTGTTCTACAAAAGCGCATCTAAAATATCACATGGTCCCGTCGAGAAAAACCGTTTTCACGTCCCGACTGCAACCATTCATATTCTCGAAAGGCAGATCTAAAAAGGCACTTGATGACTCATAGTGGAGAAAAACCTTTTTTATGTTCCAACTGCATCTATTCGTGTTCTAAGAAAGGAAATCTAAGAAAACACCTTTTGACCCACAGCGGGAGTTAAAGCTTTTCCATTTTCCTTACGCTACTTTTCCTGTTCTGAAAACGGAAATTTAAAAACTCACTTACTCAATTCTTGATGCCCGGAAGTTGAATTTTACTTGAAAAATATGTGTTAGTGCTTGTGGGCAGGGTCATAGAAATTGTTTTTTTTTTCTTTAAACATATTGAGACTCTTTGGTAATTATTTGAATGAAAGAGAACAATTTGAGCCCCACAGTGAGTTAAACTTTAGCGCGTATCCTAAAATCTGGTGTGCCACAGGAATCTAATGAAGGGCCTTCATATTTATTTTTTTATTAAATCTTCTTCCCCTACCGCTTCCGGTAAACAACCCTCCCGAGTTTTAAAAAAAATTATGTAAGTACCTAAAATTTCATTTCTGACGAAATAAGAAATACACATAAATGACACAACAGAAATTAAGGCAGTGGTATAAGACTTGTAAAATCGCTTTAATGATTTCAAGAAAATGTATGTCACATGTGACGAGAATTCTTCCAATAAAAGTTTTTTTTTTTTTTTTTTTTTTTTTTTTTATTGAATGAAAAGATACATAATATTATGAAATTCTACGCCAATGAAGAGTACTAGCTCTTGAGCTTGGCGTAGGAGTTATTTTACAGCTAGTTCATTTTTATAACATACAATTTACTTACATTTTCCAATAAATATAAACTATATATAAATATAATATATAAACTACTATTTTTCACTTTTATAACATACATTTTACTTAGTGTATACAATAAATATAAACTATGTTGTGATGTTAATTTTTGATATGCTATGGATTGAAGTTATAACATTTTGATTGGTGTTGTTATGGTTGTTGATTATTTTTAAAGATTAATTTGACCTTTTTCTTGAATGTTACGAAATCTGTTATTTTTTTAATTTCTTCGGGAAGACTATTAAAATATTTTATGCCTTTGTAAATATAATTGTTGTGCATTTGTTGTGTTGAAAATAGAGGAATTTGGAAGTTAAATTTATGCCTTAATGATGAGTTGAGTTTAAATTTTTTAGTTACATTTTCTTTGAATATTTGTAGTATTGAATCTTTTTTATAGAGGTCTTCAATTTTTGGTACTTCGAAAATTTTGAACAATGATGCTGAAGGGAATGTTGGTGGTTTTTTTAAAATTACTTTAATAATTAGTTTTTGTACCACTTTTACAGGACTTATAATTTTTTCATATGCACCTCCCCATCCAATGATTCCATACTGAATTAGTGATTGGACTAGTGCATAATAGACTTTTTTTAGGTTGTTTAATTTGAGAATATTTCTTAATCCAATGAATATATAGATACATTTCCTAATGCGTTTAACAAGTTCACATATGTGTCTGTTCCATTTCATATGTTGGTCTACAATTACACCCAGGTACTTTATTTCAGTTGCATGGTTTAATATGGTACATGAATTATTACAGACATCTTTGTTACATTTTGTGTTGTGTATAATTATATTAATGTTGGGATAAGTTTTGGATTTATTTATTGAGAAAGGGATATAAACTGTTTTTTTTTTGCATTGATTGTGAGAAGGTTTGTGTCGAACCAGTTTTTTAGGATATGGATGTCATTATTTGCATTTTCGTTTACAATTTTCCAGTCACTACCCTTAATTATAATAATCGTGTCGTCCGCATAAGATATAACGGTTCCACTGAGGTTTTGTTTAAAAATATCATTTACGTACATGATAAAAAGTAGTGGTCCCAAAACAGTACCTTGCGGTATCCCAAAATCACTTGTGAGTGGTAAACTTGGTGTGTGATTAATTTTTACAATTTGTGTTCTTTTGTGAAGATAACTTTTTAGCCAATTTAGTGCTCTGTCATTAAAACCCACAACCTTTAATTTTTGTATTAATTTGACATGTGATATACTGTCGAAAACTTTTTGGAGATCTACAAAAATACCAACACATTTTATTGATTTGTCTAAAGCGTCTTGTATAGTACTAGATAATTTAGCAATGGCGTCTTTTGTGCTTTTGTTTTCCATGAATCCAAACTGGTTTTTGTGAATTATGTTATTGATCTTAATGAAATGAGTTATTCTTTTTTTGGCAATTTTTTCAAATATTTTTGCAATGTTTGATAGTAATGAAATAGGACGGTAATTGGTTGGTTCTTCCGGATTGCCGGTTTTAAATATTGGTACGATTACGGATTGTTTGTACATGGACGGAAATATTCCGGTTTGAAAACTTGTATTGATTATATGAGTTAATGGTTTTGATACTTGTGATTTTATACATTTCAGTGTTTGTATTGTGATCCCATCAAAACCTGGGGAAGAACCACCTTTCATACTTGTAATGATTTGTTCGATTTCTTCTTTTGTTGTTGGTTGAAATAGTTCAAAGGTATACTCATTATTTACTGTAGTGTTTGGGTCATTTGGGGTCAGGTCTTGTTGGATTTTGCTAGCGAGGTTTTTTCCTACATTAGCAAAAAAGTTGTTGAAAATATTTGCGGCTTCTAAGGGTTTATCTTTACAGCAAATTTTTGAATCATTGTGTCTTATTGTGTTGATTGTTTTATTTTTGAATTGTTTTTTATCTATAATTTCATTTATGATGGACCAAGTCTTTTTACTGTCATTTTCAGCTAATTCAAGTTTTTGTTTGTAGTAGTCATCCTTTATGTTTTTTATAAGATATGTGAGTTTTTTTTTATAAGCTTTGAAATGTTTTTGTAATGTTATGTTTTCCGGTTGTTTTGTATATTGTCTATAGAGTGTTTCTTTGTGTCTAATTGATATGATTAATCCTTGGGTTATCCATGGTTTGATTGGCTTAAATTTTGAGGATGGTTTTTGAGATGCATTATTCCTACAAGCGTTTATGTGTAAACTCAGTTTTTTATCAAATATTTTGCAGCATTCATCTACATCGTTACATTTGTATATTTCTAGCCATTCTTTTTCGTTACTTAATATTTTGGTGAGAGAATTTATATTAATACTATGTTTGTATTTATCAGTATTATTAACCGGAGTTGTGGTTGGTAATGAGAGGTTTTGATGTTTGTAGTCGTATTTAAATATACATGCATAATGATCCGTTACAGTTGTTTTTATTACAGCAGATGATATATTTTGTATATCTTTGGTATTTGTAAATATATGATCGATACAAGATGGTCGTTGTCCAATAATGTTTCTGGTATATGAATTTATACATGAAATGTAATTTAATTCTGCTAACATATTTAGATAGTTATCTTTATCGTTAGAGTAGTAATCATTAGCAATATTCAGATTAATATCTCCGATGATTATTGTTCTTTTGTTTTTATGATGTTGTAATATATTTTTTAATTCTTCTATGTATGTGGTTAAAACAGAAGAGTGTGTCCGATAAATAGCAATGATATTAAATGATTTATTCATAAAATTTATCTCCAAGTTTAATAAATTAACATTGTTCACCTTTATTTCATTTATACTTGTGACAGCATAAATATTAGATACAAATATGGCAACGCCGCTATTTCTGTTAATTTTATATTTTGTGGCGTAGTACGAGTAACCCGGTATATTATAATTAATTTCGCTCGATGAATGCGTCTCTGATAATATTATACAATCTATTCTATTTAATTGTCTAATAGTTATAAGAAATTCTTCAAAATTTTTTTCCAAACTTCTCACGTTCATGTGTATAATTATTAGGCTGGCTGTAGGTTTTACATCTATAAAATCGTTTGTTTTATTTACCGTATCAAAAATTCTTTCGTCTATTTTATATGATTTATCGATTGCGTTTATTATAAAGTCGTTCATTTTAAGGTAGTAATAAATATAACAATAATGTTGACGCTCGGCTGGAAATACACTTCACCCTTGCAAATATAGTAATATGTGTGTTGACTTGTGTATTTACAAGTAATGTAGAACATCATTATGAAATATTTTGAAAAATTTTAAGTGTTGTGGTTATTATATGCTGTTTTTGTGAATTTGTATATAATGAAGAAGGAATAATTAAAGAGGTTTACAGTGTTGGCAAAGCTAGGAAATAAAAAAAATAATATAATAATTCAGGGTACGTTGGATTTGAAAGGTTAAAAATACGTGTCATACTTATTATTGTAATGGAGTTTATGATAGGCAAGATAGGAATAATATTATCAATTAAGATATGATTTGGGTCGTTAATAAGATATATTATATCAGTACTTGGGAGTGAGTGCGGTTGTACAGTAGGGAAACATAATACAAGCGTATTAATTAGGTGTGGATTCTCATATGTAGAGGAAAAATTTGGTATCTCCTTGGAACATATTATCATCATAATAATTAAACCTGCAGAGTTATAAGTGGTACAAATTATATCCATTTTACTATAATGTGCATTAAAGAAATAGAGTACCTAGGTGATGAGATAATATGGTAATGAGATTTTTAATGTTCATTATACTATAATGGAGTAGCTGGACATTAGAGTTATGCATACTTTGTGTCGTTAGCCATATTGTTTGGCGTTTTACTCGTCCGATTTGTATGTGTCATTGCGAATTAACATTATATTCGAGTCATCGGTCTGCCTGAGTAAGATACGACCTGATTTCGTACATTAGTATAACATACATAAAACAATAATATTTATGAATACACATGTGTGATAATAGTCGAAATGTTCCCAAGTAATTGAACACAGGAACTTACACTTAGTATTAGTGATGAAGTATATATCAGAATAAAACATAATAATAATATAATATGGCCAGGACGGTGGCGCTAGTGAGCTACTGTTTACTTTGACTCCGTATTATTTGTGACTGTAAAGTTAAATATTGTGGAAAAACTCAGCGATATAGACAAAAAATAGTAAAGAGACAAATAAATCATAACATACAGTGTGGATAAACCCTAATAATAAGTATAAACTGTGAAAAACAGCGAAAATACCGCGATTGAGTGTTTACATCTCTAGTGCATTTTACGCCCACATACCGAAAAAACTGAGTCTAAGAGATAAAAAGACAATTAACAGAAAGGCAACCGTGAGTAACAACTTACCATAGTGCTTTTTTAAATAAAATCATTGAAATTATAACCTCACTTCTTTGAAATGATATGCAAGATTTACTTTAACTAACTGACGCCATCTGTTGAAAAACTCAGAAAGTACGTCAACAAGTTCCGAACCATTCGAGATCGAAAATCGGCTATTAATCGCCATATACGACGTGTTTCTGTAAAAATCCACGAGAGGGCACCCGTAGTATCAAAACAACAGACTATCTCAAAAATTACCATGGAAGAAGTCATGAACGCACTTCGTAAGATCCAAAGCGAACTCGATTCACAAAAAAGTACAATCCTAAAATGCGGAGAAAAAGTAACAGAAACAGTTACACAAAATATAAACAACATACTGGAGGAAAAGTTTAAAATTTGGGATGAAAAATATGAAAACCTAAAAGAAAAGTTGGAAAACCAAGAAAAACGAATGTATTTCATGGAAAAACAGGCACGAAAAAATAATATCGTCTTTTTCGGCATTGAGGAAGCCGAAACCTCATACCAAATATTGGAAAACATTATTATCAACTTTGTAAAGGAATATTTCTCTCTAGACCTAGATCCCAGAGATATCCAAGAAGTCAAGAGAATAGGCAAAAAAGGAGAAAAATCTCGACCAATAATTGCTACATTCACCACACTTGGCACCAAAATAAAAATATTTAAACAGAGAAGAGAGGCACTGAGAGAAACCATACATTACATAACGGAAGACTATCCGAAACAAATACTAGAAAAAAGAAAAGAGCTACAAGTGCAGGCAAAACTCGAGAGAGAGAAAGGCAATATAGCGAAAATTAAGTATGACAAACTTGTCGTACAAGTCAAAGACAAAACCACGGACAGCAATAAGAGAATGCTTTCATTGTCTCCTGAAACACCTACAGACGACAGAACAAAAGAACAGGCCAACAAGAAAAATAAACAGCATTCAAAGAGAAGAACTTCTAGCATGTCTGAAGGAATTATGAAACCAAGCATGCTTAACTTTTTAGTAAATAAAAATCAAAACAACAGGACCAGAGCTCAGTGTAACAAAGCTGATAACTTGTAGCAACTACCGCCCCCCTCCGATACATGCAACATGCAAAAAACAAAAACAACAATAAAAACCAAACCTCATCTTCCAACCCGGCTGGTCACCGTGGAAGATCAAGACCAAAACCCTCTGAAGAAGAAATTCCAAACTTATAAAAAATACAAGAAGTGACACAAACACAAAAAAAATTCTAAACCCTACGAACAAAACAAAAGATGAGCTTTTCATAGTAACCTAAAACGTCAGAACTTTATCTACTCACGAACGTTTAAATCTAACTAAGTGAAACAATCAAAGGAATAAAATACGACATAATTGGCTTGTGCGAAAAAGAATTCTTTAGAGGAGGCCTTCACCTTCGCCTGAGAGAGGGGTTCTTGCATATGAATTAATTTAAGATACGTTTATAATATTTTTTTCAACAAGATTGTAAATAACATTAATTATACTTATTATTACTTTTATAACTCGGCAACTTTGCAAGAAATAAAAGGCTTTTTATTTATTATATTTAATTGAACACAGGAACTTACACTTAGTATTAGTGATGAAGTATATATCAGAATAAAACAAATTAATAATATAGTAAAGAGTGGAAAAGAGCAAGCCTCGTAAGTGTATTGGGTTCGAATGACTGAATGATGTGAATAAAGTGATGTGAATAATCACCGTATATGATAATGGCAATGATAATAATAGAACCTTCATCTTATAATCGTTGTCGTCAGTAGGTATATTGTGTTTGAGATATTCATAGGGAAGCCAGCTTGTTTTCATCGGATATAAGAATTGCGCCTGATCCTGTCTCTCTCTGCAGATAGATGCGTCCTTGTTTAATCCATGCAAATTGAAAATGTCTCTGTCTTGCGAATTGGCGAGTTTTATACCAAATTTGATTTGCCCGAAATGTTAGCTGTTCAGATACATAGATCGGCAACCGGGGGCCGGCGAGACCAATATTTAATGTGTTAAGTTTATCTTCGGTATTGGGTTTGTTCTTGTTGAAAGATTTCACATCAGCTAGCAGTTGATTTCTAGCCATGTTCGATTTTAGTTTAAGAACAATTGTCCTGGGTTGCTTCTGATTATGATTTTTTTTTTGTAGACGATATACAGCATCGATGTCTTTAGTTTCTATGGAAGATCCTGTTGTTTTGAAGATGTTGAAGACCACGTCTTTTAGTGTTTCGTCCTTGATGTCGGGGATGCCTCTTATTTCTACATTGCAAGACTTTGAGGCCCGCTCTTGGGATTCAAGACTATTCTCCAGTACTGCGATTCTAGCTTCCAGTGCAGAATTCTTCGCTGTAAGCTCATTATTTCGGTTCTCGACTTCACGGATTCTGGCCATAAAGTCTTCATATTGTGCGTTCATGAATTGTATGCTTTCCAGTGTCTTGTTATTTTGGTCCATGATGTCGTTCTGTTTTTTTCCAGGTTGTTTGTTTTGGTCATGACTAAATCCTGAATATCTTCAAGATTAGCGGGGGACGATGACGGTGATGTAGTACCTTGATCCTTAGTGGCCGTTTTTTTGGGCGGTTCCAAAGATGTGTTATCGCTGGCGGTGGCCGATCGTGTGTCCCTTTTACACTGCTTACACTTCTGTTGTTCACGGCGTTCTTGTGTGAGTCGACGGAAAGTGCTTTCCGTTATTCCTCCACAGGCTAGATGGTAGGTGCCTTTACACACCGAACACACAAATATCGACTCGTCTGATAGAATAACTTCAGGACATACGCGGCAGTGCATTGTAAATGATTTATAATGACTACCGACTACCGACGCGATGTTATTATAGAAATATAGTATTTTTGCTTATTTAAAATAATTGCGACTGTTTAACACCTTGATATTACTTGAATATGTTAGACTATGATGCCACAGACCGGAAGCACTATTGTTTTCTTACTGAATATTGCGATTTAATCTTTAAAATAAACTTTGTGACGGAGTAAAATTAAATGAACTAGTCTCAATGATCGTTTCAAGGCGTGACAGTCATTTTATAAATTCTACTACAAATTTATAACTACTCTCAGAGACCGAGAAAGTTATCCACGTTATAGGATTTCACATCTCGAATTTTTACACTATGTTTAGAACACAAGGCAGGTTTTAACTTAAGATAAATTCTGCGTAACAGTCCCAAAATAATAGTTACACACGGAACAGTCAATTTCTCAAAATTTTGCAGCATATAGCATGCACCTCAAATATGAAGCATCTCTCGTGTAACAGACGTATCACCGCCTTTACAAGAACTGTAAAATAGGGGACCGGTCTCGTGCACGCCTTCCCGTGGTACACGCTGATGGGGCTGGTTATAGCTTGCTGGCCCCCCTACATCCAGTGGTATAGGTCCTGGATGCGCCTAGTTTCTGCCTGAGCGGTGCCTTGGCAGTGCCCCGAGTCAGGGCCGACTGCAGCGGTAGGCACCGGGTTCTCGTTCAGGCAGAACTTCGGCAGGAGGCAGCAGCTGGCAGCAGGTCGCAGATTTCCAGAGGTAGGAAAGAGTAATGAAAACTTCCGAAGAGTAAAAGACAAGTTGACTGTTGAAAGAAGAACTGATTTATTTCGAAAATGCGCCGTCTTTTATACCTGATTTCGGGATAAAAAACGGTCACGTGGTACAAATTAGGGTGGGAGGATTGACCTTGCCCGTTAAGTATAAATAGCGCGGTTTTCTGTTGGCCGCCTATTTGGTCAACCGTTTCTTTGAAACTGGTCGTTTAAATTTGTGTTTTTATAATAATTTTACAGGTTAAAATACAGTATGTACAATAGTTTTCTTAATACTAACATGTTTCTACGGGTATTCTTTACCCGTAGAATTTTGGTTTGATGAAATTAGAACGGTTTTTGGAAATGTTTACATTTTGTTGGTAGGTATTTGCTGTTTTATAAAGTATACGAGTTTTTACAAGAAAGTTAACATTTTTCCCAGGTCCCTCGTAAGACTGGCTACCGAAACCTTTTTGTCCCGTCGTCTTACGAGGTACCGGGATTTTTAAAATGGGAAAAGAATGATTTTAAGTGGGAGTCTCGAAATTCTGCGCAAATGCCTATAGCGTTGGCAGCTTAGGAGTTAGAGGTTCAAATTTTGAATGCCCGGTAGGACTCTGTACTAAAAAGTCTTAGTTTCGTTGTCCTACGGGGTGTGTAAATGAAGTTATGTTAAAAAGTGTGTATATTTGCAAGCAAGATGACGGCCCTTAATGGGGCCGCCAAACTGGCCTTTACTCCGAGCTAAGATAACGGTCCTTAATGGGGCCGCCAAATTGGTCTTTGCTCTGAGTCAGGATAACGGCCCTTAATAGGGCCGCCAAACTGGTTTTTGCTCCGAGCCAGGATAACGGCCCTTCTCAGGGTCCTGATACTGGCTCTGGCTTGGAGCCGGGGAAACGGCCCTTCTCAGGGTCCTGATAAATAAAAAGGAGGCTAGGCAGCCTGGTCGCCTTGGAGGCGGAAATAATCATACATTTGTAAATAATGTTAAAATGTCTCCCGGTGGCAACCTGGCACGCAAGCTTTATTTGGTTGCACCGGGGCATTGTACATAAGAGAAGAGAACATTATTATAACATAAGCAAAATAGGTAATAATTTAAACCTAAAGAAATATCTTTTCACCAAATTCAGTCGTTGGCGGCACGGTACATTAGCATTTCGAGGCCAGAAATTTCAGCCTAATTTCCAAGAAATGACCTTGAAATGTAAAGGATGCCACCAACGATGAATCTTGATGAAAGATGTTTGGAGGGTGCGAACACGTCCGTTACATCTCGGTACACGATAAATCTGCAACTTGTTATTTAATTTATCGTTATATTCTGACACAATACTGGTTAAAGTTAAATCTCTATGCGGTGGATTAAAACTCCACTCAGAATATTAAAGTTGTTTTTCTTTGATTCGGGCAGCACATACTAGTCTGCAACTAGAATTTTATCACTTCACTTCGAATAAGATAATATTTCCTTCAAAATGTGTCAGCAGATGAATCCAACTTGAATTTAACATTCTGAACACAAAACTGGTTTAAATTGAATCTGTATGTGGTGAATTAAAACTACACTCAGAACATGAATTTTTTTTATTAGAATCTGGCAGCGGATACATAGTCTGCAACTAGAATTTTATCACTTCACTTCGAATAAGATAATATTTTCCTTCAATATGTGTCAGCAGATGAATCTAACTGGAATTTAACATTCTGAACACAAGACTGGTTTAAATTAAATCTGTATGAGGCGAATTAAAACTACACTCAGAACATGAACATTGTTTTTCTTTGAATCTGGCAGGGGATACATAGTCTGCAACTCGAATTTTATAACTGCAATTTAAATTTTTTTCACATTTTTTTCCCATAAGTAATACTAAAACATGTACAAAGTAAGCACTTGCATACTGCTCCATAAAAATTTATGCAGGGACAATGGAGGTCTAGTTTCAATAAATTTTAAATGTAGAGCCGTTCTATAAAAAAATATCCTTGAGTGAGCCCTGAAGGAGTAACCATTTGTTACTTATACCGGGGCAGGTATGTGGTGGATAACTTCCAATGCGCTTTGAATGAGATAATGTTTTTCTTTGAAATGTGTCAGCAGAAGAATCCACTACTGGAATTTTACATTCTGAACACATAACTGGTAATTAATTGAGTGTGAGTCTGCTTGCCAATCCCCAGCTTTAATGAGTATTATTCTCATAGTGTGCGTATGGTTTTCCTACGAATTACGAATTTGAAGAATGTTTTGAAACAATTTTTTTAACTCCGCTCGAAATATTTGAACGATTTTCAGTTTGAACAGTGAGCACGGAGTTTTTCATTACTTATTCTGTGACGAAACCGGAAACATTTTCTTTAAATGAATGAATAATGATGTTATCACTATCTCTGTAGCGACTGGCAACACAGTCTGTAGTGAATTGCAAGATTCCCCATATTTTGTTTTGCGCTTGGATTGTTTATTACAAATATTCGGTGAGAATGATTCGGGGAGGTCCGTGGGCAATGCTTTGACAATTCGTGATATTTTGATATATTTTTAAATATAACCTCTCAGATCTGAGAATCGATTTGCGTTTTCGAATGAATTTTAACGGATAGAAAGCAATTTTAACGGTTTAATTATCACGTAATTGCTTAAATTCCTTATAGACCACCCATCTCCCCCTCCCCCATTTGTTATGTATATAAACCGTAGACTAAGAATTATTTGTGCCAGTCTGAAGATGGCTCTAAGGATCTGAAACCGGTTGCGGTCAATAAAATTAAGTATAATAAAGGGTAATATTTGTTTTAAAATAATAGATTATAATGGAATTCCACCACAATTGTCAGTTATAAAAAAAGAAATATTAAAAAATGCTTCCACTAATACCGAGAGCAGTCTTTTCACCCACATTAGTGTTTTTGCCCGTGTAGATCTCAAAATCGTAGACGAGCCCACTGGCTGCTGGCTGCTGGGTGCTGGCTCCCGCTCGGGAGAAAACTTTGATGCCCTACTTATGTGGCTTATTTTTTATACATTGTTTCAAATTACTCCTCCCTTTGAAAGATATCATGAGCTCATCTAAAGAATTGAACTCCTCAGGTTCGATCTTGGCCATATTTTCCTGCAGGGCATTTACCAATGGCCTTACTTTGAATAACTTGCCGAAGCCATCGTGCTCTCTGAGAATCAATGTGTTTTTGTCGTTCATATGCAAACACGACCGAAACTTTGTGAAACGATTTCAAAGCATGACAACATTGATCCACCGGAGATCTGCTCTCCGTCCATGGGAAGTTCGGCTTCACCGGACTGTCCTTGGGGCACGGTGCATGACTATGTCTCTCCTCCCTCTGGCTGCTGTTGCTGCCTTTCTTCCAAACTCTTTAATTGAATAAAATAATAATTTTCAGAAATAAGGTAACAAGAAATTATCCAATGGAAGTCTACCTTTTTTAACAATAAATTCAAAAATTATTTTGGAGACGCAAAAAAAACTTGGGTAGAAATAAATAAAATATTAGGACGCACGTCAAAAAGTAGTTGTGACGAAATAATCTCAAAGTATATGTTAAACACGCATAATGAAGAAACTGTAGCAAATAACTTTCTTGAATATTTCACGAACAGTGTTAGCTCTATGTGGGGAAAGCAGTGGGGCCAGACAATATTCCAGTTGAATTATGGAAAGAATGTGGTGAAGTAGGACATAAATGGCTGTGCACTCTGTACAATAAAGTACTGAATGGAGAACCAATGCCAGAAAGCTTTAGGCAGAGTTACCTTCTTCCATTTTACAAAAATAAAGGAGACTCTAGGAAGTGCGACATTTATAGAGGGATAAAGCTTTTGTCTCACACCATGAAAATATATGAGAGAATTATCAACACACGAATAAGGAATATTGTAAAAATACACGACGATCAATGCGGTTTTGTGTCGGGAAAATCAACAGTAGATGCTATTCAAACAGTCAGAATAATAGTTGAAAAACATCGAGATGCAAAAAAAGATTTGCACATGGTATTTATAGACTTGGAAAAAACATTTGACAGGGTTCCCCGAAGCCTGATATGGGCGGCATTGAGAGCCCACAATGTACCAGAAGGATATGTGCTCTCCATACAAGATATGTATACAAACTTTGGAACTCAAGCAAGATGCACATCAGGGACATCAGCAAAATTTCCAATTAAAGTGGGGGTACACCAAGGATCTGTCCTCAGCCCACTGCTATTCATAATGGTCATGAATTAATAATAACAAGTCAAGAAATGAACAGTATTCTCAAGACTATGCTTTTTTCAGATGATGTAGTACTGATAGCAGATAATCATTGTGACTTACAGAATAGCCTGGAAAGGTGGAGAAAGATTCTGGAGGATAATGGCCTAAAAATTAGCAGGAAAAAGACTGAATATTTGTATTTACCATTTGAAGACACAAATGCTATAACTCCTTCGATGCAACTGGATGGAGTAACATTAGCCAACTGTGATTCATTTAAGTATCTGGGCTCACTAATCCACAGAGACGGAGGATGTGCAGCGGATGTCATCCATAGAATAGGTGTGGCAGGGGCGGCCCTAGGGCGGTGCGAGCGGTGCGACCGCACACGGCGCCGTCGTAAGGGGGGCGCCGAAAACACCCGACCACTGATCGACTATCTATCGATCGTGCACTTAAATCGTGTGGTCAACCGACAAATCCGAATGTCCCTACAGAAAGCAACCTAGCACGATTTTTAACAGTTCTTAATCTAGAAGATAGTCTCTCTCTCCCAGCACAGTTTGACTTCATAAATCGGTAGTAACAACTTTCAGTAGCCCTGAAGAAGGAAACCTAAGTTCACATCCTCTGGTCAGACAAGTACTCAAAGCCGCAGCATTAAGACATCCTAAGGCTGGGCGCAAAAGGACGTTTTCCTTATTCGATTTCCAAACGAACGTTTGCGCTAGTCTCATTCCGATTCGGAATTCCATGAGACTAGCGCAAACGTTCGTTTTTCTTATTTCGGAATGTATACACGTCAGTACAGATATATAGCAGTCAGTCAGTATAGCATGGTGAACGCACGACGATGGAGGATGACGATTTATTAGCAATTGCATTTCTGTTAATAATGAAGAAGAAAAAAATAATGAAATGATGAAAAATAATGAATTAATATTGAAAGTTTCTGCCTCACACATTATCGTGTTACGATTCTATGGGTAACAAATACAAAGAATACGTCCAATGCACGCGGTGCCGGTGCGATACTGAATAGAAGTTTCCGAGCGTATGCGCCGGCACAAACAAAATGTATGCAAGCGCTACGTTCCGCATGACGTCATTAGGTTTTTTCCGTTAGGTTTCTCCGAACGCGCCGGCTTGCATTCGGAACGTACATACGGAATTTTATCCGTTCGGAAAAAAAGCGAACGTGTGCGTCAGTTAATGTATTTTCTACTGATTCCATGCATTCGGATGTCCGTATACGGAAAACGAATTCGGAAATCGAACACAGAAAACGTCCTTATGCGCCCAGCCTTAACTGGCTAAACCTCCTATCTGGGATCCTCGAGCGGTGTTGCAGTCTTGCCAACGTAGGCGATTTTTCGCCATTTAGGCTACTCAGGACGAGAATCGGCGATGAAAAAATCTGAAATGCGATTGGTCGCCTATTAGGCTACTTCAGAGACAAGTTATTTAAATCAGCCGAATCGTAAATAATTAAGAAAAAAATACAATAATGCTGTCGCTGAAAGAATTTTCAGCGTAATGGGGACAATCAAAACAATCATAGACTTAGCAAACGCATCGCAATTGCTGAAAAACTGCTCGAAATTTGTGAAGCAGTACCGGACTTACTCGTCTGCTCAAATAACAGCTAAGGAAATAGCTTCCCAGGCTGCGAAAGATTCTACGCTTAAGCCAGTCCGATCCCGAAGAAGGAAGCGATTATTTGAATATGAAGCTTCAGATGAGACACCAACAAATCCCGAAGAACTGTTTAAAATTAACGTCTTTTACCGTATGATAGATATAATTGAAAATGCATTGGTCACTTGGTTTGGACAATTATCTAAATTCAATGATACATGGTCTTTTTTGTCTAACATCAACATAATTCCTGATAAGTCTTCATTAAAAAAATTTAACCAACGATTTACAAATCATTTTAACCAACGGAAAAATTTTATGTCTCGAGTTGCGAATTGGTTGAAGAACTTTTGAGCCTAAACCCATAACTAAAATATCTTGCCTCAGCAGAGCCACTACAAGTTCTTCAACTTATAAAAAAAATGATTGGCAGGATATATTCCCAAATGTATGGACAGCTCTTCGGATTTTGCTGACCATCGCTGTAAATGTCGCCAAAGGAGAACGAAGCTTTAATTAATTAGAACGTACTTACGTTCGGCTATGTGTCAAGAAAGACTCTCAGATCTTGCAATTTTATCAATTGAGAATGATATTGCCAAAGGGTTCAATTATTCTGATTTAATAAAAAAAATCGCAAGGGCAAAATCAAGAAAAGTTGTGTTCTAGTGTTTTTATTGATTTTCGCAGATTTAATTAAATAAATGTTATAAAACATATTTATATTACTTAAACGACTTCAAAAAGGAGGAGGTTCTCAAATCGACTATATTTTTTTAATGTTTGTTACCTCAGAACTTTCGACTGGGTGAACCAATATTGATGATTCTTTTTTTTATTTGAAAGCTAGTGCTTCTCGTGTGGTCCCATTTCAATTTGGTTTAGTTCTGATAATGGTATCCATGAGAAAACCATATAAGTCTTAAATTTGCATTAAGTATGTGCGCGACAAATGGACGAATAACTCAATATCACCCCAATCGATTTTGACGTTTTTTTTTTTATTGGAAAGGATGTACTTCAAGGGTAGTTTGATGTGAGTTTGGTTAGGTTCTGATTATGGGATCCATGACAAAGTAACGGAACTAGTCAATTCTTAGGAGCAAATTAACGATACTCGGCCGAATCTTTTATAGGCTATCCGGATCTTTGAGTCACCTACCGTCAGTGGTGTAGAAAGGAGGGGAGGGGACATTGACTTTTATTTAGCTGTATGGCTCGGTTGGTCGGAGATTTCCGAAAAAATGTTTTTCATTATTTTCGTTCCATAACTCGATCGGGGATTTCCTTGAAATATTCCTTGTGTCATTCCAATTTAGTTCGTTAATTGTAATTGACGTAAACTCGTGAAGAGAATTGTTATCTATTGATTGACGTGAATAAGTGTAAAAGTTGTTATTCTGTTAGTGTTTTTGAATATGTTTTAATTTTGAGGATTATGAAATTTTTGTTTACACGTTTGACTCTTAGCTAGTAATGGTTTTATATTTTAGGAAGTCAAAATTTGCGTTTTGAATTTCTCAAAGTAAACTTTAAGGTGGGGGGGGGTGACACCACGTTTTCCTCCCCGGGTGCCACCCATGCTAGCTACGCCACTGCCAACCGTAACTTCGTTATGGTCAAATAATGTCTGTCTCATATGAGCAGCACGTTTAGTAGGTCTACCCATATTCAGACAAATTAGTTAAAGTACTTCAGATTCACTAAAAATAAAAAAACAAGCAAAAAATTTAACAAAACAAAAAAAACAACTTAAAAAATGCACTAAAAAGTAAAAAAATAATTTCGTATTCTTCTACAACTTAATAATCAACAAACCTTTTCTACTCATCAATGTGAAGGTACGATTGTTATTTTTGGAGTCGGTATCAGCCAAGGTACCCAGCCCGGCGTGTTCACTTGACAGCTCCCCTCCCGCCGTGGCCTCGCTCTCGTCTCGTCTAGTCGCGCATGCGACACAAGCACATCTCACCTATGACTATGTATGTAGTTACAAATCTACCTTGGCTGACACCAACTTCAAAAATAACAATCGTACCTACATATTGATGAGTAGAAAAAGTAAGTTTATTATTAAGTTGTAGAAGAATACGAAATTATTATTATACTTTTTATTGCATTTTTTGAAGTCGTTTTTTGGTTTCTTAAAAAAAAAAATCTGATTTTTTTTTTCATCTGTCCTACTAGGTACTTCAATTAAAGTTGCATAACTGCACAGAAAGAGCTCTATTTTGTTAGAAGGGGGGGGGGGGCGCCACCAAGAGATGTCGCATCACCTAATAATTTAGCTAGGGCCGCCCCTGAGGTGTGGGATGGATTAAATTTAGATCCGTAACAGGAATATTGTGTGACTCCAAAATGCCTATAAAACTGAAAGGAAAGATTTACCAGACTATTGTAAGACCCGCAATAATGTATGGCTCCGAATGCTGGACTATGTACAACTCCTACACTAGGCAACTTGAAACAGCAGAAATGCGAATGCTTAGATGGTCGGCAGGAGTATCACTAAGAGATAAGATCAAAAGTTCACGCATTCGTGGTAGCCTGGGTGTCACAGACATAAATAGTAAGCTGGAGGAACGACAGTTGAGATGGTATGGACACATAAGACGGAGACCATCAGACCACACAGTGAGGCAGGCAATGTCTATGGAGCTTCATCGACAGTCATCCAGAGGAAGACCGAAGAACTCCTGGATGACTCAATGCTCCAAAATTCTTCAGAGAAACGGCCTGGATGAAGGCGATACCCAGAACAGAAGATATTACAACCTGAGAACGAGAAGAGCCGACCCCAACAGCCTACCTAGGCAATGAGTTGGGACAGCGCAAGGAAGAAGAAGTGTTAGCTCTATGGTTCATAAATGTGATTATATAGCGTCGACCGCCAGACCGGCAGTAGTGCAACATAGTATGTACCTACCAAGAGCTACCTGCGAAGAAATAAGTATTATTGTTAGCAAAATAAACAATTCAAAGTCACAAGGGATTGACAACATTCGAATTCAAGACATATATTAATATTTTAGGGCCCGTTATAACCCATTTTATCAATATAATTTTAAAGCAAGCAGTAATACCAGATGAACTTAAAAGTAGCATCATTAGACCAATTTACAAAGGTGGCAAACATTCAGATATACAAAATTATAGGCCAATCAGCATTTTGCCAGCCCTAGAAAAAATCCTTGAAAAATACATTTCCATAAAACTTAACAAATATTTAGAATCTTTCTCCTTGCTAGATTCCAACCAGTATGGATTTCAAAAGAAAAAGAGTACGGAAAGGTTGCTTCAGGAACTTTCAAATCACATAAATTACGAACTAAATTTAAAAAAACATATGTTGGTTTTGTTCATAGATAACTCAAAGGCGTTTGATACCATTGATACAAATAAACTATTAGAAACAGTGGAGGCAATTGGAATTAGAGGTAAGCTACTAGTATTGTTAAAAAATTTACTAACTGATTGACAAATAGCAGTAAAAATACGTTAAAAATTTAGCAAAAAAATATATATCTCAACAGGTGTTCCGCAGGGGTCAGTTTTAGGGCCAACCCTTTATATTATATATGTCTCAATTATGAGTAAACTGTTTTCATTCGTTAAACATATTGTATACGCAGACGATACGGCGCTCGTAATATCGCACGAAGACCTGATTACTGCAATGAACCTTATGCAGCTTGATTTTATTGCAGTCTTGAAATGGTCTCATGACGCAGGTCTCATAATAAATGCAAAAAAAAAACTAAAATAATGCACATAAGATATCCACATACTAGATATAGTGTAATTCCTTCGTTATATACACATACATTTGACTGCTTACATAAAAAAATTGCACAGCCCTGTTCGTGTGAAACCATTGATTATGTCAAAAATTATGTATATTTGGGTGTTACTATTGACTGCTTCATGAAATGGGACGTACACATTAGGTACCTACTAAAGTTTGTAAACGTCTGCGGTCTATTGTGGGTAGGATTTATAAAATAAAATATTTTGTGCCTATAAGTACTTTAAAATTAATATACGTATCTCTGGCTGAATCAACTATCCGTTATGGACTTACTTCTTGGGGACATTCTTGTAAAACTAATATAAATTATATCCAAATATTGCAAAACTCCCTGACAGAATTATTAATCCCTTAGTACACTAATGAACACAGAAGGGACACTAAATTAATATACAAGTCTCTAAATGTTTTACCTGTCAGAGGATTATTGTTTTATAATATCATAAGTCAACATGTTATATTGTCCGATTCCTTGTACAGGGAAAAACTTAACCATAAACATATTACAAGATTCACTCAAAATGAAGGATTGGTGGTTCCGAAATGTACCAATAAATACGGTGGAAGGACCCTAAACTATATTGTACCCATAATATTCAATAAACTACCAACGACAATCGAAAATAATAACGTTTTTAATGGTAAAGTCAAATATAAACTAAGGAAATGGCTAGTAGATAGGGATGATTTATATTGATGCCCTACCGAAGTCTTTGTATTCTTTATTGAAACTCACATTGAAGGAATTAATAAATTCATTACAATTTTTGTAATACCTACTGTAAGTACATGAAACTTTTAATTTACTCGTGATTATATTTCATTTGTTCATACTAAATCCATTATTTGTACTTTTTTATTATATACGCTTGTAGTGCTACTTACATTTATATACTATTTTCGTAATTTAAATAAACTATTTAATTGATATTTAGCATCAAAATTATTAAATTATATGTATACAGTGTTTGAAAATGTACCAATGTTGTCATTTTGTACCTGCTGACAAACTACATAAGTAGTTTAGCTGGTTTAAATGTAAAAAAAAATACTATTATAACTAGTGGAGAATCGATACTTACCAAATCGATCCTCCAGGTTATTTGGGAATTTCACGGGTGTTTTAAAATAATAAATAGACTTTGCGTTCACTGACTCTTGTATATCTGAATCCCACATTTATTACACGACAATAAATTGCTACCTGAAGGGTTAAATATGAGGATAGTAACCCACGCTTCACAAGCAGCCCGAACCAGCGGATAACCAAGAATGAAAATAGAATTTTTGCCCTTCTGTCAGCCGCTGGTAGAAGACACTAGAGTGCCAGTGTTGACATCCTAAAATAATCTAAAATAAGGTTTTTTTGGCTGTTTTTTTTTACATTAACACCACACAGGAGGCCCTGAAGAAAATAATTTCCCTCGGGGCCTATGTCATCTTTGTAGATGCTGTGTGAAGGGTCTTTTTGAGGAAAGGAAGGAGTGAACATGGATCTTGAAGAGACCCATGTTGTAGGAGGGTATAAATCGTTCCACAGCCGAGCCGTTGAACTCAAGAATGAGTCATAGAAACGACCCGTTCTCATGTGAGTAATGTCAACCGTGTACAAATGTTGGGCGCGTGTTTGGCGTGTTTCCCGACTATGCACTGGTGCCGAGGGGATCAATGATGCTAGTTCCTCGAAGCATCCGTTTCTGCACAGAGTCAAGGGTTTTTTTATGTATTTTGGAGCTCCAGACCAGAGGTGGCTGCCAAATTCAACCGTGGGGCGCACTTGCGATTTGTATAGGGTTAGCAGTTGGGTACTATTAAAGTATCTGCGGGCCCTGTACAGTACGCCCAGTTTCTGAGAGGCTAACTTAACTCTGGTTTCGATGGAGCCCCCGTACCTGAGCTGGTCACTTAGAGTTACACCAAGCATATCGATGGAGGTCCTGTTCGGAAGGTTGCTTCCGTTGAAGGAAACTAGATTTTCATTTCGATCCCTTTTAGACGTTATCAAACATGATTGGGTATTTGAATCATTAAATTCGACGAGGTTATTCTTACCCCAAGAGAAAACACTCTCGAGTTAACCGTCCATTCTTTGCTTCAAAGCCCTCCGAGCTATTGGAGTTTGTGTGCCCTTTGGGGGCTTGTCAAACAAAAAGCTATCATGGACTGTACTGTCATCCGCGTAACAATGAATCGGTGCACATGACAAGAGGTCATTGATGTGCAACAGAAACAAAGTCGGTGACAGAACCGATCGATGTGGGACACCAGCATTTATCGAATGCGAAGAAGAGGTGAAACCGTCAGCAACCGCCTGAATCGACCTCTCCCTCAAAAAGTCGGCAATCCACTTACAAAAGGATGCGGAAAGTCCGTAAGAAGGCAGTTTGTTGACTAGCGCTCGGTGCCAAACCCGGTCAAAGGCCTTGGAAATATCCAGTGCAACCGTTTGGGTCTCACCAAAACGTTCCAGGCACCGCCCCCAAACATGCGTCACATACGCGAGAAGATCACCGCACGAGCGGTTCCGCCGGAATCCGTATTGACGGTCGTTAATAATTTTGTTCTTCTCGAGGTATGTGAGCAGTTTGTCGTTAATCACACGTTCCATTATTGTTGAGTGCTGTTCTTAGGTACTATCCACACTATATAATTTCATTTAAAACTCAGCTGTCCATATTGATAACAATATCAAACTCAATAATCGCTGTAATATAACAATAAAAAACAATGAAAAAAGTATTTAAATGGATTTCCACATTCTTTCTCAGAGCTTGGGTCAATGCCTCCACATTGGATTCCTCTGCATGATCCTGGTCATCTTGTAGATACTCCACTGGCCAGCCCTCTTCACCTTCACCGTCAGACTACCAGTCGACGTCGGAAATATCTCCTTACAGCACCACGGTGATCTCATCATGTGTGAAACCTTAAGCGCCATCTATACAATATAAACGATAAAAATAAGTTATAGTCTTCCGAAAAATATTAAAATAAATTAATTCATCTTGAAAGAATCAAATTAAAACAAGGAAAACTATAACTTATTATACTTATAAGGAATCTTATCAGCGAAACATCCACCGACAAGCAATGTGCCACCTCAGGAACATGATTCTTATTAGCGAAACATCCACCGACAAGCAATGTGCCACCTCAGGAACATGAATGTTATTAGCGAAACATCCACCGACAAGCAATGTGCGGCCAGTGGCGTAGCTAGTATGGGTGTCACCCGGGGCGGAAAACGTGGTGTCACCCCCCCTCCCCCATTAAAATTTACTTTGAGAAATTCAAAACACAAATTTTGACCTCTTTAAATAAAAAAACAGTTTTAAAAACACTAACAGAATAACTAAAAATTTCAACAATCAATAGGTAATAATTCCTTTCACGAGTTCCCGTCAATCACTGTTCAACTCGTCAATTCTGAAGAAAATCATTTGCCGGAGTGAAAATATAATTTTAACAACCCTAAAGAAAGTTAAAAACAGTTTTTTGTTTAGAGTGTAACGATAAATTTTCAATTGTGGAATAGTAAAGGTGTGAGTCCCCAGCTTTAATTATTAATGCACGTATTACACACACAAATGGTTTTCCTCCGATCTTTGCAGCACATAGTATGCAACTTTCAAATCTTGCACGTGGAACTCGAAAATGGTTTCGTTTGTTATTTCATTTGAAGCTCTGTTCATCTGCGGACCCATTTCGAAGGAAACCATTCCCGAGTTCCACCGTCGCAAGATATTCCCCGAGTTGCAAAATATGAAAGTTTCAGACTACGTGCTGCAAATATCGGAGGAAAACCATTTTCATGTTATATGTCTAGTTTTAATTAAAATGAGTTACCGAATACATTCACTCTTAAATTTAAACCAGTTTTGAAATAATTATTAGGGTTTAATTTTAATTTAAGCCGGTGGACTCTTACTAGATAATTTCTTAGGTTAACTCTAGATTCATAACCATTCGTCCCACAGACCGCGCAAAACGTAAATTTATTTCTAGTGTCTCGAGTGAAAGAGATAGAATGATCCTCTCAAGTACCTTCCTAGATCGCTTGTTCATTAGTAACGCGGGTGCGGTTGCCTCGCAGTGACGTCTTGTGCACAAGTTATAAACCTTTGAACGTCTGAGAGACGAATGTTTATGAATAGTTTAACTTTTGACGAGACTGCAAGTTATTTTGAAAACATTGTTTTTGATGAGTTCTGGTCACACAGAGTAAAAGTAAGCATATGATATTATTCTATATGAGTAATTATTTATAGTAACATCTTATTTTATCGTTCAAAATGTATTATTGTGTGTACATCAAATATTTTTATTTTATTTTTAGAATGGATAATCGGCAAATTAAGGACTATTTGAATCGTTTATCTTATTCTGGTGATAATGATTTAACCAGTCAGCAAAAGGATGTATAAATGAGTGATGTCGAATATCATGTTTCGAAGATCAACAAGCAGACGATGTTTCGTGAAGGATGTTTCGGAGAAGTTGACCGAACCGTGGTTAGGTAAAAGACACGAAATGCCAACTTTGAAGAGATGCCTAAAAAGGAAAATCGCCGAAGTTTTAGGTGAAACGCCTACCATTGCCACACCTGGTCCAAGTGGTACTCAAAAAAAGGTTTGTGGTTATTGTGATTATAAAAAACGGCGTATGACAAGGTTTCAATGCAAGCAATGCAAAAAGTTTATGTGCATGGACCAGCGCAGCCTCATGTGTGCGGAATGTACCGATGAAATTTAATTTTAACTCATTTATTTATTTTTTGTTACCTAATTAAACATAATAAATACTCAATTTATTTATTTTAATTTACAAATTCCCCAAAACTCGTCGTCTGTGAGATGAATGTTTATGAATAATGTTCCTCTTAGATAAGGTTATGAATCTAGGGTTAAAACAAGTCTAATGTTCAGAATTTCAAAAAAAATGTCCAAATGCGGATGCATGTGCTGACGCATTTCGCAGGAAAACCATTCTCATTTTCCAAGTGCAGTTAAAAAATTCAAGTTGCATACTATGTGGTGCAATAATCTGAGGAAAACCATTTTTGAGTTCTGGATGCAGTTGTCAACCTGGTGAAACACACACAGAAAGTTCAAACCAGTTTTGTTCTCCAAATGCAGGACAAATTTCGAAACCGTTCTAAAGTTCCGAGTGGAGTCTTTAATTCTAATATGCTGCAAAATTCTGAGGAAAATCATTTGCTGGCATGAAAATATTATTTCAACAACCTATTCTTAAGTTAAAACCAGTTATGTGTTCAGAGTGTAACGATGAAATTTCAATTGTGAGATAGTAATGGTATTAGTCCCCAGCTTTAATTATTAATGCACGCAGTACACGAAAATGGTTTTACTCCGATTTTGTAGCATATATTCTGCAACTTTCAAATCTTGCACGTGGAACTTGAAAATGGTTTCCTTTGAAATTTCATTTGTAACTCTGTTCATCTGCCAAAAACCGGAAACCATTCCTGAGTTCCACTATCGCAAGATATTACCCGAGTTGCAGGATACGAAAGTTTCACACTATTTGCTGCAAATATTGAAGGAAAACCATTTTCATGTTTTGGGTGTAGTTTTAATTAAAACGAGTTACCGAGTACAGATTTAATCTTAAATTGAAACCAGTTTTGAGATGGGCTCTAAATTTGAGTTGCACCCCGTACGCTCCAAAACTTGGAGGAAAACCATTTGCTTGTTCCGTGTGTAACTTTTATTCAAGCTTTTGGATTCTTACACAGACTCACTCTTAACTTAAATTTGGAAAAATGTGAGATTAGTATAGGCCGGGTCAACGAATAAATACACCGTCAAGACGCCATACTCATGTAACGTCGCCAACCGAAAAACTTTTTATTTTTCAAAATTAGGACTTAGGCAAAAATATGATTTAAGGATTACTAGTTTATCAATTATACTTGTACATCTAGTAAAAGTATTAAAAATATACAGAATCTTTATTTTTAGTAACCATAAAACTAGATTTTGGATAATACCCAATCTAATATTGGATAAAATAATTTAGGTATTATGATTTACAGCGCTAGTAATGCGAAGGTGACCTCTCATCCAAATAATCGACAGTTGATCGATATCTGAGAGCGCTTTTACCTTTGGTAGGCGAATTACCTTAGCTTATGAAACCACCCCAGAGTAAGCAGCTAATCGTTTGGTATAAATACTGCCGGCAGCAGAGGCGTAGCGTGGGGGGGGCGGGGGGGGGCGGCCCGCCCCGGGCGGCACTTTTAAGGGGGGCGGCAAATTTTCCCAATAAATAATAATATTATCTTGGAAAAATTTAAACCATTTAAAAATCATTATTTAAAAATGTTAAACGATACTTTCGTTTACGAATCCAATTTTTTTTTATTATTATTTATTAAAAATATCCATGATTATATTTTTTAAGCTGCAAATTTCGTAATTAGTAGGAAAACCGTACGCATATTATGAGAGTAATACTAAATAAAGCTGGTAACTCGCAAACAGATTCACTCTAATTAAAACCAGAATTATGTTCAGAATGTATTTAACGAATGAATTTCAGTTGTGTATTCATCTGCTGATACATTTCGAAAGAGACCATTATTTTATTTGAAGTGCAATCAAATAGAAACCATTTTCATATTCCGAGTGTAGTTTTAATTCGCCAAATACAGATTTAATTTAACACGTCTAATTATAGGAGACGCAAATTGTCCCGCACTTGTGAAATTATGTCGCACACATTTAATTCAAAATAAATTTGTGATTGCGATAAAAAGTTAAGATACAGTTTATTAACATTTTTTATTTCAAGAAAAGGAATCTGTATTTAAAATTTTAAGGTTATTCTAAATCAGGTACTTTAATTCGAATATTCGCAGGCATGTATTATTGAGCCAATCCACTATTCTAATATCAACATTTTAATATTTAGAAACAATAATGTTCTAATAATCACGTCGGAAAAATAACAATATCTAAATTTTAGAACAATTTTGGTTTTTGCCAAAGATAAAAAAAAACAATAAAAGGGACATTTAAAATGCATAGGAAGAACGGGAAATTTTGTGCGCAAACATTGACAGGCAAAAGTTTATAGGTATTATTCGAATGGTTAAACCAGTTTTCAGAATGTGAAATTCCATTTGCGGATTCATCTACTGACACAATTCAAAGGAAAATATTATCTTATTCGATGTTCAGTTATAATATTCCATTTGCAATATATGTATGTGCTGCAAGAATCAAAGTAAAACCATTTTCATGTTCTGAGTGTAGTTTAATTTCGGTAATTCAGGTACAGATTTAATATAAACCAGTATAGAAGGTAAAATTCCAGTTAGATTCATCTGCTGACACATTTCGAAGGAAAACATTCCATTATTCGATGTGCAGTTATAAAATTCTAGTTGCAGACTATTTATTTAATGCCAGAATCAAAGAAAAACCATTTTTATGTTCTGAGTGTAGTTTTAATTCACCGCACACAAACTGGTTTTGTGTTCAGAATACAACGATAAATTAAATAACGAGTTGCAGATTCATCGTGCATCGAGTGAAGTTTTACATTTTTTGAATTCCACAACGCTGTGAAATTCTGAGAAATTGATTGTTGCATGTGTAACTATTATTTGGGGACTCTAACGCAGTATCAATCAACCAACTTTGGAGTAGAATTTATAAACATGATCTTCGTTGAAAGAATACTCGTCAAATGTGATTATTAAAAAATCCGGCTCGTAGGTAAACAGCCCCCTTCCCCCCCACCGCTTATAGTACCCACATAAGGGGGCGGCGAAATTTTCCTACGCCCGGATGTTCCGAGAATAGTTTTAATTCACCACATACAGATTTAATTAAAACCAGTTTTGTGTTCTGAATCTAAGTGACGGCAAAATCAAAGAAAAACCCTTTTCATGTTCTGAGTGTAGTTTCAATTCACCGCATACAGATTTAATTAAAAACCAGTTTTATGTTCAGAATGTTAGAACCGCAAGAATCAAAGAAAAACCATTTTTTTGTTCTGAGTGTAGATTGATACACCGCATATTTAGTATAATTTAAACGAGTTTTGTGTTATCAATATAACAATCAATTGCAGATTCATCGTGTACCGAGTGAAGAATTGCATTTGAGTTGCATTCCATACGTATGCGTGATGAAGATGCGAAATTCTATTACAGGCATAGCATTCTCAATTTCTGAGAGCAGTTATCTATAACTATAAAAATCGGCATAAAAAATAGAAAATGTCTACCTCCCCCCCCCCCCTCATCAGCGCTTGAAAATCTGCGAAAGAAGTACCTGTCAAAGTAAGGGATGGGGGGGGGGCGGCAAAATTTTCCTCCGCCCCGGGCGGCCGAAACCCACGCTACGCCACTGCGGCAGTTGACTTGGTAATCGGTGTAAATAACGCTTCGTCAACAAATTCAAAAAGCATATTTCGAATTATAAGACATAATTTGTCTCGACGCCACCTAGCGAGGGATTTTAACACTAACAATGTCTCTCTCGCAAAAATTAAGTTGGTTGTTTTCAGGTGGAAAAAATAAAGTAATTGTTGAATGAAACACTAGTATACATTGAATCATTTGGCGGGTACAAGATAAGCCGCCATAGCTCAATTGGGAGAGCAGCTGACCGGCAATCACAAGGAATCGGGTTCAAGTCCCGTTGGCGTCATGTTTTCTTTTCTCGGAAGATTTTTCAATGTGGATGAGTGTTTCAGGCTGATAATTATTGGTTTTAATAATTGTTACCCTTTGTGCTATGCATAAAAATCTTGTCTTAAACGTTAGTTTAACAATAAAAATAATAATCAATTCCACCATATTATACCGTATATTATATCAACATCAAAATAAACATTGAAAACAGTCCACTCTTTAAATCGCAGTAGAGATGGATTATAATTTTTATTTGCGATTATGCGGCGTATGCAAGTAACTTTTATTTCATTCATCCATAAAAATGTATCTCGTAGTATTATTGCGGCACGTTACAGGAAGGAAAATACTCTCAAAATCGCCCTGGTAAAAGACCACAAATCAAAATTGAATTTTTAATGGCTTTATCGCGAATGGTGTCCTGACCTGAATAGCCTGGTACTTCTTAACCCTCCTCCCCCCATCTCCTCCCCTCCCCACTACCTTTATTCTCACTAAAACTCCGTCGTTAAGAAGCCATAATCTCAAAGATCAAATGTCCCAAGCAGCCGACGATTTAGAAATAAGAAAGGTGAGAGCAAATATTATGATCATTACAAGTGTGCCCTAAAGCGTCATGGTGAATCAGTTTGACCGGATTATACATCATCAAGAGGAAATATTCTCAATAGTCAACATAATCGAATTTTTTTTTTATTATTTCTAACTTTATGAGTAAAACATCAAATTGTAAAATTTAATTAAATGAAGACTATACATAGTAGCGAAACTAAATCGAAAATCTAAAGTTGGAAAAATCAGAAAAAGATATTGGCTACTCTGCCAATATCTTTTTTTGATTTTTCTGTCTCCAGATTTTCGAATGAGTTTTGATAGCATTGTCTTCATTTAATCAGATATTTTTGTTGAAAACTAACAAGGTGTTCCGCAACGGTCTGGTAAAATCTAACAAATCCGACCAATAAGAGTCATGAATTTTTCTCAATCCGTCGAAAGCTAAATAATATATTAGGTAGAAAAAATATAACCGTGACGAACACCAAATGAAAAATCTACTTGTGTAGATTCTGTTGCGAACCACCGATTGGTTGTGGGATTGTTCTTCTCCGTTCAATGGCGCAGTGAGGTGGCATGTGTATGATGCGTCCACCGCCCACACACACACACACACCAGCTAGTGCTCTGAGTCGCAAAACCGGCGAGAAGACCACTCAGAATGCCGAGCGGCTTCTGACGGTGTTCCGCCATTCCCGGGCTGCCGGTGGCGCGTTTATATTAATTACCGGGGTTAAAATTAATTTAAAAAAATTATGAGTACATACAAAATACATAGAAGCGCATAAGTTGTGTATGTAGGTATATTAAGATTCACAAGCAATTCGTGATATTTTGAAATATAACCTCTCGGATCTGAGAATTGATTTGCGTTTTCGAATGAATTTGGATGGTTTGAAAGCAATTGTATAGCTAAAATTATCGCGGAATTGATTAAAATCCCTGTAGATCACACCACTCCCCCTCCCCCATATGTTATGTTTTAAACCGTAGACTAGAATTTTTTGTACCAGTCTGAAGATGGCTTTAACGAGCTGAAACCGGTTGCGGCGAATAAAATTAAGTGGAAAAAAGTTTAATATTTGTTTTATTTTAATAGATTATAATGGAATTCCACCACAAATTGTCAGTTTCAAAAATAGAAATATTAAAAAAATGTCTCCACTAACACCGAGAGCAGTCTTCTTAGGGAGCGTTCAAGTATTACGTAACGCAATTTTTGAAGATTTTTGACCCCCCCTCCCCCCCATGTAACGCGCCGTAACGTTTTCCTGTTCAACCCCCCCCCCCCTAAGCGTTACGTAACACCCAAGTAACAATTTTTACCCGAAAGTCACAATTAAGTTGCGCAACGTACTGAAATGTCGCTTAAATACCCTTTTTCTTAATTTTATCTCGTTTGCGGTAATAAATAAAACAAGAGATTTCTAACTCGCGATACATTATATACATTTTATATATCCATATTGTCATTTTGAAAAAAAGTGAGAATATTATTATTTTTATCGGCCTTGTATTCCTTCCAGATCTCCACAATTTAACACTGTCTGACCTAGAATAAACCTACATGGTTTTACAACACATACTTTCTTTTACATTAGCTTTAGTGAGGAGGCCCTGAGGACAGTAATTTCCCTAAGTTTTCCCTGTGGAGCAACATTTTACTCTACTATGATTCACAAGCTGACTCATAGTGGAGTTAAACCTTTTCCACGCCCCGAATGCAGTTATGCAAGTTCTCAAAGGGAAGATTTAAAAATCAACAGTATGATTCACAGAAGAAAAAAACCATTTTCATGTCCTGACTGCAACTATTCGTGTCCTTTAAAGAGATATCTAAGAAGTCACTTGCTGACTCACGGTGTAGAAAAACCGTTTTCATGTTCCGACTGCAACTATTCATGTACTACGAAGAGAAATCTAAAAATTATTCATGTTTACCCACAGTGGAGAAAAATCCATTTCATGTCCTGACTGCAACTATTCTACTTCTCCAAAAAAAAATAACGAAAACGGCACTTGCTAACTCACAGTGACGAAAAACCTTTTTCTTGTCCCGATTGCGAATATTCATGCGCTAAACAACGGTATCCAAAAGTTTACGTGTTGAACCATACTGGACAAAAACCTTTTTCATGTCCCGACTGCAATTATTCATGTAGTGCAAAGGAACTTCTTAGAAATCATTTGCTTACTCAAAGTGATACAAAACCTTTTACATGTTTCTACTGCACTATTCATGTTCTAAAAAAAAAGTCACCAAAAATCACATGTTAACGCACAGTGGACAAAAACCATTTTCCTGTCCAGAATGCAGTTATACAAGTTCTCAAAAGGACAATTTATAAATCCACCGTGCGATTTACAGAAGAGAAAACCTTTTACATGTCCTGACTGCAACTACTTGTGTTCTTAGAAGGGATATCCAAGAATTCTTTTGCTGACTATACTCATTGTGGAGAAAAGCATTTTTCATGTTCCGACTGTAATTATTCAGAGAAATAAAAAAAAAATCACATGTTTACTCACAGTGGTGAAAAACCCATTTCATGCCCTGACTGCAACTATTCTTCTTCTCGAAAAAAAAACTAAAACGGCACTTGCTAATTCACAGTGATGAAAAACCATTTACTTGTCCCGAGTGCGACTATTAAGGCGCTACAAAACAGTACCTAAAAATTCACATGTTTACCCACGCTGGATTTAAACCTTTTTCGTGTCCCGACTGCAATTATTCAAAGGAAATTCTTAGAAATCATTTGCTGACTCACAGTGCTACAAAACCACTTACAGGTTTCTTCTGCAACTATTCGTGTTCTACAAAGAGGCATGAAAAATCACATGTTTACCTTCAGCAGACAAAACTATTTTTTGTCCCAGTGTGGTTTTTCAAGTTCTCGAAAGGGAGATTAATAAGTCCACATAACGATTCAAAGTGAAGAAAACCTTTTTCATGTTCTGAGTGTAACTATGCATGTACTACGAAACCTAGCTTTAGGTAATATTATTAAATTTTATCAGTAAACTAAGCTGTGTGTAATAACTAAAAAGTGTTGTTCTTACTAAAAACTCTCGTATAACATCATTCATATGTTGCATAATTTTTATTTTTTTTTTTAATTTTTCTTTTGCTGTCTTCCAAATTTGGTTGGCATTTTTTGGTTGCGCTGCGCTGGCAAGTCAGCATGAGAGCCTTTATAGGCCAATAACAGCTGATGATGTAAATTTCCCGGTTTGGAGGACATTATAATTGCTAAAAACTCACATTAACAACACTTACTACAGCAAATTGTGTTTATGCGTATTTCGTGTTTAAAATATTAACGAATACTGACAACGAAAATGAAATGAAAATGACGCACAATACAGTCGAGGAATTCCGCGTACAATATAAAGTAAAAGGCTTGGCAACTTGGAAGATTTCAATTCCTTAGTTTTTTATTTAAATAAAGAAAAACATGTTACGTAACGCGTCCTTCGAACCCCCCCCCCCCCCCCAGTAACGCGCCGTAACGTTTCACCAGACCCCCCCTCCCCCCCCAAGTGCGTTACGTAATACTTGAACGGCCCCTTACCTACATTAGTATTTTTCCCGTGTAGATCTCAAAATCAAAATGTGTGTCTTTTTTAGTGTCGCGATTTTTCGTTTCATCGAGTTTTAAGTCACTGCGGTGCTAAAGGATTTTCACTTCAAAAATTAACCGCTGAAATTTTCGGGTCCGGCAATAGGTATTCAGAACTCAGACAAATAAATAATATTATGTAAATGTCGGGTAGGTACTTAATTTCGTGATTATTTTCTTTGATCGTCCTTTATCTATGGATATGTCAATATTTGGCGTCTCTTTTCTTGCAACGCTGTCAAATTATCGCTACACCTTTCGAAGTAATTTTCTGTTATTCTATAATAGTTTTGTTAAATTTATACGATTTGAGGTTATTTCAATAACTGTCACGTTTTTACAGCAAAGTTTTTAAAATTCAAACACTCCTATTTTTGTAGTGACGTTTCTTCAACACTTTGGATTAGACAGACGCGTTTCACCTTGTATGTAAGTATCTTCTGGAATTATTGAGTAAATAAGACCTCACTTCCTTCATTGGTGCTTGCTTATTATTAGAATATATCGATTAACACTTCATTGATAAGTTCTTACAGTATTCGAGATATAACATATTGAGACACGTGACAGACGGGAGAACATGAGTTTGTTCGATGTTGATTTACGGCCGCTGTCACAATTAAACCAAACGGTTAAATGTTCATTAAATGCTTAACCTGGACTAAAGATTTGGTAAATTTTTGGGATTGGTGGCCACGGCTATTATGAATAATTTTTAGAAAAAAACTTTAGATTCGCCTTAATCACTATAAAAGGAAACTTATTGCATCACGGCTGGCGGAAAATAATGCATTTTAATTTTCAATATCGTTAAACAAAATTTCACTTCGCGAATCGATCTACGACAGCCCTCCTTTGCCGGTTGCCGCCTGCCATTTTGTCATTGTTGGTATCCCTGACCTCACACAAACGAGAACTAAATACGATTGTAGGCAACTTCGCGTGATACATGATGGGCGCGTAATTATGAAAAACAGAATTAATAATATAATGTAAACGAACCTCTAATCAGAATCACTTCAGAGTCTTGCCGAGGCACCGGAATCATGTTGGATTTCATCGTCATTATAATTGGAGGTGTTGGTATTCGTCGTCATTATAATTGAAGAATAGAAATAATAATAATAAACAAAAAAAATATAACAAAAAAATATATATATATATTTTACTAGGGCTTGTAGACTTCAGCAGCCATTTTGAAAAACGCGTGGAGTCGGTCTTTATTTTTGGGCAGTGATCTCTTCCACAGGAATTCGCAGAGATATCCCTTATAATGGGCCTAACTCCTCCCGAATCTGGGTACATTTCCCATAACGTTTCCTTTGACCGATCCTCCACTCCGCAGACAAACATTCTCTTGGATTCCCTCTCAAATCCACCGAAAATCCATTTGCCGTCCACTCTTCTACCACGGTTATTTTTGCGCTTTCCTATCTTAGCCTCATCCACCTCCACGGTGATACCAACACCTCCAATCTTCTGTTTCATCTTGTCGCACCAGATTATGCAAACCTCCCGGCAATACGACGACCAGTTTACAACGGTTTCACTGCTAATATCCATTTCTTCCATCAAGAAGGCAGTCCTGGGTGGACGCATCATCGTCCAAAATGAAACGAAGGTGCATATCTTCGCTATAGAGAGATTAGAATTGTCAAAAAATGTGCCTTTTCTCATCGACACTGAGAAGTTGCATCTTTTCTTAATTTTATTATGACCCGAATTCACCACATAAACTTTTCTGCAACGATATAGCGGGTTCGCGAAATTACAAATATTCCCGCAAACATCACACTTCTTCTCCCGGAGAAGCACTCCATGATTTCGCAACCACTCAAACATAGTATCTTCGTTTCTCACGATATCTGCAAAACCCAAAATACCGACTGAACAAGATTCGCACGACATTTTTTCTTCTAGAAGGTGTTCGGCGAAAGAAATAATGGGAACTGAACGCATTGCTCGAAACCGGAAACAAAAAACCGGAAGGAAGAAATAAACGGCTAGAGACAATAAAATTAAATTACTAAAAGTAATAATTACCTGATACACAAGTTTTTTTTTTCTAACTTATAGCCAATTGTTATTTTATGGTAATAATAAATATATACGATTATTGTTAACATTATAAATCTGTTTTTCACAATTTATTTAATACAAACGGCATAAGTATGCCATAAACACTAATTACATGTCACAAATTCATATTCAAAATAATAGTAATGATAAAACAGTGTATGTATAACAGTTAGTTGTGACGATACATTGGGAAGTGACAACAGAGATACCTTTACATGCAAAAATCTATAATACAAATAAAATTAGTAGTGATTTAAAAAATATGATAGCATAGCCTTCTTGTACCCTTGTTCCGTGCAGTTAAATAGATCTATCACATCTGCATATCTATTAGTAACTTCATGTAACCTAGGTAAAAGTGAGTGTTTCGTATACTCAGTCCGATTATTGTTACATTTAAAAAGGATTTTAGAACGAGTGGTTCTCGTGGGAATATGAAATTCAATGAGCTTATTTAAATCAGGACTGTCTATGCTACCATTTACAATTTTGAACATAAATATTAAGTCGGATATAATTCTTCGATCTGAGAGTCTTAGTAAATTTAATTCTTTCATCAAGTAATTATAATTTATGTTTTCAATGGGAATACCGAGGTTAAAATTAATGTGTCTTAAGAATTTGTGTTGAATTTTTTCGATTGAATCTGAATGTATTTTAAAATGGGGGGACCAGATCCAGTGGCGTAGCGTGGCTTTCGGCCGCCCGGGGCGGAGGAAAATTTTGCCGCCCCCCCCCCACCCTTCTACAGGTACTTTTCAAGCGCTGACCGGGGAGGGGGGGGGGGTAGGTATCCATTTTTTATGCCGATTTTTATAATCCCATGTGCCGAGTACTCTTTCAATAAAATTATGCTTATAAATTCTACTACTAATTTATATATATAACTCTCTCAGAAATCGAAAATGGTATGCCTGTAATAGAATTTCGCATCTTCATCACACATACATATGGAATGCAACTCAAATGCAAAGTTTCAGCGGCAACTTATTGTTATATTGATAATAACTGGTTTAAATTAAACTAAATATACGGTGTATCGAAACTACACTGAACATAAAAATGGTTTTTCTTTGATTCTAGCGGCACTTACATTCCGAACACAAAACTGGTTTTAATTAAATCTGTACGCGGTTAATTAAAACTACACTCACAACATAAAAAGGGTTTTTCTATGATTCTGCCGGCACTTACTATCTGAACACAAAACTGGTTTTAATTTTATCTGTATGTATTGAATTAAAACTTCACACAGAACACCGGGCGGAGAAAAATTTCGCCGCCCCCTTATTTGGGTACTTAAAGCGGCGGGGGGGTGGGTTGTATATGGAAATCGTATTTTTTATTGCGACCTATTTATATACAAGCCGGATTTTTTACTAATCACATTTGACTAGTATTCTTTCAACGAAAATCATGTTTATAAGTTCTACTCCAAAGTTAACTAACCATCACGCCATTTCCCCGCAGGGGTAGGCATACAGGATGGACCGCCAAACAACTCGGCCTTGGCATACACTCTTTGCCTCACTCACATTCATACATCGTCTCATATATTCTCTTCTATTATTCTGACTTTTGACATGGCCCGACTCAAGTATTTGATTCACTTGATCGTGCCATGTCTTCCTCGGGCGTCCCCGACTTCTTCTACCATTCACATTTGCGTCGTATATTCTTCTTACACTTCTTTCTTCGTTCATTCGCTCTACATGCCCAAACCATCTGAGGGTCCCTTTCTTAATCTTACTCATTATGCTTACATCAGCCTTACATTCTTTGCGGATATCCACATTTCTCACACGATTATACATTGTTTTTCCACACATCGTCTCAGGGAGCTCAATTCAACAGCATTTAGCTTACTTTCATCCTTCCTCTGCCAATTCCATGCCTCACTGCCATACATCAGGGTAGGTACTAGGACTCCATTGTGGACTCCTAGCTTCGCTTCTTTTGACAGTTTTTTATTAGCGCCAACGGCATTCAGTCCACAATTAATGGAGTTACCGGCATTCACCCTTCTTTCAATATCTCTATCAGCCTTCCCATCTCTCGTAAGTTGATTGATTGATTCTGCGTTAGAGTCCCCAAATAATACTTACACATTCAACACTCAATTACTCAGAATTTTACAGCATTATGTTATTCAAATGTATAGCTTCACTCGATGCCCCATGAATCTGCAACTAATCATTTAATTTATCGTTGTATTCTGAACACAAAACCAGTTTGTATGCGGTGAATTAATACAAACTACACTCAGAACACCAAAATGGTTTTTCTTTGATTCTGGCATTAAATTAATAAATAGTCTGCAACTAGAATTTTATAACTGCACATCGGATAACAGAATGTTTTCCTTCGATATGTCAGATAGCAGATGAATCTAACTAGAATTTAACATTCTGTACTGGTTTAAATTAAATCGACACCTGGCGAATTAAAACTACACTCAGAACATGAAAATGGTTTTTCTTTGATTCTGGCAGCACATGCATACATAGTATGTAAATAGAATATTATAACTGAACTTCGAATAAGATAATTTTTTCCTTTGAATTGTGTCAGCAGATGAATCGTCAAATAGAATTTAACATTCTAAAAACTGGTTTAACCCTTCGAATAGTAAGAAAAATATGTATAAACTTTTGCCTGTCAATGTTTGCGCACAAAATTTCCTGTTCTTCCCATGCATTTTTAATGTTTCTTTTAATTGTGTTTTTTTCCCTTTTGCAAAAAACAAAATTGTTCTAAAATCTCGATAAAGTTATTTTTCCGATGTGCTTATTAAAATATTTTTGTTTCTAAATATTAAAATTTTGATATTGGAAAAGTGAATTGGCCCAAAATCCAAGCCTGCGAATATTCCAATTAAAGTACCTAAAATAGAATAAACTTAAAATTTTAAATACAGATTCCTTTTCTAAAAAACAATTGTAATAAAACTGTATCTTAACTTTTTATCGCAATCACAAAATTTATTTTAAAACTAAATGTGTGGGACATAATTTCACAATTTTATTTTAAAATTAAATGTGTGGGACAATTTGCGTCTCCTGTAATTAAACAGGTTAAATTAAATCTGTATTTGGCTAATCAAAACCACACTCAGAATATGAAAATGGTTTCTCTTTGATTCTGGCAGCACATACATAGTCTGCAACTAGAATTTTATTACTGCACTTTGAATAAAATAATGGTCTCTTTCGAAATGTATCAGCAGATGGATACACAACTGAAATTCATTCGTTAATACATTGTGAAAACAATTCTGGTTTTAAGTGAATCTGTTGGCGAGTTATCAGCTTTAATTAGTATTTCTCTCATAATGTGCGTACGGTTTTCCTACTAATTTCGAAATTTGCAGCTTAAAAAAATATAATTATTGATATTTTTTAAAAATAATAAAAAAAGAGTTGGATTCGTACACGAAAGTGTCATAGAACATTTTCAAATAATGATTTGAAATGATTTAAATTTTTTGAAGATAATATTATTAGGTATTTATTGTGAAAATATGCCGCCCCCCTCAAAAGTGCCGCCCGGGGCGGGCCGCCCCCCCCCCCGCCCCCCCACGCTACGCCACTGACCAGATCGAGGAGTTATATTCGACTTGACTACGTACTAAGAATATATACAACATTTTTAAAGTTGAAATATTCCTGAAACCTCTGGAATTTCTAAGAACGAAGCCAAGCATTTTGATACCTTTATTATAGATTGAGTTTATATGGGATATAAAGTTTAATTTAGAGTCGAAAGTTATGCCCAGGTCATTAATTTCTTCGACAGACGTAAGGTTAGAGTTGTTCAGTTCATATGGATGAATAATTGGTTGACTTATTCTGTAAAAACTTATTGAATAACACTTATTTATGTTCAGATAAAGTTTGTTAAGAGAACACCAACTAATTAATTTGTTTAAATTATTTTGTAGACAGGCACAATCTTCAGCGGTTTTGATGATTTTAAATATTTTTGAATCATCTGCAAAAAGCAATACATTTACATCTTTATCAAATTTGTCAACAATATCATTTATGAACAGTAAAAACAAAATTGGGCCTAAATGGGACCCTTGAGGTACACCACTGGTAGCTTTAAATTGATTGGAATAGAACAAATTAATTTTTACAAGTAGAACTCTATCAGATAGATAGCTCGCAAACCAGTCTAAAAGTTTTCCGTCAATACCGAGCTTACGTAGTTTAACCAGTAGAATTTTATGGCACACTTTATCAAAGGCTTTGATAAAATCTGTATATATGGAATCGACTTGAGTTCTGTTAGCTAATGCATTTGATATAAAGTTTTCATATAATGAGAGATTTGTCAGAGTTGACCTGCCTGACAAAAATCCATGTTGATTTGGAACAATGAGATTGTTAATATATGGGGAAATTTTATCAAGAAGTAATTTTTCAAAAAGTTTCGGAATTATAGATAGCTTACATATAGGTCTATAGTTAGTGACATCACTTTTATTACCCTTTTTTAATATAAGCGTATAACACAATTGTTGGTAAAAGGTTATTTATTTAAGAAAGTAAGTTCACAGATCACATAATATGGTAAAAATAGTCACAATGTATCAATTCACTAATTAACTGAGCGGGAGCGTTCAAGTATTACGTAACGCAATTTTTGAAGATTTTTGACCCCCCCTCCCCCCCATGTAACGCGCCGTAACGTTTTTCTGTTCAGCCCCCCCCCCCCCCCCCTAAGCGTTACGTAACACCCAAGTAACAATTTTTACCCGAAAGTCACAATTAAGTTGCGCAACGTACTGAAATGTCGCTTAAATACCCTTTTTCTTGATTTTATCTCGTTTGCGGTAATAAATAAAACAAGAGATTTCTAACTCGCGATACATTATATATATTTTATATATTCGTATCGTCATTTTGAAAAAAATTGAGAATATTATTATTTTTATCGGCCTTGTATTCCTTCCAGATCACCACAATTTAACACTGTCTGACCTAGAATAAACCTACATGGTTTTACAAAACATACTTTCTTTTACATTAGCTTTAGTGAGGAGGCCCTGAGGAAAGTAATTTCCCTAAGTTTTCCCTGTGGAGCAACACTTTACTCCACTATGATTCACAAACTGACTCATAGTGGAGTTAAACCTTTTCCACCTCCCGAATGCAGTTATGCAATTTCTCAAAGGGAAGATTTAAAAATCAACAGTATGATTCAGAGAAGAAAAAAACCATTTTCATGTCCTGACTGCAACTATTCGTGTCCTTTAAAGAGATATCTAAGAAGTCACTTGCTGACTCACGGTGTAGAAAAACCGTTTTCATGTTCCGACTGCAACTATTCATGTACTACGAAGAGAAATCTAAAAATTACCCATGTTTACCCACAGTGGAGAAAAATCCATTTCATGTCCTGACTGCAACTATTCTACTTCTCGAAAAAAAATAACGAAAACGGCACTTGCTAACTCACAGTGACGAAAAACCTTTTTCTTGTCCCGATTGCGAATATTCATGCGCTACACAACGGTATCCAAAAGTTCACGTGATGAACCACACTGGACAAAAACCTTTTTTATGTCCCGACTGCAATTATTTATGTAATAATAATAATAATAATAATTGGATAATTTATAAAGCGCCGTTTTTGTGAAAAATCACCTCAAGGGCGCTGTACAATTTATTAGGAATGCTTAAGTTCTAACTAATTTTACTATTTATAAATGGATACAGAAACATACTTACCTGGCTGGTCACTTCCGATAAACACACTTTAATTAGAAAGTTTATGGAGAAGGTACGGCTTTGCACGCGGAGGACATTACAGTTAACACACTGGACATTGCATGATTTTACATTATTTGCTACCCTAGTATTACATTTACGATTAGATTTGTGGCAAAATTAGAGTTGGTATTTATTTTAAAATACTGGAGAATTTAGGACTAATGGAGATTAGTGGCAAAAGTATTGTTGATATTTAGGACTCTTTAGGGCCGGAGAATGTTCATGAAATGACCTTCACAAACGCTTACTTTTTTTTTTTTTTTTTTTTTTTTTTTCTACGTTTTTACGGTTAGTTATTTACGGTGTCGAGGGCATTGAATGTGAAGGTGAAAGATTTTGAGTTTATGGATACGACTGTCTGAAAAGGTGAGTTTTAAGTCTAGCTCTAAATTCCGCCGCGTCTGTGATCATTCTTAAGTCATATGGCAGTCCATTCCAGGCTTTAGGTCCTGACACTCCGAAAGCGCGCTCACCGAACTTAGTATCTGATGTGCGCTTTGGTTCCTTTAACCTTCCGATAGCTGATGACGCTGCTGACCTCAGGGTTGACTGACGATAATTGGAATTTTCTGGAATACACAATTCCGATAAGTAAGCCGGAGCCATTCCGTTAAGGGACTTAAATACCATCCAGCAGAGCTTAAACTGGATCCTTTCAGGACATTTAAGCCAGTGTAGATTTTTGAGATGCTCTGAAATGTGGGAATATTTAGATACGCCGGTGATAAGTCTTGCCGCAGCGTTGAAAACGGATTGTAATTTGTTGATTTGATATTTTGGAAGACTTGCATATATTCCATTGCAATAATCTAAGCGTGAAACCACATACGAATTGACTAGTAATTTAGTCGCCTCAGTTGGCAGGTTTCTCCTTACTGCTTTAATTTGCCTCAATTGAAAAAATCCCGTGCTTACGGTTCTGTTCACTTGAGTTTTAAGGGAAAAAATCAGCGTCCAGATTGACACCCAGTAGTTTTATACAAGTTTTTGGAGTGATGTCGCTTCCTGAAATGGTTATTGGGGAGTTATCAATGTTATGCTGGCGTCTGCTTGTGGCGGTCCAAAGAAACTCAGTCTTTGGCGGATTAAGTTTTAATCTATTTGAGGTCATCCAGCGGGTAATTGCTTCTAGACACTCAATTGTGCGAGTTTTTAGACTGTCTACTTCCTCTGGTAAGCAGTAAAAGTAAACTTGTTGGTCATCAGCGTAGCAGTGAGATAGAAGGCCAAATGATTCGATTATTTTAGCGACATCATTTGTGAAGAGGATGAAAAGAAGTGGGCCCAGAACAGACCCCTGGGGTACTCCAGATGAAAGGGTTGCATATTTTGATTGGTTTTTCCCTACCTTTACGGCTTGTGTACGGTTACCCAAGTACGATGTCAGCCAGCTTTTAACGTCGCCATTTAAACCAAAGGATTCTTCTAATCGTTTAATAAGAAAATCATGGTCGATTGTGTCAAAAGCGGCACTCATGTCCAAGACTGAAAGGAGTGCCAGTTTTCCCGACTCGATAGCAAGAGTTATGTCTGACAAAACACGTAGTAATCCAGTTTTCGTTGAGTGAAACCTTCTATATGCAAATTGGTATTTAGTCAGCAATTCATTTGAGTTTAAGTGATATATTATCTGTGAAGCAGTGATTTTTTCTAAGATTTTGGAAATTAATGGAAGATTTGAAACGGGTCGGTAGTTTGAGAGATCTTCAGCATCCAATTCCGTTTTTTTTTATTAGTGGAGTTACAACAGCTGATATAAGGGGTTTAGGGAAATCACCCATGCTGAGTGACTTATTGAAAAGATGAACTAGAAAGGGAGATATTTCCTTGCAACACTTCTTCAGTAACCACGTAGGAATAGGATCTAGTGAACACTGCTTGTTCGGTGAACTAAGTATTAACTTCCTTACTTCCTCGATGGTTGTAGGTTTGAAGGCAGAAAAGTTTCCGCTATTGCTTTTAGTAAAATACGGTGGTGGGGCGGAGGCTGTTAGGTCACGTATTGACTTAATTTTGTCAAGAAAAAATTTGGAGAAGATTTCCGGAGCTATGTCGGTTGTATTTTGTGCACGTACATCAGCAACGACCGTCTTAATAGAGTTCCACAGACTTCGTGGATTTTGACGCTCTAAATCGATTCTACTTGTCCAATATTCAGATCTTTTCGAGCGAATTAATAATGCGTACTCCTTTTGAGCCCGTATCCAATCGTCCCGTGAAATAACGCCCGAGTGTCTGTAGGACCTCTCCAATTTACGCATTGATCTCTTCTGGCTCCGACATTCTTCGTCAAACCAGTCATCAGAATTTCGCAGTCGACGAGTTTTTGTTGAAGTTGGAGCATATTTATTTAGAAGGGTTGAAAGAAAAGTGTTGTAGTATTCTGTCAGTTTGGTTGGTGACTCTGTTTCCCAAACGCTTTGTGTACAAAGCGGTGAAGCCTTTAGTTCAGACAGGAACTCATCAAAGTTAAAGCTTCGCCATGCTCTTGACGTGATAGTTACGTATGGGATTTTCGGAAGGTTAAAATCGATTTCAGCGCGAATTAGCCTATGATCTGATAGCCCTATGTCCACGCTATCCGCTACCAAAGGTGGGCCGCTCGACTTTGAGACAAAAATATCCAAAATTTTTTTTTTAAATTTTTCTTTTGCTGTCTTCCAAATTTGGTTGGCATTTTTTGGTTGCGCTGCGCTGGCAAGTCAGCATGAGAGCCTTTATAGGCCAATAACAGCTGATGATGTAAATCTCCCGGTTTGGAGGACATTATAATTGCTAAAAACTCACATTAACAACACTGACTACAGCAAATTGTGTTTATGCGTATTTCGTGTTTAAAACACTAACGAACACTGACAACGAAAATAAAATGAAAATGACGCACAGTACAGTCGAGGAATTCCCCATACAACATAAACTAAAAGGCCTGCCAACTTGGAAGATTTCAATTCCTTAGTTTTTTATTTAAATAAAGAAAAACATGTTACGTAACGCGTCCTTCGAACCCCCCCCCCCCCCCGTAACGCGCCGTAACGTTTCGCCAGACCCCCCCTCCCCCCCAAGTGCGTTACGTAATACTTGAACGGCCCCCAAGGGATCGGAGGGAACCTTGCCGTTAGGCTTTGGGAACAACAAAAGCTGACTGTGGTTCTGCTTAGAGGGTCGTACCATAGGACCAAGCGCAACTAAGGCAGCAGTCGGGGGTCTGGTTGGTGCTTTACTTATGGTAGTAGAATACTCCTTAGAGGGTCGTGCCAGAGGACGAAGTGCAACTAAGAGAGCGTACTAGCCAAGAGCGAGCTGCAGACGAACTGACTAATTTAGGGCGCGCAGCCTGTTATATAGCCCATTCCTTGTTGCGGGGTGTGGTTTATGTAGCGGCTCGAGGGTGGGAGATGCGCAAAAGGCGTCGGAGCATCCTGGTTTGCTTAGGGGTGGGTGAGCAGGATGGCGCTGTACGGGGGAAAGAGATGGTGTAGTGGCAAGCGTAAAAACGGCGCGCTACATCCTCCCCCTCTGGATCGAGGAACGTCCCGTCGAAGATCCAGGTCTGTAGTAGCGTGGCGGCTACTTATTCTTCTTTGGTCGACCTCGTTTGCGTAGAGGAATAACCGGAGCGGGCAGCGGTGTCAAGTGCCCGTGGTATGGAGTCAGTGCTGAGGTGTGGTAGGTGCCTAGCGAGACATCTGGTGCTTCCATTGAAGCTATCTCGTAGCTCGTTGGTCCATGTTGCTTCAGGATCAGGTAGGGGCCATCGCATCGTGGTCCTAATTTTGCGCTGAAGCCTCTTGCGGCTTTGCTAAGAGCGTGGGAGTGGACAAAGACGTGATCTCCGGGCTGGTAATGGTGGTCTTCTCGCCTCTTGTTATCCACGTAATTCTTTTGTTTGTCTTGTTTCTCATCATTGTGGGTCCTGACAAGACGTAGGGTATCGGCTAGTTGTAGCAGATGCGGCGTTATCTCGGGGATGAAGTTTTCCGATAAGATAATGGTTCTCAAGTCTCTTCCGACGTCATCGGCTGACCTTAGCTCACAGTACTTTTTCTTTTCAGGTTGATCCTTTTTTTTGTTCATTATCCTTCATGCTCCCCATTCAGCGCCCGGGACATGATAAGGTTGAAGGAAAGACTGAGCGGCTTCCGATGGTTGTCCGCCCCTCCTCCGGCTACCCGGCGCTTTTCTCCCTAGGGTCTTCGTTCAGACGTCCATTTACTTCTTCTAGGCACCACCGGCTAGCTGGCTAAAGGACGTCTCCATCGGGTGTCGTAACGTTGGACTAACAGCCTTTTCTCATTCTCCCGGGGACCGCCGGATGCTTTATGTTATGAGCTTTATCTATTATTGTTCTTTTATAGATTTTTCCTGGTTTTGATTATTTGTACATATCACTTTATTATTTGGTCACAGTTGCCTGCAGTCCTGAGTGTGTGGTCTCCCTCCGGCTAATGTTCTACAATTTCTGTTTCCTTCTTTTTATTTTCATGTTTACTAACATTAGTAGTATTAGTTTTTTTTATGACCATTGCAGTACAGTCTGCAGGCGATCCTACATTTCCGCCACCTAACAAAGTATGTAGGGACATTGAAGGTCTAGATTCGTTCTGTTAAATGTAGAGTCATTCACATAAAAAAAATTAGATTCTTGCGAGAGCTCCGAAGGGGCGACCATAAGTCGCCTATACCGGGGCGGGAAAGGGTGGGTACTTCAATGACCTTAGCTCACGTCCAAATGTGAGATAGGCAGCGGAGTATCCGGTGCTCTGACAGAACGCGGTATTCATGTCGAAGCGTATTGATGGAAGGCTTTCGGTCCATTTTCGGTGTTCTGTGCCAACCAGGATGGCTAGTTGGGGTTTGAGGTCTCGATTTTTCCTCTCGACAGGATTGGCTTCTGGGTGGTAGGCTGGTGTGAAGGTGTTCTTGATGTCCAGGCAGTAAGTCATCTGCTGCATCACGGCACTTACGAACTGGGTACCGTTGTCGCTTATCAGTCGGCGTGGGGTCCCGTAGCGTAGGCATACTTCATCAATCAGGACGCGGGCGCAGGTCTCGGCAGTCGCGTCTTTGAGGGGAAATAGTTCTATCCAGCGTGTGGCCACGTCTTCGATGATGAAGATCCAATTCTTTTCATCCTCGGAAGTTGGGAGTGGTCCGAAGAGGTCGAAGGCTACTGTTTCAAACCTCTGGTTCATTACTGAAGTCTGTAGGAGGCCGGCGGGTTTTAGGTTTGATGGCTTGTATCTCTGGCACTCCAGACAGTTCTTGACGTATTTCTGTATGTAGGTCCGCATATTCTTCCAAAAGTATCGTCTGGCAATTGGTCGAATCGTGCGTTCTACTCCGTAATGCCCAGCGGTAGGGGCATCGTGATAGGCCATGAGTATTTGGTGTTGCTCATGCTCGGGGACGACTAGTTGAGCGTCCTCTTCTTCGATATCGGGTGCATATCGGTACAATACACCGTTTTGCATCAGGTAGCCCTTAGTTGTCCAGTAACTAAGGTCTTCGATTGGATTGTTGGCTTCAAAACACTCGATAATTTTCTTCAATGCAGTGTCTTTCAATTGTTCTCTGCGGATGTCAGCCGCGTTGCGTACTGGAACGTCGAGGGTTATCGTGCATAGTGCGCAAATAGAGGGTGGGTCTTCAAGTAATGGTGGCCGTGACAGTGTGTCCGCCACCAGGTTTGAGCGTCCAGGTGTGTATTGGATTTTCAGGTTGTAGGGTTGAAGCTGCAGGGCCCATCTTGCAAGGCGACCTGTGGGAGACTTTAACGTCATAAACCACTTCAACGCTTGGTGGTCGGTAACCACGGTGATTGCTGTTCCTTCAATGTATCCTCGGAACTTTGCAACTGCCCATACGACTGCTAGGGCTTCTCGTTCTGTGGTAGAATAATTCCTCTCCGCTGGTAGTAGCAGGCGGCTCGCGTATTCTACCGGATGTTCTTCTAGTCCCTCCCCCTGGACCAAAACTGCTCCTATTGCGTAGCTGCTTGCGTCCGACTTTATGATGAATTCCTTGCTTCCATCGGCTTGTCGTAGTATGGGGGCGCTAGTAAGTAGTGCTTTCAGGGTGTCGAAAGCATTCTGCTGTGGGGATTTCCATTCCCAGGTGGCGTCTTTCTTTATCAAGTCGCTGAGTGGTTTGGCGGTTTTGGCGAACTCGGGTACAAATCGCCTATACCAGGAGCATGTCTGAAGAAATGTCTGTAGCTGTTTGACATTGTTTGGCTCCTTCATTTTAGAGATCGCCTCTATCTTCTCCGGATTGGTGCTGATTCCTCCGGGGGTTATTACGTGTCCTAGATATTTTATGCTTGGACAGCAGAAGTGGCATTTAACTCGATTTGCAGTGAGATTAAATTCTCGTAGCTTGGTGAACACCTGTTGTAGATCGGCGAGGTGTTTATCGAAGGTGGGCGAAAGTATGATTATATCGTCCAGGTATGCTAGGATATTGACTTCATCTAGCTCGATCTTAAGTCGGTCAATCATGCGCTGGAACGTCCCGGGCGCATTGCGAAGTCCAAATGACATCTTCAAGAAGCGGTAGAGTCCGAATGGGGTTATAAAGGCCGTCTTGTCACGGTCTTTCTCCAGTATCTTGATCTGCCAGTAGCCAGATCGTAGGTCTACTGTAGACATAAAGTTTGACTGCTTTGCCGAGTGTAGCAGGTCATCCATTCTGGGCAGGGGATACACGTCTGGTACTGTTATCGCATTGAGGAGGCGAAAATCAATACAGATGCGCTTGTGTCCGTCTTTTTGGGCACCATAATCACAGGTGCGGCCCACGGTGAATCTGCTTCTTCTATAATCCCTTGGGTTAACATACTGTTAATCTCGGCGCGGAGTTCTGCTTGGCGGGCTGGCGAGAGCCTGTAAGGGGCTACTGAAATCGGCGGGTGTTGTCCGGTCTCGATTCGGTGCTCAATTTTTGTCGTAGATGACAGGGTGGCTGAGAAGACAGCGGCGTTGTCGCACAGCAGGCGGTCCAGCTGGTCCCTCTGGGTAGGTATAAGGTGGGTGGCTTCATATGGTCGGAGGCTTAGTATTTCGGCGTCCAAGGCACAGAGCTCCACTTCATTTCTGGGTTTTCTTGGGGAGTCATCGAAGAGCCGATAGGAGCGTATCATTACCTCCCTTAGGGCGTCTTCCTCCATCGCGTCCTCGGGAAACAGCTCATTCAGGGCTATCATCTTAGCCCAAATGTTAGTGCGAGGCGGTGTCTGTGAGAGAGGGCTCATGAACGGTGGCACGTAGATCTCACATTCATTGTCCTGTACTGGTGGGGCGGGTAGGCAAACCTTAGGGAGTTTGTGTGCTCTCACTTCTCCTATCTCGCCAGTCTTTTGACGTTGTCGAATACCTCGGTTTGGTGGTATGGCGTCATTTTCCATATGCAGCATATACCGTACTTTGGGGATGTCCGTGAATGCCCATGCGCGCTGGGGAATGTTTATATCGATCCCCGCGTCTTCGATAAAATCGACGCCTAGGAGTGTTCGATTCTCGTGTCCTCCTGGGAGCACGATGAAGCTGGTGGGTATCTGTCGGCCTCTTAGTGTCAAGGTGGCGGCTATTGTCTCGACCTCCTGACGTTTAGGGACACCATCTGCCAATACGATGTCCATGATGGTTCGCTGGGTTTTGAAATTTTGAGCGATTAGCCGCCGGTATAGCTCAGCTGACGCTACGCTCAATTTTGCTCCGGTGTCTACGTGAGCAGTGCCCAGGAAGTTTCCAATCCCGATGTGTAGTATAGGTCTCGCTCGGGGAAGGCCTACTTCATGTATCGAGCAAAAATCGGCTCGTGGGTGAGGGGTGTCTATTCTCCCTTGGCTGCATTGCGGGCACTTGCTTCTTACCACGCCTGGTTTACCGCAACCGTAGCATGCGAACTTCGCATCACTGGGTGTCTCCAGCTTCTTGACTGGAGGAGTGTACTTTACGTGCGCTCCTGTATCGTAGCGGGAACGGCACTCCTCGGAACGGTGCCCAAATCTGCGGCATTGAAGTACCCACCACTGTCCCACCCCGGTATAGGCAACTTATGGTCGCCCCTTCGGAGTTCTCGCAAGAATCTATTTTTTTTGAATAAACGGCTCTACATTTAATGTAACGAATCTAGACCTTCAATGTCCCCTCATACTGTGTTAGGTGGCGGTATGCGGGCGCGCCTACAGGATTGTACTGTAATGGTCAATCTCTACAATTCTAAAGCCCATGGAGGTGTCAATGCAAAAGCAGTGAGCCTCATGGACAGTCAAACAAGTTGTTAGTAACATCAACAAAAAATAAAAAAAATAAAGTAATCCAAAATGACAGCAGCCGTCATGAGTAATCAGCTCATGACAGCAGGAGACATGACCATACATAATCCGGCAGGCGGCACCGAGCACTGTACGTAAAAGAAAAAGGAAACAAAAGTAAAATAACATATATACAGATAAGAACCGGTGTCACCGCAACCTGGCTGCCGGCAGTCCCCGAAACAGTGAAGGAGGCTGATTGTCCGGCCTCCCCACAACCCGCAGCGTCGTCCTTAAGCCAGCTAGCCGGTGGTGCCTAGACGACAGTAAGTGGAAAACATGAAGAAGACCCTAGGGAGACAAGCGTCGGGTCGCCGGAGGCGGGACGGACAGCTTTCGGATGTCGTTCAGCCTTCTCCCCAGCCTCTTCATGTCACGGGGTGTGGCGCGACAAACAGGTGCAGCTCCACCAGTTCTAGAAGACCGGCCATGGTACGTAGGCGGGGACACGGTCCAGGGTCCAACCCCTTATATGGGGAGAAGGACGGTACAAAAAAAATACCAAATCTGCGGCAGTTAGTGCAGCGTAGGCGGCCGTCTGTTCGGTTTTCCATCGCGCGTAGTGGGACGGTCTTCGTGCTCTCGTACAGGCTTTCTTCCGCTGCACGGGCTTTTTGTAGTAGTTCGGCGAAGGTATTGATCGCTTCGCGCTGCACTCTGTCTCGTATCCGGATATTCAGTTGTCCGAATATTAGGTCTATCTGGACCTTCTCTGGATGGCTGGGCGGTGGTAGCTCCGCGAGTAACATCCGCTGCTTAGCAATGAACACATCGGTTGACGTTAATGCGTCTTGCTTGCATAAAAATATCTCTGTGTTCACTTTGTACGCTGGCTTCTTAGGGGCGAAAGCATGCCTGAGGAGGTTCGTTGCGCTCTCCCAGTCTCGTACTTCTCCTTTTATGCCGAGCCACCAAGCGGCGGCGTCTTTCGTAAGCAGCAGTGGTAATCCTTCCAGAGCGCTTGCGTCTTCGATGTTCTCGGCGCACTTGAAGATGGATGCGGCGGCAATAAAACTCTCGACCGCACTCCTGTCTCTGGTACCATCGAAGCGTGCCGTACAGGCGGTGAATGTACCCGTACGTGTTGGTTCCGACTGCATCCGCTTCATGGAGTTCATTAGTTCCGCGAACTGCTCCTGCGTGAAGCAGATGCCAGCACTTTCCTTGGCCTGCATTGTGAAACGAGGACTTCGACGTGGTAGCGACGAAATTTTGTAGATGCACGGATTTTAATTTTACTTTATGTGTCTGTCCACTAAGTTGGGCGCCAATTTTATAACACAATTGTTGGTAAAAGGTTATTTATTTAAGAAAGTAAGTTCACAGATCACATAATATGGTAAAAATAGTCACAATGTATCAATTCACTAATTAACTGAGCAAGGGATCGGAGGGAACCTTGCCGTTAGGCTTTGGGAACAACAAAAGCTGACTGTGGTTCTGCTTAGAGGGTCGTACCATAGGACGAAGCGCAACTAAGGCAGCAGTCGGGGGTCTGGTTGGTGCTTTACTTATGGTAGTAGAATACTCCTTAGAGGGTCGCGCCAGAGGACGAAGCGCAACCAAGAGAGCGTACTAGCCAAGAGCGAGCTGCAGACGAACTGACTAATTTAGGGCGCGCAGCCTGTTATATAGCCCATTCCTTGTTGCGGGGTGTGGTTTATGTAGCGCCTCGAGGGTGGGAGATGCGCAGAAGGCGTCGGCGCATCCTGGTTTGCTTAGGGGTGGGTGAGCAGGATGGCGCTGTACGGGGGAAAGAGATGGTGTAGTGGCAAGCGTAAAAACGGCGCGCTGCAAGCGTTAAATAACAACGTTTCCAAATGTCCGGGAAGCAACCTGTGTCAAGCGATTGATTAAACAATAGACAAATCGGTTCAGCCAGTGAAGCAATGCAATTTATGAGAATATTGGGGTGCACATTATCAGGTCCGGCCTTTTTGTTTTTGTCTAGAGATTTAATTTTAGATTTAACGTCGCTTATATTGATGTGTACAGGAGGGATATGTATGCTCTCAATAAGGGAAGGTGGTGGTATGTAATTGTCTGGGATATCTTCGTCATATACACTTTTGAAGTAATCAGCAAAATAGTTAACCTTTACTTTCATATCAGTGCTACTCTTATCTTTGAAGTGCATTGAAATGGGTAAACCTTGTTTGTTTTTTCTAAGAGAGTTTACATGTGTGAAAAAGTTTTGTATATTAGAGGGTATAGATTTCTCGATTCCATTTATATAATTATTTATATAATTATTTATATAATTTGATTTTTTTGACAGTTTTTTACATTGAGTTCTGTAATTGTGAAATACCTTATAGTCATTAAGGGATTTAGATTCTTAAAAGTTTTTGTGTGCAGTTTTTTTGCAAATAACCAGGTTGATTAACTCGCTGTTGAACCATTTCGGGAACTTCGCTTCTTTGAAGTGTGAAATCGGTACATAGTTTTCAATGGCCCTGTTGATAATTGTGTAAAAAATTTCAAGATTGTAGTTAATACTATTGTTGAGGTGAAGAAATGACCAGTCTTCATTTGTAAGATATTGGTTCATATTAGGATAGTCAGCTTTGGAAAAATTATAAGTTAAGTTAGGAAGAATAGTTGTGTCGTCTGGTGAGTTATTCATCGTTATGGTTATGCTTAAAGCGGGGTGGTGGCAGTCTAGGGGGAGGAGCTCGTCAACTGATTTAACAATGTTAATTGAGAGATCACTACAGAACACTAAATCCAGCAGCCGGTTATTGGTATTGTAGACTTGATTGACTTGATGTAGAGCGAGTAAGTTCGTCATATCTATTATTTCACGAGCATTTTCTGGTAGGCTTAAGTTGTTATAAGAGTTTTTATTTATCCAATCAATGCTAGGGGTATTATAGTCACCAAATAAAATTGTTCTGGCATCAGGGTATTAATTTTAAAGGTTTCGAGGTCATCAATGTGGTTTCGGTAGACTGTGATGTTGGATCCAGGAGGAATGTAGACACATCCCAGTAAAAATTTACTCGATTTAGTTTTTAGTAATACAGATACCTGTTCCACGTCTAGATGTTTGCAAATTAATCGAGTGGATGGCAGTGATTTTTTGACGGATATGAGAACTCCTCCTCCTCTGTTTTTATTGCTGGTGGCTGTATTTCTGTCAAGGCGATAGGTGTTATAAGATGAGAATCCAAGTTCCTCGGTGTGAATATCAGGATCAAGCCAGGTTTCAGTAAGGAGAAATACATCGACGTTTTGAATTAAAGGAATAGAAGTTTGCAACTCTAAGAGTTTGGTTCGGCAGCCGCGGATGTTTTGGCCGTATCCATTGATGTGATTGAGTTTTTTGGATTTTTCTTAACTATTGTCGGCTTGCTGTTGATATATTTGATTGTTAGTCCAACTTCACCCCCCTGTATCCTACTTTCCATTGATTGGCGTAGGTCTGATGAATATTTTCTTTGGTTCGGAGTTTGGTCGGAAAAAATTTTGACAGGGGAGTTGTTAAGATAAAAGTTTTTTTTCCTGAGAATATTCATTACTTCAGTTGAGTTTTTTAGGATCACTTTAATGGGCCTCGATTTATCAGGCCTCACTGCTCCAAGACGGAATGTGTTGATGGAATTTGGTTCTATGTTGTTGTCTATTTTCTTCAGAATGGTTGTAATTTGTAAATTATCGTCCTTGATTTTTTCAATTTGGTTCAGTTGTGTGCTTTCAGGAACGTTTATAATTATAAGATTATTTGCTCTGTTTTTCCTCTCTTCAAGCTCATCGGCTGCTTCACATGTAGATTCTAATGGGTTAGGTTTGTTGGTTAATGCTTTGAAAGCTATTAGCTCACCCTTGAGTGCTGCCATTTTTGTAGCCATTTGAGCTATGGTTCCAAGAATAGCATTAGTTACGCGCCTTATAATGCTTGTGTATGTTACCTTTACTTTAAAAAACAGCCTACGTTTTTGAATGGTTTGTTTGACTACGCAGGGTTTGTGTAGCAGGCTTGTGTATGTTATCTTTACTTTAAAAAACAGCCTACGTTTTTGAATGGTTTGTTTGGCTACGCAGGGTTTGTGTAGCGGGCTTGTGTATGTTATCTTTACTTTAAAAAACAGCCTACGTTTTTGAATAGTTTGTTTGGCTACGCAGGGTTTGTGTAGCGGGCTTGTGTATGTTATCTTTACTTTAAAAAACAGCCTACGTTTTTGAATGGTTTGTTTGGCTATGCAGGGTTTGTGTAGCGGGCTTGTGTATGTTATCTTTACTTTAAAAAACAGCCTACGTTTTTGAATGGTTTGTTTGGCTACGCAGGGTTTGTGTAGCGGGCTTGTGTATGTTATCTTTACTTTAAAAAACAGCCTACGTTTTTGAATGGTTTGTTTGGGTACGCAGGGTTTGTGTAGCGGGCTTGTGTATGTTATCTTTACTTTAAAAAACAGCCTACGTTTTTGAATGGTTTGTTTGGCTACGCAGGGTTTGTGTAGGGGGCTTGTGTATGTTATCTTTACTTTAAAAAACAGCCTACGTTTTTGAATGGTTTGTTTGGCTACGCAGGGTTTGTGTAGCGGGGTTGTGTATGTTATCTTTGCTTTAAAAAATAGCCTACGTTTTTGAATGGTTTGTTTGGCTACGCAAAGTTTGTGTAGCGGGCTTGTGTATGTTATCTTTACTTTAAAAAACAGCCTACGTTTTTAAATGGTTTATTTGGCTACGCAGGGTTTGTGTAGCGGGCTTGTGTATATTATCTTTATTTTAAAAAACATCCCAGGATTTGAATGGTTTGTCTCCATTCCAGTACCTACGCGCTTCCAGTACCTACGCGCCTTATTATTTATCCCGTGAAGTCGACTACAATCGTTTGTGTGAAGTCAAGGATACCAACAACACAACAGTTGACAGAATAGCGAGCGGCAGCGGGTGGGCTGTCGTAGATCGATTCGCGAAGTGAAATTTTATTTAACGATATTGAAAATTAAAATGCATTATTTTCCGCCAGCCGTGATGCAATAAGTTTCCTTTTATAGTGATTAAGGCAAATCTAAAGTTTTTTTCTAAAAATTATTCGTAATAGCCGTGGCCACCAATCCCAAAAAATTACCAAAGATTTATCCTGGTTCCATTTAGTAAATATCATCTTTTGTCCTGCATTAACACTCAATGTCAATAATAACTTAACTTTTTTTTTTACCTAAATTCATGAAACATTGAATATTGTTTTTTTTTCGGGATACATTTACTACGCTGTGAATCGAATGTTATCAATTGCCTTGCGTCTGCACGGTTGAAATCTAAGAACACGACTTCGAATACATCTCTGACGCCGCGCTTTATGCAAAAACATCTTAGTACTTGAAGTAGAAAGAGTCAATTTTGTAATAGAACCGAATTCAAGATTGTAGCCAATAATGTGAAAAGATGCCTTTACTTACGTTTACAGCTAGCATGAGAAGCTATGGTTGGCAGGCGTAAGTACTATTGGATTTGTACTTGTATGGAGAGGTGGATGGTGTGATTATTATTGTATCTGGCGGTTGTGAATTAATAATAATAAACGTGATTTCTGCCACGTTATATGTGATGTCATTGCCTGTCGCGGTTACTTTGTTCCGGTGACTAGCGGTCACTGGATCCGAGGAATCGGCTATTTTTGGAACCAGTTTCTATCGGATTTATAAAATGGTTAAAAACTGGGTGAAGCCGAACTAAAACCGCCTCGCAGCAAAAACCTGCGGTGCGAGTTTTTAAGGGGCCGTTCAAGTATTACGTAACGCACTTGGGGGGGGAGGGGGGGTCTGGTGAAACGTTACGGCGCGTTACAGAGGGGGGGGGGGGTTCGAAGGACGCGTTACGTAACATATTTTTCTTTATTAAAATAAAAAAACTAAGGAATTGAAATCTTCCAAGTTGGCAAGCCTTAAGTTTATGTTGAACGGGGAATTCCTCGACTGTATTGTGCGTCATTTTCATTTTGCTTTCGTTGTCAGTATTCGTTAGTGTTTTAAACACGAGATACGCATAAACATAATTTGCTGTAGTCAGTGTTGTTAATGTGAGTTTTTAGCAATTATATAATGATGTCTTAACTAATAATGTCCTCCACACCGGGAGATTTAAATCATCAGCTGTTATTGGCCTGTAAAGGCTCTCATGCTGACTTGCCAGTGCAGCGCAACCAAAAAATGCCAACCAAATTTGGAAGAAAGCAAAAGAAAAATAAAAATTTATGCAAAATATGAATGATGTTACACGAGAGTTTTTAGTAAGAACAACACTTTTTAGTTATTACACACAGGTTAGTCTACTGCTAAAATTTAATAATATTACCTAAAGCTAGGTTTCGTAGTAAATGCATAGTGACACTCAGAACATGAAAAAGGTTTTCTTCACTTTGAATCGTTCTGTGGATTTTTTAATCTCCCTTTCGAGAACTTGATAAACCACGCTGGGACGAAAAAAAAAGTTTTGTCTGCTGAAGGTAAACATGTGATTTTTCATGCCTCTTTGTAGAACACTAATAGTTGCAGTAGAAACATGTAAGTGGTTTTGAAGCATTGTGAGTCAGCAAATGATTTCTAAGAAGTTCCTTTGCACTACATGAATAATTGCAGTCGGGACACGAAAAAGGTTTTGGTCCAGTGTGGGTAAACATGTGAATTTTTAGATACCGTTTTGTAGTGCCTGAATAGTCGCACTCGGGACAAGTAAAAGGTTTTTCATCACTGTGAATTAGCAAGTGCCGTTTTAGTTTTTTTTTCGAGAAGAAGAATAGTTGCAGTCAGGGCATGAAATGGGTTTTTCACCACTGTGAGTAAACATGTGATTTTTTTTTATTTCTCTGAATAGTTACAGTCGGAACATGAAAAATCCTTTTCTCCACAATGAGTAGAGTCAGCAAGAAGAACACAAATAGTTGCAGTCAGGACATGTAAAAGGTTTTTTCTTCTGTAAATCGCTCGGTGGATTTATAAATTGTCCTATTGAGAACTTGTATAACTGCATTCTGGACAGGAAAATGGTTTTTGTCCACTGTGCGTTAACATGTGATTTTTGGTGACTCTTTGTAGAACATGAATAGTGCAGTAGAAACATGTAAAAGGTTTTGTATCACTTTGAGTAAGCAAATGATTTCTAAGAAGTTCCTTTGCACTACATGAATAATTGCAGTCGGGACATGAAAAAGGTTTTTGTCCAGTGTGGTTCAACACGTGAACTTTTGGATACAGTTGTGTAGCGCATGAATATTCGCAATCGGGACAAGAAAAAGGTTTTTCGTCACTGTGAGTTAGCAAGTGCCGTTTTCGTTATTTTTTTTCGAGAAGTAGAATAGTTGCAGTCAGGACATGAAATGGATTTTTCTCCACTGTGGGTAAACATGGGTAATTTTTAGATTTCTCTTCGTAGTACATGAATAGTTGCAGTCGGAACATGAAAACGGTTTTTCTACACCGTGAGTCAGCAAGTGACTTCTTAGATATCTCTTTAGAGGACACGAGTAGTTGCATTCAGGACATGAAAATGGTTTTTTTCTTCTGTGAATCATACAGTTGATTTTTAAATCTTCCCTTTGAGAACTTGCATAACTGCATTCGGGAGGTGGAAAAGGTTTAACTCCACTATGAGTCAGCTTGTGAATCATAGTGGAGTAAAGTGTTGCTCCACAGGGAAAACTTAGGGAAATTACTTTCCTCAGGGCCTCCTCACTTAAGCTAATGTAAAAGAAAGTATGTGTTGTAAGACCATGTAGGTTTATTCTAGGTCAGACAGTGTTAAATTCTGGAGATCTGGAAGGAATACAAGGCCGATAAAAATAATAATATTCTCAATTTTTTTCAAAATGACAATATGAATATATAAAATGTATATAATGTATCGCGAGTTAGAAATCTCTTGTTTTATTTATTACCGCAAACGAGATAAAATCAAGAAAAAGGGTATTTAAGTGACATTTCAGTACGTTGCGCAACTTAATTGTGACTTTCGGGTAAAAATTGTTACTTGGGTGTTACGTAACGCTTAGGGGGGGGGGGGGGGGGTTGAACAGGAAAACGTTACGGCGCGTTACATGGGGGGGAGGGGGGGTCAAAAATCTTCAAAAATTGCGTTACGTAATACTTGAACGCTCCCTAAACCGCTAGTATTGTTATAATTATCAAGAGTAGGAACTGTAATGTACGATTATTTTCTTCCATATGTCGATGTCTATGGAAATGTCATTGAACCTTTTGACGTTCAAATCGCATCTTGTCATTTTTGCTCCGCTTTTCTGAAGTAATATTGTATTCAGTGCACAATACTTGCATTAATTTTGTACAGTTTTATGTCACTTTACTGAACATCCCTTTTCTATTCCGAAGTATTCAAATGATTGCACTTCTTCTTTTCTAGTGACGTTTCTTCAACACTTTGGATTTGTCGTCTTGTACGTAAGCAGTTTCATGTTATATTGACTAAATAAGACTTACGGCTTTAACTTAAGCAATAAGAATAAATCACTTTTATAAAATTCACGATTTTATAATATATATAACTTAGTTCGGAGTTAGAAGATTTGCCGATCGTGTGGTATCTTATCAGTTGTCTTTAATTGTGTAGGCAATGATTCGGTTTTCGAAATATTTATTTCGATTCGTAAAGCTAAACAAAAATAATTTCAAACATAATTTTTAGTGATACTTTTTAAGATTTTCACGGCCAAAAGTATTTTCGTTATTTGTTTTTGGGGTGTTATGCATCTACCGGATCTGCCATGATGACGGACACTGCAACGCTGTCCGAAACGTTTGCTAAAGAAGGAGGTAGCGAAACACGGCATAACACCCCAAAAACTTATAACTAAATCATTTATATTACTCTCCCGTAATAATATTGCACAGACTGATGTGCTGGGAAACTCGCACGAATCAGCCATCGCCGATCCCAGGTCAATTCGAACTCCAACTCACGAACTACCTGTGATAACCTTGGCCGGTTATCCCATGTATTCTGGACTCCATTACGATGGATACAGATTCCTCTGATTATGTTGATCTCAGTACATGGTGTATTAGCAACAACAAGTCGTGGGTAGACTATTGATTTTTATTCCGAGATATGTACATTTATGAGATATGTAGGTTATTCTAGGAAGCCTAATGGCAAAGAGAACGAATGGACAACAATTACACCCTTTTATATGTTACTCATGCTTTCTCACTCATACACGCATGTCTTTTATACACCGCAAGACATACGTTCACCACACTATCCCTCCACACAATCCATTATACTTGAAAATAATATTTTTTTCATTGTTTGTGGAAAGTTACAGAAAGGTAATCATATGCCTTTCGGATGTATGGTGTATGTATTTCTCCGTAATTAAAACACTACTTGGTCAGTAGTAAAATTTTCCTTTACAAACTGATTCATTAGGGTCCAATTAGTCGATTTCATTAGGGTTACATCACATTTTTTCTTGCGGTTTCTAATTGCCACTTATACATATCACCAAGTTTGTTTTAACAGTTATTATAAGCAATAATTATCAGCCTGAAACACTCATCTTCATTGAAAAAATCTTCCGAGAAAAGATACTTGCCGCCAACGGGACTTGAACCCGTGTCCTTCTGATTGCCGCTCAGGTGCTCTGACCACTGAGCTATGGCGGCTTATCTAATACCCGCCAAATAATTCAATATGTACTAGTGTTTCATTGAACAATTACTGTTTATTACATTTTTCCACCTGAAAACAACCAACTTTATTTTTGTGAGAGAGACATTGTTAGTGTTAAATCTCTCGCTAGGTGGCGTCGAGACAAATTGTCTACATCTTTTGGGGAAATACTTAAACTTGTCAAATATTCATTATTATTTTTTTATTAATAAACTTACGTTTAAGACAAGATTTTTATGAATAGCACAAAGGGTAACATTTATTATAAGCAATAATTATCAGCCTGAAATACTCATCTTCACTGAAAAAATCTTCCGAGAAAAGATACTTCAAGGTTTCAAGTCCCGTTGGCGGCAAGTATTCTCGGAAGGCTTTTTCAATGTAGATGAGTGTTTCAGGCTGATAATTATTGCTTATAATAATTGTTACCCTTTGTTCTACGCATAAAAATCTTGTCTTAAACGTTAGTTTATCAATTAAAAAATAATAATTATGTTTGTTTTACTTTGTACCCTGAAATGCAGAAACCAATAATGTACATTTATTTTTGCAGGTATTGCAAATTTATTTGAGCTGGGACAACTTACCACCATTATATTAAACCGGAAATCTATCATCACTGAATGTCATGGATCTTCCCAACACAGAGAGTGTTTCCATGAAGGTGGAACCAGGGTCCCAGGAAGAGGGTGGAGGTGAAATTCCGTATACAGATATTGATATCTGCCTCCCGGATGTGAAGAAGGAATGTTTGCAGTATGCGGCGAGCACTCCTACAACCAGTAAGTTGCATTATAAAAGCAACTAAATTTTGATTTTTAATTTAGTTCTTCGGAATTCTTGTCCTTTTTTAAATGATTCGCAGACCTACATCCTTCTTTATGACTTCCTCTTCATGTAGTTTATTAGTTATTCTGATTTTTTCCTTTAAAATGTACCTTCACGGCAAACTAACCATATATTTACTTATAATGCTCTCAAAAGCTCCAGATACCTCCAGATTCCACTAAACAGCAGCAATGTAGAATCAATTACGGCACGATTTTATTTTAAATTAAATAAGGCAATTGTCGCGCATGTACCATCTTGATCAATTAACATAGACTCCAGGTATCCACCATGGTACAGTCCCGCATTAAAGTAATTAAAGATAATCTTAAATTTCATAAAAATATAAAATTTATAACCGTAACTCTTGACATTCAAACTTTCTCTCTTCTGCGAGAACGACAAAAGTGTATGGAAAAAGTGTGCTACAATAATTTTATTAATATGGCTGAAATTAATATTAATACCGATACCAAACACTTTTAATTTTGAACCTTTGTTAAATCTAAGCAAAAAACTCTGAAATTCCTAACAATATGTTTCTTAGCTCTCAGCACGTATCGGGTGGGAAAGATATATGTAAATTATTTAACACTCATTTCCAATCCTCCTTTGAATCCCCGCCCCGTGCAACTCGTCTACAACTCGAATATATAATCCAAACACCTCAGTTGTCAATCTTAGTAATGTTAATATAAACACTGAATTAGTTTGTAAATATATTAAACCATTAGACCCTACTAAAGGCAGTAGGCCTGATGGTATACACCCTGTATTCTTAAAGAATTGCGCTAGTGTTCTATGTTATCCGCTAAGTCTAATATTCAAAGCTTCATTATCTTCTGGAATTTTTCCGCAGGAATGGAAAAGTTCATACATTGTGCCTATATTCAAAACAGGAGACAAGCATAATATTGAAAATTACAGACCAATCTCTAAGTCAAATGTAATGGGTAAACCTCATTTTTCCTTGTGTACGACCACACATAATTTCGAATCAACACGGTTTTGTCGCCAAAAATCAACAGAAACTAATCTATGTGAGTTTGTTCACACAGTCCTTGTTGCTATGGATAACAGCATCTTAATTGAGAAAGTCGAAGCAATGGGTATACATGGTGACCCCATTTGTTGGTTAGCTTCTTATCTCGACAATCGTACGCAAGCTGTTACTGTACAAGGATTCTACTCTAGTTTCGTCCCGGTAACCTCAGGAGTTCCCCAAGGATCTCAGCTTGGCCCCCTATTCTTCATTTTTTTTTTAATGACGTTAACAAAACTATCCGTAACTCTCAACTGTACCTACATGCGGATGACAAAAAGATTTTCAAAATCATTAAGTGTAAGGTGGATTGTCTAGAGCTCCAGAATGACCTCGACTCTCTGGTTAATGTATATTGTCTAGAAAATCGCCTTCTTTTGAATGCAGATAAATGTAGTGTTATATCTTATTCTCGAAAGAAACACTCAATATTATATCCCTACATTATTAAGAACAATATTTTATAGAGAGGTAATGTAATAAGAGATCTTGGAGTTCTATTAGATATTAAGTTTCCTTTTCAATCTCACGTCATGCAAATCACGTCGAAGGCTTTGAAAATGTGTGGATTTATTCTTAGAGTAAGTTCAGTTTTCAAAAATCCACAAACATTTAAGACTCTCTACATATCCTATGTTAAAAGCCACCTGGAGTATGCTTCCACAGTGTGGAACCCTCATTGTTCTACATATAAAGCAAACATAGAAAGAGTTCAAAAAAAGTTTATGAAATATGTCTCTTATCGCGTGCGAAATGATGAAAACTATATCCCCGTAAACCTTAAATCTCTTGATCAACGCCGATATATCAGAGACCTATTAATGCTCTATAAAATTATTCATAACTTCATTGATAGCCCGTACTTACTACAAAATATTCATTTCAGATGTCCACTAAGAGTTACTCGATCTCCGGATACTTTTTATATGCCTAAGAGCAAGACAAATTATCTTGAAAATGTATTTATAAGAAGAAGCTGTAGCACATTTAACAGATTATGCACAAATATCGATGTGTTTAACACAAAACCTTGATTAATTCACAGCACGCATAAAAAAATAACACAATCGAATGCCACATGTTTAACTTAATATTTCATTGATTTCTGTATTTCTCTTTTATATTTTTAGTATCACCACATTTTCTCTCCTACTTTTAATCGAATTCAAATAAAATCACTTCCTGAAAGATATTATTGATATCCATTAAAAATTAAATGTAAACCCTTGAAAAATTTCATTAATTACTTTTTATAGATTTAAGTAAGAAGATGCACTTTATCAGAATTGTTTATATCAGGTATAGGTTTTGGGTATTTTTATATTATGGTTCTAAATTTCGTTTATTTAAATCCTTTTTTGTCAATTGTCGTTATTTTATTGGTCAATGACATACATATTATTATCACTGTCATTTATGAATTTGTACAGACTGTTTATAACGCTAATTCATAAAAATAAAATAAAAAGAGAAGAGCTCATAAGATACGTGGGATGAGTCGCACGTAGGGTTGCCCATCTTCTAAAATAAAAAAAAGCCTGACTCTGCGATGTATTAGGCCGGACATTTTGCCCTAAAAGCCGGACATACATACGTAATTTTGAACATAACCTTTGTACATAATAAGGGGGCATACATTAAATACGTGAACTGAAAAAGGGGTGTAGGGGGGTCCAGCAAAATCTCACGTTACTTGAAAAAAATATACGAAGTGGCCCAAATTTATCTTACCAAGGGGGGGAGGTGTCTTGATTGGAAAAAAAAGCTCACGTAATTAATGTTTGCCCCCTAATAAATAAAATAGGTTACAAGTTACAGTTGTTTATTAAACACACATTAACCAGTTTAATAACAACAATCATTAATCAGTCTTATTATTGTCATCATTCGGCATTTATATAGAATATGTAAAAATAACAAAATAAATAATATCGAGTCTTCTGTCTGTAGACATAACATAATAAACTTATAAAACAAACAAATAAAACATAACTCTTTTTCTGTTTAAAAAATTAACTAAAAATTTTCATGAAACAAATATATAATGAATCATATCTAGCTTTGTGGACAAAACCGAAAAAAAAAATAAAATCTCGACTTCTCCAAATTATTCAAAAATTACAATAATCTACGATTTTGTTTATTTGGCCTTTTGACCTACTTTATCCAAAACGTCGCTTTCTTTGGAAATCATTTCGTAAAATTCTTGACATGTCATTTTTAAATTACACCATGTGTACATCATCTTAGCGATTGTTTCTGTTATCAATTTATTGCGTACCTTGAACCACTGGGCGTTTATTAAACAGAAAACCTTTCAACATTGGCGTTATGGCCTGGAATCGCTAAGTTCTGCCATTGGTCAAAAAGTTTTCTGTCATCTATTTTTTTAGACATAATATCTATCGTTTCTGCTACGTGCTCCCAGCTTGGTGCCCCAGCTAAAGTCTTCCACTTAGTGTTTCAATTCGGCACTGAATTCACTTTTCCAAGAGTTTAAGCAGTCTTTGGCAATTTTGTAAATATTATTCATGTTTTTTTTTTTAATTCTTCCACGCGATCTGGGTGAGCCCTCGATAAATGTTGTAACATTGCGGTTAACTTGATTGGGCAGAATTTTGTTCAAGTCTTATCATTTTTAATATTGTCCATTATTTGTGAACACTGTCCAATTACTTCGTTGACTGAAATATCTGAAGTTTTCGTACATTTGATTCGACTTTGATATATTTTCATAAAAGAGCCACTAATAAGCTGACTAAAGACAAAACCAAAGGTATTTAAATATACTTGATGTGCTATCTGCAATTTTTACTAGGTGCTAACTGCGCTTCCGGGTGTCGCCGATATTGTTTACCAATTAACAAATTAACTAAGGGCCAGTTGTTTCGGAAAAAATCACGTCTGATGAAACGTCAAATCGCAAATGAATCGTCATTTAACGAAATTTGGGTTGTTTAACCGTCCGTCAAGGGCAATTTCGAATGAAATTTCATTTAAATCTGACCGGCCGAATTCCGGCGGTTAGTGGAGAATTGATGGAGCGCGCATGCGCAGACGAGCGAAAAATTTTGACAGGTGTCCCACCGCGCCAGTTTCCTAGTTATTTCAGCTATTGAAACATTGACAAAAGCGTTGTTTATTTTTAAATTATGCCGATAATTCATTGTAATTGTCTGTAAGTACCTATATTATATAATTATGGCAAGTTCTGGTTCATCCAGTTCTTCTGAGGAAGACATTTTAATAGTACAATACGCAAAGCAAAGAGAAGCTAAAATTTTTAACCTTCGCAGAGAGCAGATTTTGTGCGACGATTCTGAATTCTTCGCGATTTAGAATGTACAAAAGTGTCGTAAAAACATTAGTTAACTTGATTGGAAACGACATAAAATCAGTTACAAACCAGTAACTAATTTAATTACACATAGAATATGCAATACAATTACATTCAGTTTCAGCTTTCTTATGAAATCTACCTAGTACTACATAGGTATAGGTACCTACACGATCCCTTTCAGAAATCATGCTGTCACCCCGACAGAGCAAACATTGCGGTTTTATGCAACAGGATCGATGCAGCGTTCCGTGGGAGATGTATCAGGGCTCGACAAGTCCACAGTATCAAGAATAATTTGGAAGGTGACAAAAGCAGTAGCAAAACTTCGACAACCTATATGCCACGAAACCCAGAAGAAATTGCATCGACAGTGAGTGCGTTTTACAAGACTGCGCGATTTCCCGAAGTGATAGGGGTCATCGATTGCACGCATGCACCCATTCAATCTCCAGGTGGCGACAATGCAGAGTATTATAGAAATCGAAAAGACTATTTTTCTTTCAATGTAGGTACAAATGGTGATAAATGCTAATAACGAATACCTAGAGTGGCGAGGTGGCCTGGAGGTACCCACGATAGTCATATATTCAACAGTAGTAGCATTAAAGTAAGGTTGGAATCGGGCGAGTTTGGTGATAGTTGGGAGACGGTGGTTACGGAATAAAGCCATATATGTTAACACCCCTAAGGAATCTTGTTTCTCCGGAACAACATTTGTACAATGAAAGTCAGATTAGGACCCGAAATGTTGTCGAAAGAACTTTTGAAGTTATCAAAAGAAGGTTTCCAGTTCTTTCTTCAAAGATTAAAATGCAGGTAGGCAAGGTACAAGGGATAATTATTGTAGCTACTGCTGTTCTACATAATATTTGTAGGCTAATGTTATGTAGAACATAAAATTTGTAGGTAAGATCAGCCGCCTGTCTTCATAGAAGAAGCCTTAGAGGAGGTTAATGATGTACCAGCGCAGGTGCCAACCATGGGGAGATGACCGTGTTCGTCAAACCCTAATTATTTCATATTTTGGCAGATTGATAGACGAATAGATATTAAAACCGAGTACTGTAAAAACCTGTGCATCGCAAACCGTTGACTTACTTTAGCCAACTAAACTATGTATATATATTTCTCATCTTAATTCTTTTAAAATAAATAAATGTTTCTAAAAATCAAATCTTAACATTATGGTCACCCTACATGTTAACATTGTAATAAATAAATGTTTCTAAAAATCAAATCTTAACATTATGGTCACCCTACATGTTAACATTGTAATGTACTATCGCCTTCAGCTTATCAGGTATTAATCATAATCTGTAAGAAACATGCAACAATATTATAGTTCTTCAATAACTATATTATTTTTGTGTTATTTTATTAAATTGTAGAGTCGTTAACCTCAACACAGGCTTGACCTAGTGAGGTTACAAACTGAATTGTAATTATTAGACCTAGGTACCATGTAAAGAAACAAATAAATAAATACTTTACTGCCAAGGGTGTTACAGAACTGGGTTTATGCATAGAGATATACAATAGAGGCGCCATGCCTTACAAATATATTCGAAATTCGTGTTCATCTCAGGCCTGCGGGAGGGGTAGTTCGACACTTTCCGTTATCTACCGAACTGGCACGAATGCGATTGCAAAGCAGGGGTTTACAGACTTTTCAAGTAGAGGGCCGCATACAACGACATCAAAGTTCATCAATTATATTAATCAACCTAGTTATTTTTTACTGTTGCAGCGCCTATTTTTGGTAAACTTTCGAAATCACTGGTTACGCTTAATACAAATATTTTTTAGAAAAATCTTTATATTCACCTAAATTACTATAAAAGAAAAAAAAATGCGATGGAAAATATTGCATTTAAAGTTTCAATTACGAGTATGACATCGCGCCATTCGCGGTCGCGAGTTCTGGAACGAGTTTCAGCACATAAATAACCCTTTATTATATATAAACAGGCTGGAACACAACCATAATACTCGTTTTAACTTTAATGAATGACTAATTGTACCTAAACATACAAATAAATATGGACAAAGAACGTTAAATTACATGATTCCCAGTTGTTTAAATATGCTTCCAGCTGAAATTAAAAACTGTACCCAAAACAAACAATTGGTGAACTTACTGAAGACTTGGCTTACGGAAAGATTTAATTTGTATTAGCTTACAATAACTAAAGACTTTAAAATTGTTAATCATGTTTTCATAATTTTTCTTTTATCTAAGTATATTTGTGTAAAAAATTTATTTTATTTTATATCTATAATTGTAAAAATGTATCTAAGTATATTTCTGTAAATTTTTTTATTTAATTTTATATCTTAAATTGTAAAAATGTAACTATTAAATCACTGTTAAGATTCTACAAAAGATATAGAAACATATGCAAAAAAGTAATTACACATACAAAAGAAACTTACTATAAGCAAAAAATAGATGATTGTAAACAAAATCCCCGTAAGATGTGGCAAATAATAAATGAAATAACTAGTACTAAATCTACCAATGCCACATCAATTGACGAGCTGAATATAAACAATGTCCCCAGGAAATACGCTGAGAATCCTGACGAAATTCTTGAATATGTCAATAACTTCTTCATAAATATAGGATCTAATTTAGCAAAACAAGCTACGCAATGTGATGGAGCAGTACAAACAAATGAATCTCCTGAGCAAGGAAAAAAGCTCGAGTTTAAACAAATCACAGCTGATGAAATCAAAAATACAATTTCTTCTCTAAAATCAAATGTATCTTCCGGGGAAGACTTAATAACAACAAATGCAATAAAATTTCTCTGTAAGGAACTTATCGACCTCTAACATATCAAGTAAACATGGCTATAACTGAAAGCGTATTCCCCACAGCTCTCAAAAAAGCTATTGTAATACCAATATATAAACAAGGATGTAAAAATGACATAAACAACTATCGACCAATAAGCCTACTCAATACATTTTCAAAAATATTGGAGAGAATATTAAAAAAACAACTCCTTTCCTACTTAGAAGAAAATAAAATATTATCAGAAACACAGTACGGATTTAGGGAGAATCTAAGTACTGGTGACGCCATAGAAACTATTACAGATATGATCATAAAAAGTTTAGACAGAGGAGAAAAAACACGGGCAATCTTCATAGACTTACAAAAGGCATTTGATACAATAGATCACGAAATCCTTTATGCAAAACTTTCAAAAATTGGTATGTCAAATAGAACTCTAAACTTATTATATGATGGAGCGTACACAGAGCGTTCAAATCAACAAGAAAAAAAGCAAACCTCTCCTCATCAACCATGGAGTACCGCAAGGAAGCGTACTAGGACCGATATTATTTCTAATATACATAAATGATATCGGTAGCCTAGGAACGAGAGGAAAAATCATAAGCTTTGCTGACGATACAGTAATTGTATTCAACGAAAAAGACTGGAGAAGTACCTACAAAGAAGCGGAACATGGACTTGGTCTACTGCAAAACTGGCTTAAGAGAAATTCCCTTACACTTAATGTCTATTTATTTATTTATTTATTTGAGACACAAACAGGATATTTATATAACATTTTTGTGGGTAGTATATAATAAATTAAAATACAAATATAAGTATCCCTAGATTAATGTGTCTGCATTATTCACATATGCATTTTCACAGAAGCAAACTCTTGAAAAACAACGCAAGTATTATTTATACATAAGTTGAAAACTTAAATACAAAATTGAAATACATAATAAAAACAAGTATACAATATTTATAAAGTATTTACTGAAAAATATCTAATGTAACTTTTTTTTTTTTTTAAGTGCATAAATTGTGGAGATATTTTTTGAAATATGTTATATTATTTGCAAAAATATCTATGGAACTGTGTATTTTGACAAGATCGTTGTATGACCGAGACATTCTAGATATAGGATTAAAATATCCAGTATTATTTGTAAAAATTTCAGTCCAAAATATGTTAAGGGTTCTTGTAGATTTGGGCCTGGCGTATAACTTAATTTGGTTGACTAAGTTACTGTCTACACGATTATTCACAATTTTATAGAGCATTAAGAGGTCATTTATGTTTCGTCTTTTAACTAGACTCTCTAATTTGAAATATGTAAGTCTTTGTTCATACCCGTCTAGAAGATGGTGGACACCTGATCGGTAAGACAAAATCCGTGTAAATTTTCTTTGGACTGATTCGAGTCTAGATACCTGTGTAATATAATGTGGATTCCAGACTATTGACCCGTACTCAAGAACATTTCGGATTAAGGAATTGAATAGAATTATTAGGCTATTAGAATTCTTAAACAGTTTGGTTGATCTTACAATAAAACCTAGTAATTTATTTGATTTACTCACAATATATTCAATGTGCTGATTGAATGTCAGTTTGTTGTCAAATATAATTCCTAAATCTTTTATTAATTCAACTGTTTCGAGATTGTGACCACATATGCTATATGAATATAGAATTTTGTTGGTGTTCTTGGTGAAGTTTATAACTTTGCACTTAGCAATATTCAGTTCCATTTCATTGTCAACACACCAGGTAGATATTGTGTTAAGGTCTTGTTGTAAGAGTTCACAATCTTTCATAGATTTAATTTCTTTATATAATTTGAGGTCATCAGCATATAGAGAAAAATTACAGCGGAGTTTATGTGTAAGGTCGTTAATAAAGATTAAGAAAAGTAAGGGTCCAAGGTGAGATCCTTGTGGTACGCCCGACGTAACTAATATTGGGGAAGAGTTAAATCCGTTAATAGTAACTAATTGACTTCTATGTGATAAATATGATTCTAACCAACGAAGCAGGTTTCCGTGAATGCCGATTTTATCGAGTTTATTAATTAAGATAGAGTGACTAACTTTGTCAAAGGCCTTACTGAAGTCGGTGTACACGGCATCTACTTGTGTTTTATTATTTATCGATTTACACAGAAAGTCCATATATTCGAGTAAATTAGTATTTGTGGATCTTTTAGCTACAAATCCATGTTGGAAAGGACTAAGTATATGTGTTACATGGTTAAAAATGGTTTTATATACAATGGACTCGAATATTTTGCCAAAACAAGATAAAAGGCTGATAGGACGGTAGTTAGTTACATCATTTTTACTGCCAGATTTGTGGATTGGAATTACGTGGGCAACCTTCCACAGATCCGGAAATACCCCATCGTTCAGACTTTTGATGAATATTTTGTGTAATGGTGTTGCAAGCTGATCTGCACAATTTCGAATAAATAGTGGAGGAATTCCATCTGGGCCGGAACCCTTATTGATATCAACAGTGTTTAATTTTGCTTTGACCTCGTCTAACGTTATATTGATATGAGACAGTGGATAATTATAGAGTGGGGATGAAAGTTTAGAGTCACTCTTAGAATTGGATGGTGGGGTAAAAACAGAAGAGAAGTAAGTAGATAACAGCTCACACGTATCTTCTCCATTTGTTGCTGATTTGTCGTGGAGATGCATGATTTTGGGGAGAGAATTTGAAATTCTTTTCGATTTAATGAGAGTTGAAAGATTTTTGATACTGTTAGGGAGAGAATTTTCTACTGAATCTACATAGGCTTTAAGGCATGTACGTATGGATACTTTTACTCTAGCCCTCAAGATAGAAAAACTGTCATAGTCACATTGATTTTTGTGTTTTTTCCATTTCTTTCTAAACTTTTCTTTTTCTCTGAGTTGGTGGATGAGAACACTGCTAAACCAAATTGGAAACTTATTATTCCTGATTCTTAAGCGCGGAGTGTGTTTTTCAATTGATAGCCATAACAAGTTATAAAAATGTAGTAGGGAGTCATTACAATTCAGGGTATTAAGATCGTCCCAGTTATTAAGTGACAACATTTCATTGCATTTAATGTAATCCGTTTTTTTGAAGTTATATTTGATGTGATCTGGATTGGTGGGTAGGGGTCTGTTTTTGGACATTAAAAAATCAAATTCAATGGGAGGATGATAATAGTCAATTTTGGATAGCACATGTGAAGCAATTTGAATGTTGAGGTTATGATTGGAAAACACTAAATCTAAAATTCGACCTATGTTGTTAGAGACGTAATTGAATTGCTTAAGTCCGGTCAAATTTTGAAAGTCTAGTAGAGATATTGATTTCTGGCTATTTTGTAAGACTGGTCTGGTGTGCGTTACATTGACAGTTGGTGAGTATTGAATAGATGGCACATTAAAATCGCCCATTATTATTGTTATATCTTCTGATGAAAAGTTATTATATGTCGTTTGACACTTTTCGAAAAAATCTGCGAGATTTTCAGTTAGTATATCTGGAGGCAAATACGCCAAACATAGGTTAATGGATTGTCTGGATGTTTCATGTAATTTTAATTTAATCCATAAATCTTCTGTAGATTTTGAGCTGGGTGCTGAGACTAAAAAAGATGTCATTTCTTTCTTAATGGCTATTAGAACACCACCACCTGATTTTTTAAGAGAACTCGATATGTCCCTATCGCGTCTATATATATTATAACGATCATCTACTATTTCATGGTCATAGATTGTGGAATCTAGCCATGTTTCTGTAAAACAAATTAAATCATAATTGCAACTGAGCACTTCGCAGTATAGATCGTTTAATTTGCTTTTTAAACCACGTACATTTTGATAATAAAATGTTATTGCCGTTTTGTTAGAATCCATTTTGAAAGTATAATATAATAAGCATTATTAAATACATTTTTTTGTAAAATAAATTATTGAAAAGTAAGTAATTATGCTTTGAAAGGGGGCAATTATGAACATCATTAGTTTTGGTTTGTTTGTGGTATATGATTTTGTCTATGGTGTCAGTTGTCATTAATGTTGACAGAAAAAATAGGTTTTTGAATAGTAAACAAGATACTAAGCATACATTTGTTACATAAAAGTATGTTATCATTGTGCAATTATTTGTAATAGGTTGCGATCGTGTTTTATATTTAATAGATTGTGATAGTACATGAGGATAATGAGAAAGTTTTAAAGTATAATTTTGTTCAAAAGTTAGCAACCGGTTTTTGTGATATTTGAAACACTCTAGCAATTCGTTAATAATTATTACAGTGGAGAAATCGTGCATATAATAAATACTTTGTTGTTGTTTTAAAGAATAATTAAGTTCAAAAGTTAGCAACAGTTTTTTGTGATAATTGAAATACTCTAATGATTCTTTAATTACTACATTGGAGATATTGTAAATATAATAAAGATGATTCCAACATTCCAAAAGGTTAACTCTTAAGTAACTTGTATGTGGGAAGTTTTTTAATAATTTTAATGAATTTAAATTCATAAAGGGACGGCAGACCTGGTAGGTGAATTTTGGGTGGACTTCAATGTTGAGAGTTTGTTGACATCTTCTTGGTCATTAATAAGAATTATGGGGGTTGAATCGCTTATACGAGTGAAAATTTTACCATTTCGAACCCAGCAATAGCGAATTTTACCAGCCATTCTTATATCGCGACATTGCTTCAGCAAAAGTTGGTTTTTTGAGGTTAGATGGTCGTTAATATATATTTTACTGGTTCCAGGAAGCTGTAATTCGGAAGCAAGCATTCCTTTGCTCTTTCTTATAGCACTTATGAGTTCATCCTTAAGGTACCTGCGAGTTAATTTGACAACAATGTTCCTCGGTCTTCCATTTTTTGCATCACGGTTTGTCCTGGGGGCAATCCTGCTAGCGAAATCCACTTCTTGTCGGGTTATATTGCATCCAGCTGTGGCGCCTATCTTGGAGAGGATGTCGTACACATTTTCGTTTTTGGTTTCAGGAATACCACTTATTATAACGTTATTGGAGCGATTAAATTGGTCGTTTATTTCAATTTGTTTTTCCAATTGGAACACTTTTTTTTTGAGCTGATTAATTTCCTCTTTGAATTCATTTTTTATGACTTCGACTATATTGTTTTTAAACTCTTCAAATGTTTTCTCTAGAAAATGAGTTTTGAAGTCTTCAAACTTGTTGTCTAAAAGTTGTAGAAGTTCCGTATTGAGGTTACTGCCGGACTTAGAGTTTGATCGCGTAGTCATAGTTACTTAGTGTAATATTTTTATAATTATAACTTATTAAATTGATTGCAATTTTATTATTTTAATAAAAAATAGGGGAAGAGCAAAAATTTGACAGCTGTTACAAGTAATGTTATTGTTGTATATGAAATAAAACAAAATATCTGACATTTTCTATAACAGCCAGAGGACAGCCAGAGGATGACTTTAATCTTAAATTACATACATGCCAAGAAAACAATCAAAATCAAGGCTTATCATGCCACTGTCCTACCATAGCACACTCCAAAAGTATCAAATATCTTGGTATTGAAATTGATGATAATCTCCGATGGAACGCACACATTGAAGTAATCACAAAAAAACTCACCAGGTACATTTACTTCTTTAGAGCCATCCGTAACATCCTCAACATAAACGACATTAAGAAAGTGTACTACGCTTTATGTCAGTCACAAATAGAGTACGGGATAACTGGATGGGGGTCTGCTTTGAGCACTCACACAGAACGACTCAATATAGCCCAAAAAGGAGTACTGAAGACAATACTGAAAGTTCCGCTTAGAACTCCGACGGAAGAAATATTTAATAACTTTCAAGTCTTCAATGTACAGAAACTTTATTCAAAAAATATTTTATTTAAACTGAAAAAAAACATATATGTATACTCCACTGCCCAACATAAATACTCAACCAGGTCAGTAAGCAATAACATCCTGGTTACTCCCAGTTTGAACACATCTTTTGGACAGAGAAATAATAAATTCCATGCCATAAAATTATACAATGCTCTACCAGATCAAATCAAAAATATAAAGGAAATGAATATATATAAAACAAAAGTAAAAATATGGCTGAGAGATCAAAGTAATAATAAAATTACAAACATCATGAAGACGATATAAAGACAATCCATAACCAAATACAAATATTTTAAAAAACTACAGGCCACCTCAGAACAGGAAATCCTAGTAAGGAGGTCTGTGAAAAAAAAAAGAATCTATACTTATACTATACATTATACATACATGTACAAACCTTGCTATTGAAATTAATAAAAAAAAAAATAAAAAAAAACTATAATAAGATCTTTAATGTAAAGAACCCGTTAGACAAACTACTAAAAAGTAGTTTATCGGGACTATTTGTCTTATATTTGAAAAATGTATAAAATATAATGCTCTGAAGCCGGGTATTGAAACATTTAAGGGACTTACAATAGACTCCACACCGAGCGCGAGCCGCCATGTAAATATACCTGCAAAAATGTACAAGAATGCAGGTGTCCTTAGACTGAGGGCACAGCGTAGTAAGGACTTGAACGTTCAACAGTCTGAATAGTCCGTTCCATACATTGCACGAACGCCTTTTACACATACGCTTACCAGATGTATTTCAAATGACCAACACGACACGATGGTTTTTGGTCCACTAAATGCGTGAAATAGAGAATTGGAGGTACTACCTTCAAATCCGTCGAACCAATTTATTCACTTAATGTCTCATCTATTTATATATATCAATGGGTTTATGTGGATTCCTTACCGACCCATGGGATGATGGGCAATCTCAGCACTTTCTATAACATCTGAATATCTGCCGCCTGGAGACGACACATGCGTACAATCAGTACAAGTGTGGATATAATAAAAGCCGATTTTCAAAATAATATATTTATTTAAAATAATCAACATCAATCAATCTAATTCAATCAATCTTCTATTTCATTTTTAATAAAAAAACTCTCTTTTTATAACTTTTGAAGGTTATAAAAAGAGAGTTGTTATCTTTTATTATTATATAATTATCTTTTTTACCGTTATCTGTTTCTATTTTTCTGTGTCTTGTTCTCTTTCATATTTTCGTTTAGATTATTAGTTTTATCCTCTTCTTCAATGACATAATCTTCTATTTATTTATAACGATTTATACTTTAATGTTTTACAAAGCTAGTAAATTACTTTGTTTATAATATAAATAGTATTGGAAATTATAATTAAAATGCGTTAGATCATTATTAAATGTGAATGAGCTGATAGCAACTGCATTCTAATTATAACCTTATGTCTTCGACAAAGTTATACTTGGCTGTTGCCTTAAATAAATACATAAATAAATTACCTACAAGTATAATATTTCATTTATTTAATATACGCCCTTGGGGTTTTTTTTTAAAGAGGAACAAAATAAACAAGCTAAAAGAAAAGAGAAAATAAATGTAGGAACCTTCAGTAAATAGCAGAAAAAATCAACAGAAAAGTCAAGTACATATTTTAATACATGTATTACATATGGTAAATATTTACTATTCCATTATTAAAACGATACGTTAGAAATTTCTAATAAAATTTTTATTATGGTAAAAATTTAAATTTCAAAGGCAGTGAATTTATTTCTATGCCATCATGTAGGCTTTGGACTGGGGAAATAATAAAATAGTTTGTTTTTGACGAATTAACAAACTCTGCATCGTTAATTAATTTGCATAAAAATTCTGTTACATATATACGAGTATGTATAGAGTGAGTCAAGTGTTTAAATATAAATACAAAAAAGTCAAATTACAGCATAATACTCTCTCGAAAGAGAGAGTAATTTACAACAAAAAAACATCCTTACATTATGTATGATGGGTAAGAAACATTTAAGAACATAATATGCACCAGACGCTAAACTATTTTGAATGGACTATGTAGTTTATTTAGTGCGAATGATCCATCGACCTTGTTCTAACAATAATTAACAAGCATTTAAAAGAAAAAAAATTATACGTCACACACAACAGGTCACTTAATATTCAATGTATGCATAGCAGAAAAACCCAGATATAACGTCATATACAATCTGCATATTTATTAGTTTAAAGAATACAATAAGAAAGAAAAGAAAAATTTGGCCTTACTGGAGTTTACCGTTGTATGTGCACATTGTATATTGTAGTTAGCACATCGTGTAACATTTAAAATGTTTTATAATAGGTAATAATATCAATTTTAAGCAAGAAAATACCTCATAAGAATACACATGAAAAAGAGAAAAAAAATTATTGAAAAAAACATTGGATATCGGTGGATATCTATGTATATACCTTTAAATTCTTTAATATGTAGATAGACGGTGAACAGAAAGCAAGAGCAACTCTCTGTTTGGTTTTAGCATGGCTTCAATACTGCTTCTTCCTGTCTCAATAATCTACATTTTTAAAAATCAGTTAAATTGGCAAAATCATACTTGCAAATATATATTATTTCTTGTTGGTTTAAAAACATATTTATGGTTTACAATTATATTTTTATTAATGCCCTGAACAAATTTAATAGAAAGAAACAACCATAGCTTGAATTGCACGAGTTGACAATTGAGAGTGAGCAATTGGATAATTAATCAGATTATCTTAAATAAAGCAAAAATAATTAAAAATAATTGTTCGAAACTACATTCTATTGATAGTTTGTTTGAAAACTTCTAGAAAATCTTTTGACAAATTCGCTTAGCGGAGGAAGAGGAGAGGAAACAGGTTAGCGGATTGTTGGTTCTGGGGCGCTTCTGTCAAAGGGGTAGGAGTTGTAAGCTTAAAAACATAAAAATGTGTTAATTATTTATACCTTAAATGGAGAACCGATATACAAGGAATCTTTGTAAGTTCTTACATGTAGTAAGAACACTGCCGTCTGAACCACAATACACCTCGGTTTTGTCACTCATCACACTTGCCTCCACCATCGGCTCCTGCAGCACTAAAGTGTCCACAACATCAACGAGACGCTGGGGAGACTGTCAATTGACGTGGCCATTATGCTACGCATAAAAGTGGTCTCCTCCTTCTCTGGTGCTGCTGGAGGTCCACCGCCAGTCATTCTGCGCTCTTGGATCTCTCTGCTACCATCCTTGAAGCATTATTAAAACTCAATTGATAAACATATTCATTTTACATGAATTAAACGATTCAACGCTACCAATTTCTAAATGTAACAGTTAATTTAACAGCAGAGTAATACCAATTAAGAAAAGATTCCAACCTGTCTTGCCCGACGCTTCGTATTATCAAATCGAGCTCGGAGCTGCTTGACAGAACGGTAGAAAGAGTCTTCGCCATTGAATTCTGCTTTATGATTCTGCTGCAATGATGTGTCACGTCGCCTCTCGCTTTTGGAAGCTGATTGCGTTGGTTATCTTGTTCAATTCAAACCGATCGCACTCAGCTGCAGAAAAATTGCTTCGCTTTCTGAAAACACATTAACATTTCGTATAAGATCGTAACAACAAATCTCAGGAAGTTAAATACGCACGTGAAGCATGATTTTATGATCAAAATAAACACATCCATCCTCATGTTTCTTTAGAATACATTATTTATATAAGTATATATATATTTTTTGCACTTGAAAACACCGTAATATTCATAGGTAAAACGTTAAAGTGGCAGAAGATACAGGTAATACATAATAACCATAAATATATAAAATTGGCCGCGATGGTTCATTCCATAGCGGAATCGAACATTCCAGAAGAAAATAAATACAATGCTTTTAGGAAGTTCCAACTGTCTCATTTCACAGCGATTACATTGGGTTACTGCCGATAAGAATATAAAGATGTTCTCGATTAAAATGTTTGTCTTTTGTTCGTTTTGTCGATCGTTTATGTCTGAAAATCGAAATTCCACATAACAACGTGAAACTTCACAGGTACAAGCAAAAAAAAAATGCTTTCCAACACTACTCACACGGTTACAACAATGTGTTTTACTATTTATTCATACTTATTATGGCAAATAGAGATAATATTGTGTAATACTTACGGTAAGTTGGGATCCATTGCAATATAGTTTTACAAAATTGAGATTCCAAAACAACAAACAATAACAAACGTCAATATTCGCGGGAAACAAGTTCGGCGACGCGCTAACGCACGCTGACATAAATATGAAGTGTTGCCATCATAAAAATAACTCGCGTCTCCGAAACAAATAATTCTCTGGAATAATTAGTCCGATTCGGCGGGGAACACTGTGTGGAATTTTCAAATGTAACGAACGTTAAATTAAAGTTGAAACAACCCAATTCGGATTTGACGAAAATCAACGGAATGATTGCGTTACATTTGAAAAATCAAGAAGAATCTGAACGATTGTTCAGGTTTTCCGAAACAACTGGCCCTAAATGAACGAATAATTAACGAATAAACCAAGCGAACGTTAAACTATATGAACGAGTTCTTTCCGTATTCAAACTATATTGTTAACCAATACTAATGCACACCTCCAAAAAGTCAACGAAATGAACAAATTCTTTTCGTATGCAAACTACCGTCATCAGGTTGCGCGGACATCATAGCATATATTTTTTGTATTTGAATATCTTTGGACAAAACCCTCTCGAACCAAGAATAGCCAATTTCGCTCACCCCCGCCTCGTCCGTAACACGTTGCACCCTGCGTAGCTTGCGTTGCGTTTGTTCATCAGCTGCTGCGTGCATCGCGTTATACTAACAAAAGCCGTACAGGCCGGACATATAAATATTTAGCCGGACACGACCTAAAAAAGCCAAACATGTCCGGCTATAGTCGGACAGATGGCAACCCTAGTCGCACGTGTAGTATAACTTACACGTGTCTTTTTGATGCTAGGAAATATTATTCGATTTGGCAATAAGCAATATTACTCCCTTCTGAAGGTTAAATGGTTTTCCTTCTAGAAATAGTTTTTGTTATAAAGATTACATCAGTACAAAAAGCTTTGACTGTCCAACTAGGAAGGTCTCCCGTTCTAGGACAGTCAAACGAGAGAAAAATAAAACTTTATCTTACTTACTGAAGCTCAGGAAAAATTATTTATTGTTAGCACTAAGTGACCTTACCGTACATGTTTTTTTTTTCAATATAGATAGAAGAAAGAAATGTAAAATTATAAGATTACTTGTAAATAAACCAAAAAAAAAATATAATACATATTACCAAAAGAAAAATAACATAAGAAAAAAAAATATTAATTATAAATAAACTACAAGAAAAATAAAACATATTTATACAAAGTTAACGATAGCAGTGAAGAAGAAACAAACATAAAAAACCTGTACACAGTGACCTTGTTAAAATATGTACTGCTAAATTTTTCATTAGTACAGCTTTATACTTCAGTAGATGCATACAAAAAATATCAGAATCATTAGCATAAAAGGTTTTCAAAAATGTTTAAAGTGTTTTCCAATCGTACTTTAAAGAACTTAATCAACCTTTATTGGATAACCAACACCTCTGCCCAAGCATCCAAGCACAACGGTCACCTCAAGTGGTTCGCTACGTTTGGTGCTTTAGCAGGGGTGCCCGGGTTAATGGGGTGAGGTTTTTCTAGGTATTGGAGGCGGATGACCAGGACACACTGAACCCCAGATTCCTACCCACCCCTTAAACCCCTTTCCTTCCCAGAACTTTCCTCTCCTTTCTTTCCCCAGAAAAACCCATCACACAACATCCCCAAAGATGACATAGGCCCTGAGGGAAATTATTTTCTTCATGGCCTCCTGTGTGGAGCTCATTTAAAAAAAAGCCATTATAATAAAACTAAATCCGAAAGAAGCTTCGCAAGCCAAATATTTTACACTGCAAAAGCTTAAGTATTCAAACGACTCTTAATTAATTTGTTCCAGCAAGAAAAGTGGCAGAACCATCAGATAAGCAAATGTGACAGAGTTGCATGAGTAATTTTTTGGTTTTTTGTTAAAATTATATCTTTCTATATTTGGACCTGCCTAAATTTAGAGACCGTTTTGTAATTTTTATTTTTATTTAAAAAAAAAGAGATATTAAAGAAAATAGGAAAAAATAGAGATATATAGGGCGCTGAAATATAGAATTATCAGATAATATTTTTTATTAACATTTCTGACTCCGTCCTGCCCAAATCTAGTAACCATTTTATTATTTTTTGGCCGAAGGATGACACTTCGCACAATTTTAGTTGTGAAGGGATTTTGTTATACAATTTCGGTCCCAGTCATGAGAATATCATTTGATAAGCCGCTGTGTTGCTTGTTGGAATAGAAATAAAACGTATTGTAACGTAATTATTTTCATGGTAGTTACTCAGTCGGTGCCTGCTTGCTCAGAAGGAGTATTATTAATTTAGGCATGCCGTTCGAACGATTGAAAAAGAAATTCAAATTGCCGGAACGTTGTTCGATTGTTTGTTTTTGAAAAAGAAAAAAAACTGTTATAAGGGCGACGTCATGACATAATAATGAATTTGTCGGAAGTTTGAAGTTATATTATGAAGTGTGATTTTGTGTTTAATCTCAGCACGAGAAATATTATTATTACTCGTAAATGATTGTGTAAATTTCTCTATCAGCGACTTTGCTTCGTAACAGAGTAGTTGTTTTATGTAGACCTGGTTTTTGTTCAACAAACCAGGGAGGCTAGTGCGAACGCCTACAAATTGGTGCTGTGAAGAATTAATGCTTGACGCTCGTAGTGACGCGGAAAACAATCCACCGAGAAATAGCTATCGGGATTTATTGAATGCAGCTGGATGCATTGATTTCTTGGTCGGGCGTGTTTCCAGCCTATGACGTTATATAAAACAGCCACGTACAATCCAATATCACCGAGGACAACTTTGATTAAGATTGCAGGCACTTCTTAGATGACATTTACAGTCTAGAACTGCGGGTTATATCCTTTCAATGCTGAGAGATGGCCTATGACGCATTGTGATCAGCGGGCCTTTGTGGATGGACTGGAATCTCGGCCGCTTCACGGAGTCGGAGGCTGGAAGAGGTGCGCCATATTAACTATCGCAAGCTACGAATGATCATTTGGAGTGGATTCTACTAAAATAACTGAATTATCTCTCTCTCTACACCTTTATGAGTTTAGAAAGGTATTTATGTAGATTATGTTTTTGCTTGTCAATAATAACAAGTACATTTTGTTAAATGTGAGTTTTTTTTATTTACATCAGATAGTAGCTTTCTTTTTATCCCACGCAGAACCCTGAGACGATGATGAGAGCTCATGCATACGGAATTTCTTTGCTAACAGAGCAAGGTACGTGTTATAGTATACAAATCTTGAAACGTATTTTAAGTACTTTCCATTTCTTAAATTAACCTTATGGCCTTTTTTTAAATTTCCGCTTATACAAGGTTTGTCAATGGTTTCAATGAAAACAAAATGTATGTTCTATCTTCCCTAATAATAACAGTAGTTTACAATAAAATGGGTTGTTCATGTAATATGTATGTGTTAAGTGTTTTTTTTTGTTTCTCCAGGTGGCATTAACATCAAGGCAGAACCAGGACCCGAAAAAGTATTTAGAGGGACACTTCCCTATGTGGAGATTGACATTGACATCACTGATGTTAAAACGGAATGCAAAGAGCGATCAGAAAGAATTTCCTTTACTGCAGGTAAAACCGATTTATGTTTGAGAGTACCTTTATTATTGCTTAATGTTTTTTTCTAATAAAGCTTTATCTGTAATCTTTTTCAGACTTATTGGCAAACTTGGAGACGCATCCTGGGGAAAAACTATTCTCTTGTTTCCATTGTAACTATTCCTGCTCTCGAAAGGGACATCTAAAAGAGCACTTCATGACTCATAGTGGAGAAAAACCGTTTTCATGTCCCGACTGCAACCATTCATTTTCTCGAAAGGGAGATCTAAAAAGGCACTTGATGACTCATAGTCAAGAAAAACCTTTTTCTTGTTCCGACTGCATCTTTTCGTGTTCCACAAAATCGCATCTTATATATCACATGTTCACCCATAGTGGAAAAAAACCGTTTTCATGTCCCGAGTGCAACTATTCATGTTCTACAAAGGCACGTCTAAAAATGCACATGTTAACCCATAGTGGAGAAAAACCGTTTTCATGTTCCGACTGCAACTATTCATGTTCCACAAAGGCACATCTAAAAAATCACTTGTTCGCCCATAGTGGAGAAAAACCGTTTACATGTTCCGACTGCAAATATTCATATTCTACAAAGGCACATCTTAAAACTCACATGTTCACCCATAGTGGAGAAAAACCGTTTTCATGTCCCGAGTGCAACTATTCATGTTCTACAAAGGCACGTCTAAAAACTCACATGTTCACCCATAGTGGAGAAAAACCGTTTTCGTGTTCTGACTGCAACTATTCATGTTCTCGAAAGGAAGATCTAAAAAAGCACTTGATGACTCATAGTGGAGAAAAACCGTTTTCATGTCCCGACTGCAACCATTCATTTTCTCGAAAGGGAGGTCTAAAAATGCACTTGATGACTCATAGTCAAGAAAAACCTTTTTCTTGTTCCGACTGCATCTTTTCGTGTTCCACAAAATCGCATCTTATATATCACATGTTCACCCATAGAGGAAAAAAACCGTTTTCTTGTCCCGACTGCAACTATTCATGTTCTACAAAGGCACATCTAAAAACTCACATGTTCACCCATAGTGGAGAAAAACCTTTTTCTTGTCCCAACTGCTTCTATTCGTGTTCTCGAAAAGAAAATCTCAGAAGACACCTGTTGACCCACAGCGGGAGTTAAAGCTTTCCCATTTTCCTTACGCAACTTTTCATGTTCTGAAAACGTAAATTAAAAAACTCACTTACTCAAAATTCATCACAAGCAGTTCTTGGTGCCCGAAAGTGGAATGTCACTTGAAAAATATACATTCTTCTTATGTGTTAGTGCTTCTGGGCAGGGTTAAAGAAATTTTTTTTCTTCTTTAAACATATTGAAACTCTTTGGTAATTATTTAAATGAAATAGAACAATTTGTGCCCTATGATGATTTAAACTTTAGCGCATATCCTACAAACCCTGGTGTGCCAGAGGGTTCTAATGTAGGGCCTTCATTTTAATTTTTTTATTAACAGTATTATGAAAAACATCAGGTTTGTCTGTTTTTAACTTTTCGCTGATGATGTTAAACTTTCCCTGAGAATTATGTCATTTGATTGCACTGGAAAGTTTCAGGAAGGTATCAAGGCAATTTTTAACTGGAGTGTTAGTTATATGGTTGGTTTTCACTTCCAGGTGTATTAAGTTCATTGCTTTACGAAGTCAGAAAGACCATGTAATTCAATTACAAAATTAAGAAAAAAGGACAAGGAATTGTGCATGACGTTCGCGTAACATTTAATGCTCATATTGAAAATCAGCCACAAAGGTGTTGGATTTTTTCATGTATAATTAATTAAATTATAATAATTAAAGTAATACCTACTTGTTTTTGTGATTATATTATATTTTTTAAAGCTTTTATATTTCGTTAGAATTAATAAACTACTTAGTTTTTGCCTCTTTTTTTGTTTACAAAAACCAATATGTTTCGTTAGCAACGCTCACTTCTTCAGGGTTTTTATTGACACTTTAAGTTTTAAAAAAAAATTTTTTAGTGTCAATAAAAACCTGAAGATGTTGGCGTTGCTCACTTGGATGTGTCAATTATTTTAACTTTTGAATTAAGAAACGCTCGGGGTCTCAAAAGTTGCGTCTTATAAAGAAAATGAGAACTGTATTTAAATTTTTATTTTTAAATTTGCCCGCTTAAATGCATTGAAAATCTGAAAACAAACCTAAAACAATTTTTTTTCACTAATTTAGCCTTTTAACGTTTGTTTATTATTTAAAAAATGCGTATAACCAACACAAAACATTACTACATTCTGAACACAAAACTGGTATTTAATTTAGTGTGAGTCTGCTTGCGAATCCCCAGCTTTAATGAGTTATTCTCATATTTATTTTTATTTTTTTTTTATTAATAAAAATTCCTTTATTATTTATTAAGGGCCAGTTGTTTCGGAAAAAATCACGTCTGATGAACCGTCAAATCGCAAATGAATCGTCAATCAACGAAATTTGGGTTGTTTCACCGTTCGTCAAGTGAAATTTCAGGTCAAATTTGACGAAATTGTAACCGCTCAAATTCCGCCGGTTAGTGGAGAATTGATTGACGGCGCATGCGCAAATGTGCGAAACTTTGCTATCTGACAGCTTGTGCAGCTCTGTGGCACTCTGCACTACCGAAACTAGTGATTATGGCTGGACTGTTTTTGCATAAAACGCAAATAAAACATAACGATCAAAACTTCAGGATGGCAAAAGAACAAATGACTTTCTGGGAAGAAGTTTAGATATCTTTTCAATGTACTTAAAATATTGTCGAAAATCGTTTGTTTCAGAGATTGAAAATGATGTAAACACTGGTGAAAACATTGAAAAAAATACAAACTTATTTCTTGTGTAAACCGATGATGTTACAATCTATTGCCATCTTATTCGTGTTATATTTATCCTAGAATAATTTATGAGTCTACAATAATTTATAATAAAAGAAATCTTTTCCTCGTGATTGACATTTCCCAATCTTTCCTGATTATTTACCTTGAGAACATAGAGATTTTGTTGTATGTAGGTACGTGTGACAACTGAAGGTTCCTTCTGATTTCTGTCAACTTCCGATTTCATACAAGATATAAAAGAAGTTGAGTGTGTTAGTGAATTGCAATTATAAAGAATTGTATACTTACATGATTTTTAGCCAAGTACCTATATTAAAAACAGCGCTTCGGGCCACAGTAGAGTTCATAAATATAGAATAAAGGACTGGCGCCATCACAATATTCTATATATAACTGGTTCAACCCTCATAAAGAAAATTGCAGTTCGGGAACTGCAGTCATGACCCAGCATATTAACATAAACCTCTACCTGATATTAATAAGGCGATTAAAACACGTGTCTTTATAAGACATTTAAAATATGTTGTGTAAAGGAATCTTGAGTTAATTACCTCTAATCAAAGCTGTACTTATTAAATTTACAAAGTCTTACCTAATATGAACAATATTTTATAATAAAAATCCTTTTAAGTACAAAATAAAACGAAACCATGTCAGTTTCAAATGTTTATTTATTTATATAAGTAAAACTTCTTCGTTATAAAAGTAATAAGTATAGGTATGTATAATAAGTCAGTAAATATATTTAATTAGCTGATTTATGCGGGTTGATGACGCGAAACCTAATCTGCCATCTTATTATGACCAGCAGTAATATGAAAACAATGTACCTACATCAAATTAAAAGTACATTATACAATGGTTCTTGCCGAGGAAAACCATTTATGCATTTCACGTGTCTTACATTACATTTCATTATTGGTGAACCACTATAGTTCCTTGGTTCTGCTTGGAGGTACCAACAACCAGTATCCAAAACGCAGACTCGTCAAAATATCGTAAATTCTGTAGTATTCCTCCAGAACATATGCATTTCTCATTTGGACTGCAATGACCCTAAAACAAGAATCATAATGTATTTGTAATACGTTAGCATTTTATAAATAAAACAGGCAAACTTATTATTTCAAACATTTAATTATTTCAAACAATAGCAATCCCTATAAGAACACTTCGGAGCGCGCCACGCCGGCCGCCGCGCCGCGAAGTAAACAATAGCACTCCCTATAAGTACACTTCGGAGCGCGCCACGCCGGCCGCCGCGCAGTGAAGTAAAGACCGAAAGCGAGACTTTCCTGCGCGGCGGTCTGAAGCGGCGCTCCGAAGTGTCCGTGTGGAGAGTGCTGATAGACTGATAGCTAACATATCAAGTGTTGATATATCAATTATCAATAATACCGACAACAAACCGACCGAACGATATTATCATATTGTCTGCATAGTTGTAAATTGTATTAATTAACTATACACTTTAAACAATCGCATCAGACATTGTTTAAGATAAGATATTTTATTCGCAAAAAAGGTCTCTTCTGTCAAATGTCAAGTATATACACAACTAACCTGTATTTCAAGACGTGTTATGTGATCAAGCATAGCATGTATATGTTTGACCGTCAGATAGTGAGCTTTAATTATAGTTTCCATAGGAATTTAATTCATTTCCTATATGGTTCTGGCGACATTTGAGCATTTTAACTGTGGCTGTTCTGGAGACTCGTAAAATTGATCTAAAAAGGAAGAATATTTAAGTAATACGATTGCATTTTACCATATTAACTTTACTGTACATGTAATTAATTGAATACTAATAAAAAAGCACTCACTCTTAAGCGTTTATGTTTTATTTGTAGATAAACATCACGCACGGCTAACAATACAAGTCGATAATCTCTGACAGGCGACGAATTTCATAAACAACTTGTGAGTGTTGCAAGCGTAAAAAAATATTCCTATCGAATTCTCTGGAATAATTAGTCCGATTCGGCGGGGAACACTGTGTGAAATTTTCAAATGTAACGAATGTTAAATAAAAGTTGAAACAACCCAATTCTGATTTTAGAAAAATCAACGGAATGATTGCGTTACATTTGAAAAATCAAGAAGAATCTGAACGATTGTTCAGGTTTTCCGAAACAACTGGCCCTTACAGTTTTACATTTTAAAATTAAGTCCCGTTAAACTGATTGATATCAGTTTGTCAACGGGTTCTTTTGACATTTACTTTTTTTAAATTGAGACAGGTACATAAAATAAACAGGTACATGAAAAAAATAAATTGTTGTATTATTGAATTTGAAGAATGTTTTGAAACAAAATTTTTATCTCTGCTCGGAATATTTGAACGATTTTCAGTTTAAACGATGAGCACGGAGTTTTTCATTACTTATTCTGTGATGAAACCGGGGAAATCTTTTCTTTAAATGGATTAATAATAATGTCATCTTTATCTCTGTAGCGACTGGCAACACCGTCTGTAGTGAATTAAAAGATTCCCCTTATTTTGTTTTGCGCTTGCATTAAAATACAAATATTCAGTGAAAATGATTGGGGGAGGTCCGTAGGCGATGCTTTGACAATTCTAAGAAAGTTTCATGGATCATCATGTGTTTCGATGCATCATCAAACCATCCATGTATTCAAAGTACGAAAATAGAATGAAAACCATTTTCCTGTTCTGGGTGCAGTATCAATTAACGCTGAGGACTCGCGTCCAAATTAAAACCAGATCTTAGGTTAAAACCAGTTTAATGTTCCCAATCATCTGTCAAAATTCCAGTAGCGGATTAATCTGTTGATGCGTTTCGAAGAAAACCGTTCTTCGAAAAAAAGTTATTTCAAGCCATTCTTCAAAATTCTTAATTCGTAAGAAAACCATACGCATATTATGAGAGTAATACTAAATGAAGCTAGGGAATCGCAGGCAGGTTTACTCTTAATTTAAAACCAGTTTTGTCATCAGAATGTAAAATTCAAATTGTGAATTCATCTGCTGATACTAATAACCATTTTCATCTGAGTGTAGTTTTAATTTGCTGCATAAACATTCAATTTAAACCAGTTGTGTGTTCAGAAAGGTAAATTCCAGTTCTGGATACATATGCCGGCACATTACAAAGGAAAAAATTCTCTTCTTCGAAGTGCAGTTTTAAAATTCTAGTAGCAGACTATGTATGTGTGCTGAAAAAATCAACGATCAACCATTTTATGCTCTGAGTGTAGACGGATTTAATATAAATCAGTTTTGTGGTCAGAAGATAACGGTAAATTAAAATAACAAGTTGCAGATTTATCGTATATCAACCGAGTGAAGCTTAACATTTGAATTGCATACCAAATGCTGCAAAATTCTGAAAAATTGACTGTTCCGTGTGTAACAATTATTTAGTGGACGCAGAATCAATCTTAACCTAAAACCTGCCTTGTGTTCTCAACTCAGTGTAAAAATCACGAAATCCTATTACGTGGATACAATTGATACCATTCTCGATTTCCGGGAGCAGTTATAAATTTGTACCTCCCTCCTTACTTGATTTTTATTGGAAGAATACTCGTCACATGTGATAATAAAAATCGGCCTAAAATGAGGTGGTAATAAAGAAACAGAATAACCCCTCCCCCCCCCCGGTCGATGTACCCAAGTAACGGGGCGGCGATAATTTCAACCGCCTTGGGCAGCTGTAACCCGCACTTCAGCACTGAGTAGATCGCACAGGGTTTTGTTAGTAAACGGTAGATCTAAGGTCCAGTGGCGTAGCTAGCATGGGTGGCACCCGGGGCGGAAAACGCGGTGTCACCCCCCCCCCCCCACCCCCATAAAATTTTTTTTTTAAAAAATTTAAAACACAAATTTTGACTTCCTAAAATATAAAGAAACATTTCTAGCTACTCAAATATGTAAAAAATAATTGTTATCCTCAAAATTAAAAATCTTAAAAACACTAACAGAATAAAAGCTTTTTCAACAAATGATAGGTGATAATTTCCTTCGCGAGTTCCCGTCAATCACAATGTACGAAAGAAATGAGAATGACACAGGGGAAAAGCGAGGAATATTTCATGAGAATCCCCAATAAATCAATAGTCAGAGCTAGGAACGAAAATAAAATACAGAATTTTTTATAAAAACAGCCATATAGCTACAAATAACAGAGTTCCTTGTGGAGTCTGCAATTCTAATATGCTGCAAAAATCTGAAAAAATCATTTGCTGTCATGAAAACATAATAATCAATACTTAGGTTAAAACCAGTTATGTGTTCAGAGTGTAACGATAAAATTTCAATCGTGAAATAGTAAAGGGGGCGTTCAAGTATAACGTAACGTAATTTTTGAAAAATTTTGACCCTCTCTCCCCCCCCATGCAATGCGCCGTAACATTTTTCTGCACCTCCCTTCCCCTAAAGGTTACGTAACACCCAAAACCATTTTTACATAAAAGTCTCAATTAAATTGCGCAAAGTACTGGAAAGTCGCTTAAATACCTTTTTCTTGTTTTAATCGCGTTTGTGGAAATATTATTATTTTTGTCGGCCTTTCATTCCTTCCGGTTCTCCACAATTTAATACTGTCTTACCTTTAATACACCTACATGGTTTTACAACACATATTTCGTTTTACATTAGCTACACTGAGGAGGCCGTGAAGAAAGTAATTTTACAAAGGTTTACATATGAAGCAACACTTTACTCCACTATGATTCATAAGCTTACTCAGAGTGGAGTAAAACCTTTTTCATGATCTGAATGCAGTTATACGAGTCCTCAAAACGAAGATTTAAAAGTCCACAGTATGATTCACAGAAGAGAAAAACCTTTTTCATGACCTGATTGTAACTATTCGTGTTCTCAAAAAGGATACATAAGAAGTCAGTTACTAATATATTAATTGTTTTTTTGTTTAATTCGTAGAAATCCATTTCATTTTTAAATTTTAATTTAAATTAAATGTGATAATGTTATTATCGAGTTCAGCAAGTTGCAGAATCAGTGTGGATAAAAACCTTTTTCATGTTCCAACTGCAACTATTCATGTACTATGAAGAGAAATCTAAAAATCATACGTTTACCGACATTGGAAAAAAACCTATTTCTTGTCCTGACTGCAACTATTCTTTTTCTCGAAAAAATTAACTAAAACGGCACTTGCTAACTCAGAGTGATGAAAAACCTTTTTCTTGTCCCGACTGTAACTATTCATGCGCTACAAAACGGTATCTAAAAATTCACACATATCTACCTTGTTTTTAAACTGGTCTTTCAGCACTAATAAACACGTTAACACAATAATAACTTCTTCACTAATTCACGTCAGTCCATAGATAACAATTCACTTCACGAGTCTACGTTAATCACAATATACGAACGAAATTAGAATGACACAAGGAATATTTCAGGGAAATCCCCGACTGAGCTAGGAACAAAAAAAAACATTTTTCGGGAATCCCCGACCAACCAAGCCATAGAGAAAAATAACAGCCAGTTTTAACGTGTTAAATATTTTTTAAGGCAACTTCGCACTTTCGTTAGTGTTTTCTCCGCGTTCGAGTGTCACCCCCTCGTCGGGTCCCCCCCCCTCGCTACCCTACTGCTAAGGTCTAATCAAGTTGGCCACCCCTGGCGAATAGCATTCTCGAAAGTGGATTTCAGGTATAGGGTCCAGATGACACCATCTATATGTACCTATATATACTTATTAGTAGTCGAGTATGTACATAATAAATATACTTATTAATAGTCGAGAAAATACAAAAGAAAATTTTCACGATACCTCTACATGAGAGAATTAGGGTTTTACCCATAGCTGTTTCCGCCAGCAAACATCTCGGGAACATTGAGTATCTGCAGCCTTAGTTCCAGAAGGGATGTCCGATTGCCGCTGATGGCTCATACTAAACTTCTGAACGGTGTATTATCAAATAAAAATAATTTTCCTTTAGATGTATAATATTGTCTTTGCCGAAATGAGTTTTATTAAACTCATTGGGAGAAATGGATTATAAATTTAATGTAATAATTTTGTAATATATTATCTCCAATAAATAAATAAATAAAATTAAATCCAGAAATTCTAGATAAAATAGGAATTTACGTCCCAGTTAATTCACGCAAGGCCGCCGACACAGGCATTCCTTCTGCTAAGGTGTTGAACTAACTTAACAATTGTGATGCTCCTGAGAAGACTTCCTAGGTTAATTAACTGCCTCGCAAGAAATGTGGATGTTTTCCGCATGTCCTACAACGAATTTAAGGGTGAAGTATAATTTAAGCTTTCACTGTGTTAACTTTTGTCCCCTTACGTTAATTGGTTATTTTGTAATATTAACCGCTTTTGCTATGTACTGATTAAATTTCGATATTTTATGTTTTTTTGGAATAAAACAATTATTTTAAATCCTTTTCTATCTCTTACATTAAAATGTAATTATATTGTCTTAATGTTTAAACGTTATTCTGGTCTAAAAGTTCTTGACTAGTAATCCGGATATCGAGGTCTTAATTCCCAGCGTGCTGACGCAAATATACATACCTTTTCCTGTATACACTTTTACTTTCCTACCTATTCTATCTATCTACATAAACCTTTCCCGAGCTGACGACAAAACCAGGACTAGTGAACCAAATGACGAAAATAAATTGTAAGTCTATTTAAATGCTGTGCTGTGACCTTGTTTCCTCAGTTATTAATCATATCGACCATCATAGGAAACTTGTGCAGAAATTTTCCGGTTTTCAAAAGTGGTTTTTCAGTGTTGAATGAAACACTAGTATACATTGAATCATTTGGCGGGTACAAGATAAGCCGCCATAGCTCAATTGGGAGAGCAGCTGACCGGCAATCAGAAGGAATTGGGTTCAAGTCCCGTTGGCGTCATGTATCTTTTCTCGGAAGATTTTTCAATGTGGATGAGTGTTTCAGGCTGATAATTATTGGTTTTAATAATTCTTACCCTTTGTGCTATGCATAAAAATCTTGTCTTAAACGTTAGTTCAACAATAAAAATAATAATCAATTCCACCATATTATACCGTATATTATATCAACATCAAAATAAACATTGAAAACAGTCCACTCTTTACCACTCCAAATCGAATAAGGAAAACGTCCATTCGCGCCCAGCCTTAGTGAGAATAAAGGTAGTGGGGAGGGGAGGAGATGGGGGGAGGAAGGTTAAGAAGTACCAGGCTATTCAGTTTTGGACACCATTCGCGCTAAAGCCATTAAAAATTCAATTTTGATTTGTGGACTTTCACCAGGGCGATTTTGAGAGTATTTTCCTTCCTGTAACGTGCCGCAATAATACTACGAGATACGTTTTTATGGATGAATGAAATAAAAGTTACTTGCATACGCCGCATAATCGCAAATAAAAATTATAATCCATCTATACTGCGATTTAAAGAGTGGACTGTTTTCAATGTTTATTTTGATGTTGATATAATATACGGTATAATATGGTGGAATTGATTATTATTTTTATTGTTAAACTAACGTTTAAGACAAGATTTTTATGCATAGCACAAAGGGTAACAATTATTAAAACCAATATCAAATTCTGTTGAATAATCTTTGAAAATGGAAAAAGGCAATAAAACACCTAAATCAAAAAATGAGGACCCGTTTACAAAATCCTGCCTGACCCCTAGATCTCCAAATCAACACGAGGAGGATCCTTATTCAGATTCGGAGGATAAAAGAAAAAATGAAGAAGAAACGTCCACAATGATAGAGGCAAACGAGGTAAATAATGCCCTGAAAAACTCAAGACTTACCATAAATAATATTAAAAAAATAATAACGGAAGGGAAAGGAAAAATCATTCTAAAAGAAAAAATAAACGAAGGCATGGATCAACTATTCGACATTATTGCCCACTTAGTGGCTGAAAATAATGAAATGAAGGGCGAATTAAAAATATTACGACCACTAATAAAAAACTCTACCCAAAATATTATTGAAATAAAAAATGTAATGAATGAAAACAAGTCGCTTCTCGTAAACATGGCAGAAAAAAATGAAGAATTTAAAAACAAATTGCATCTCACCAATATTAATAACCAAAATAAAGAAATTAAAACACCTCTTCCGGCACAGGACATCACACATCGCAGAATTAAAACAGCACAACTTCAATGGAAAGAAATAAAAATACGGATCTTTGGAGAAGAAGCAGGCCACCAAATAAGAAGAAATCTGGAAAAAAACTTTAAAGATGTAGATTGTTCCAGCTATATATACCCTGGGGCAACACTAGACTGGTACACGGCAAACATCATAAGAGAAAGCAAGAATTTAAACAAAAATGATTTCAAATTTTATTTATTTTTATAATATAATGTCTAACCACAAAGTAATTGCTTCATATGAAAAAAAAAAAAAAAAAAAAAAAAAAAAAAAAAAAAAAAAAAAAAAAAAAAAAAAAAAGATTTTGTAATTTTAATAGCCGGAGAAAATGAGACATCCCCTAAAAACTTTCTAAGCAACTTGTACTACACCCTACGACAACTAGCCCATACTAATGTCCTAATACATCCAGTTACTAAAAACAACTATTTAAACATCTATAAACTGAATTCTGAGATTATATCTCACATCTTCGAATTAAAAAATTATTGTAAATTTAGTGGGCCCATTTTTTATGAAACAATGAATAGCCATACAATTATCAAAATGATGAGCTTAACAAGGGCGCATATAAAAAATGAGATCAATAAAATATCAGTCTACAATTTTGAGCACCCACATCCATCAGAAATAAACCCTAAATATATTCATTCATCCATTCCTACACAAACCCGAGATGACAGGAACTCACCTTATCCGAAAAAACAAACTATTTTTTTATGAATAATACACGTACTCCTAAACCTGACGACATCAAATCCACCTTCATAATAATGCATCAAAACGTGCAATGCATTCGAAATAAAATCTTAGAATTAGAAAATACTCTATATGAAAAAAATATCTATGTACTTTGTGTTAGCGAACACTGGTTACAAAAGGACGAAACGACATCTATTAATTTTAATGGTTATAAATTAGGTTCAATTTTTTGTCGAGAGAGTCATATTCATGGAGTTGTCTCCATTTACTTAAACGAAAACATTATATTTAAAGAACTAGAATTTGTTAAACAAATAACAAAAGAATTTGTATTTGAATGTGTTGGTATTGAAATTCCAAAACTTAAAATGATAATTTGTACAATTTACTATAATGACTCTGATATTAATATTTTTTTTGAACAACTTGAACTTTTACTAAACAAAATTTGCAAAAACAACAAAAAACAAATAATACTCTGCGGTGACTTAAATATTGATACAAGCTACAAGAACAAAAACGCAGATTCACTCAAAAACACATTAAAATCTCACAACATACGCTTGATTATTGATAAACCTACTCGTATACAAGGAAATAAAAAAAGTATAATTGATCATATAGGTACAAATATACCAAAAAGCTCTTACACATGGGAAGTCACAGAATTAGCTGTATCAGATACATGGCACAGTTAATGCACGTAAAAACAGAATATAATATAAACCAAACGTGGTATACAAAAAAACAATTATTTAACACAGAAAACACTAACATTTTTAACAATTACTTATCATGTATATGTTGGGAACCACTAAAATCCTTTGAATCCATTAATGACAGCTACGAATACTTCATTAATGAAATAAATAATGGTATGAAATTTTGTTTCCCCTTTAAACTGTATAAATATCCCCAAAAACGCAAAATAAATTGGGTAACGACTGGTATTAAGATATCTATTAGACAAAAAAGACATCTGTACATGAAACAAAAAAACACAAATGACCTCACAATCATAAACAATTACAAACATTACAAAAAAATTCTTAGTAAAGTAAAACAGGTAGCTAAAAGGAATTATAATAGTAAACGAAATCAAAACGCGCAAAATAAAACCAAAACATCGTGGAACATAATAAAAGAGAACTCAAATAATTCTAATTCTAAAAGTAAACCAAAAATCTGTCTTAAAATAAATGATAACCTGGTATCAGAACCAAAAAACATTGCAAATGAACTTAACATTTTCTTTGCACCACCGCCACCACCAAAAAATACATCTCTACATCCACAATCTGCCAAAACAGTCGAAAACAAACAGTCGCGATCATTCTTCATAACGCCTGTAAACAGGGAGGAAATTATTAAAATCATCGCAAAACTGAAAAATAAAAGCAGTGTCGGCACTGACAAAATCCCTATAAAAATTATAAAAGAATGTGCAGAAGCGTTAAGTTACCCGTTGGAAATATTAATTAACAAATCTTTCGAATCAGGAACCTTTCCAGAACAATTAAAACAATCTATTATTGTACCTTTGTATAAGAAGGGTCCTAAACAGGAAATCTCAAACTACAGACCGATATCCTTATTACCAAACTTTTCAAAAATATTTGAAAGAGCCATGTACAATCGCATTTATAACTTTCTCGAAAACTTTGAGATAATATGTCCACAACAATTTGGATTCCGTAAAGGCCGTTCAACAACACAGGCAGTATTCAATTTTTTGAACAAAATTCTAGAAAATATTAATGTTAGTAAAAAAACCGTAGGTATCTTTCTCGACCTCTCAAAAGCATTCGACAATGTTGATCATGAGCTTCTTCTAATTAAACTTGAACATGTAGGTATTAGAGGATTAGCATTAAAATGGTTTGAATCGTACTTAAAAAATCGTCAGCAGAAAGTTCAAATTTCAAATATCGATGAAAAAATGTTCCAGTACATGGTAGAATCCAAATGGAGAAAAATAAACAAGGGTGTGCCACAAGGAAGCATTCTTGGGCCTCTCCTTTTCCTTATCTATATAAACAAACTCCCAATAATTGCTGGCACAGAATGTTCAATGTTCGCTGATGACACCGCTTTGTTGTTTGAATGTAATGGAGACGTTGACGAATTTAACAAACAAGTTAACGAGACTTGCCAATTAATAGCAAACTGGCTGTTATCGCAACATCTATCACTCAACACAAACAAAACCCAAATTTTAAAATTTTGTCCAGTGCAAGCTACACCTATAAATATAAATGTAAACATTAATAATAATATTATCGAACCTTCCCAAACCTGTTCACTACTGGGAATAGAATTAGACATAAACATTAACTGGAAAGAACATGTCTCAAAAATTGTAGCAAAAATCAGTAGTTTTTCTTATGTTCTGGGTACCTTGAGAAAAATATTGAACACCGAATCAGTAATAGCCGCATACTATGGTTATATATATTCAATAATAAAATACGGTATTATTTTTTGGGGAAACTCGGTAAACGCCAAAGATGTCTTCATCATACAAAAGAGATGCATAAGAAAAATTACAAACTCTGGTCGTTTAGATTCATGTAGACCTATGTTTAAAAATCTGAAAATTCTGACAGTCACAGACATATATATATAATGGAGTTATGCATATTAGTGCGATCATCTACAGACAAGTTCCCACTAAAAAACTCAACACATAAATACGCTACAAGGCTCACAGAAAACCTATTAATGCCAAAAGCAAACAAAACAATATTCCAAAAAGGACCATACTACATGGCCATTAAAGTATGTAACAAGCTTCCACATAACATTAAACAAATACAAGATATACACAAATTCAAATCGTCACTAAACACTTTCCTTGTTAATAAATGTCACTACACGTTGAGTGAATACCTCACGTAAATGAAACGCCTATTTTTATTGGTATATATATTTGTATTTTTTTCATTGGTATATTGTAATTTTATCTATATTAACATTGTAATTATAATAAAACAAATAATATTATATAAACATTGTAATTAAATAAATGTGGTTAGCTGGAAGAATTGGGGTCTACACAAAAGCTACACCTTTTGTAATTTTTATTTTACAATAAATATTTTTTGATTTGATTTGATTTCCTGATGCGGAATTCCAATTCGGAATTCCGTGAGACTAGCGCAAACGTTCGTTTTTCTTCATTCGGAATGTATACACGTCAGTACAGATAGTGATAGCATGGTGAACGCACGACGATGGAGGACGAAGATTTATTAGCAATTGCATTTCTGTTAATAATGAAGAAGAAAAAAATAATGGAATGATGAAAAATAATGAATTAATAATGAAAGTTTCTGCCTCACACATTATTGTGTTGCGATTCTATGCGTAACAAATACAAAGAATACGTCCGATGCACGCGGTGCCGATGCGATACTGAATAGAAATTTCCGAACGTGTGCGCCGGCACAAACAAAATGTATGCAAGCGCTGCGTTCCGCATGACGCCATTAGGTTTTTTCCGTTCGGTTTCTCCGAACGCACCGGCTTGCATTCGGAACGTACGTACGGAATTTTTTCCGTTCGGAAAAAAAAGCGAACGTGTGCGTCGGTTAATGTATTTTCTACTGATTCCATGCATTCGGATCTCCGAATACGGAAAACGAATTCGGAAATCGAATAAGGAAAACGTGCTTATGCGCCCAGCCTAAAACTCCGTCATTGGGAAGCCATAATCTCAAAGATCAAATGTTCCAAGCAGCCGACGAATTAGAAATAAGAAAGGTGAGAGCAAATATTATGATCATTACAAGTGTGCCCTAAAGCGTCATGGTGAATCAGTTTAACCGGATTATACATCATCAAGGGGAAATATTCTCAATAGTCAACATAATCGATTTTTTTTATTATTTCTAACTTTATGAGTTAAACATCAAATTGTCAAATTTAATTGAATGAAGACTATACATAATAGCGAAACTCAATCGAAAATCTAAAGTCGGAAAAATCAGAAAAAGATATTGGCTACTCTGCCAATATCTTTTTTGATTTTTGTGTCTCCAGATTTTCGATTGAGTTTCGCTAGCATTGTCTTCATTTAGTCAGGTATTTTTGTTGAAAACTAACAAGGTGTTCCGCAACGGTCTGGTAAAATCTAACAAATCCGACCAATAAGAGTCATGAATTTTTCTCAATCCGTCGAAAGCTAAATAATATATTAGGTAGAAAAAATATAACCGTGACGAACACGAAATAAAAAATCTACTTGTGTAGATTCTGTTGCGTACCACCGATTGGTTGTAAGTAGGTTTGTTCTTCTCCGTTCAATGGCGCAGTGAGGTGGCATGTGTATGATGCGTCCACCGCCCACACACACACACACACCACCTAGTGCTCTGAGTCGCAAAACCGGCGAGAAGACCACTCAGAATAAATGCCGAGCGGCTTCTGACGGTGTTCTGCCATTCCCGGGCTGCCGTTGGCGCGTTTATATTAATTACCGGGGTTAATATTAATTTTTAAAAATTATGAGTACATACAAAATATATAGAAGGGTATAAGTTGTGTACGTAGGTATATTAAGATTCACAAGCAATTCGTGATATTTTGAAATATAATCTCTCGGATCTGAGATTTGATTTGCATTTTCGAATGAATTTCGATGGTTTGAATTCAAAAAATCGCTTATTATCGCGTAATTAATTAAAATCCTTGTAGACCACCCTTCTCCCCCTTCCGTATATAAACCGTAGACTAAGAATTAATTTTATCAGTATGAAGATAGCTCTAACGAGCTGAAACTGGTTGCGGTCAATAAAATAAGGTGGAAAAAAGTTTAATATTTGTTTTATTATAATATACATAGATTATAATGGAATTTCCCCACGAATTGTCAGTTTCAAAAATAGAAACATAAAAAAATGTCTCCAATAACACCGAGAGCAGTCTTCTCACTTACATTAGTGTTTTTGCCCGTGTAGATCTCAAAATCAAAATGTGTGTCTTTTTTGGTGTCGCGATTTTTCGTTTCATCGAGTTTTAAGTCTCTACGGTGCTAAAAGAGTTTTCACTTCAAAAATGAACTGCTGTAATTTTCGACTTTCGGGTCCGGCAATAGGTATTCAGAACCAGTAGCGTAGCGGGGGGTGGGGGGCGGGGGGGGGGGCGAGGGGGGCGGACCGCCCCGGGTGCCACCCGAGGAGGGGGTGACACTCGAACGTGGAGAAAAAACTTACGAAAGTGCGAAATTGCCGTAAAAAATATTTTACACGTTAAGACTGACTGTTATTTTGCTCTATGGCTTGGTTGGTCGGGGATTCCCGAAAAATGTTTTTTTTGTTCCTAGCTCAGTCGGGGATTTCCCTGAAATATTCCTTGTGTCATTCTAATTTCGTTCGTATATAGTGATTAAGGTAGACTCGTGAAGTGAATCGTTATCTATGGACTGACGTGAATTAGTGAAGAAGTTATTATTGTGTTAGCGTGTTTAATAGTGCTGAAAGACCAGTTTGAAAAACAAGGCAGGTAGGTGTGAATTTTTAGCTTCCGTTTTGTAGCGCATGAATAGTTACAGTCGGGACAAGAAAAAGGTTTTTCTTCAATGTGAGTTAGCAAGTGCCGTTTTAGTTATTTTTTTCAAGAATAAGAATAGTTGCAGTCAGGACAAGAAATAGGTTTGTTTCCACTGTCGTTTAACGTGTGATTTTTAGATTTCTCTTCACATAGTACATGAATAGTTGCAGTTGGAACATAAAAAAGGTTTTTCTCCACACTGAGTCAGCAACTTACTTCTTATGTATCCCTTTTGTGAACACGAGTAGTTACAATCAGGACATGAAAATGTCTTTTCTCTTCTGTGAATCATACTGTGGACTTTTAAATCTTCGTTTTGAGGACTTGTATAACTGCATTCAGTTCATGAAAAAGGTTTTACTCCAATCTGAGTAAGCTTATGAATCATAGTGTAGTATATTGTTGCTCCATATGGAAACCTTTGTAAAATTACTTTCTTCAGGGCCTCTCTTTCTTTCCTCAGTGTAGCTAATGTAAAACGAAATATGTGTTGTAAAACCATGTAGGTGTATTAAAGGTAAGACAGTATTAAATTGTGGAGATTCGGAAGGAATGAAAGGCCGATAAAAATAATAATATTTTCCCAATTTGTTTATTTATAATTTAAAACAATAAAATAAACAATATACGCATGGACCTATTGCGAGTTTGAAATCTTTTGTTTTATTTTTACCGCAAACGCGATTTAAACAAGAATAAGGTATTTAAGCGACTTTCCAGTACTTTGCGCAATTTAATTGAGACTTTTAGGTAAAAATAGTCACTTGGGTGTTACGTAACGTTTAGGGGGAGGGAGGTGCAGAAAAATGTTACGGCGCATTGCATGGGGGGAAAGAAAGTCAAAATTTTTCAAAAATTGCGTTACGTTGTACTTGAACGCCCCCTTTACTATGTCACGATTGAAATTTTATCGTTACACTCTGAACACAAAACTGGTTTTAACCTAAGTATTGGTTATTATGTTTTAATGACAGCAAATAATTTTTTTCAAATTTTTGCAGCATATAAGAATTGAAGACTCCACACGGAACTCTGTTATTTGTAGCTATATGGCTCGGTCAGTCAGCATTCCCCAAAAATTCTGTTATTTTATTTTCGTTCCTAGCTCTTACTATTGATTTATTGGGGATTCCCGTGAAATATTCCTCGCTTTTCCCCTGTGTCATTCTCATTTCTTTCGTGCATTATGATTGACGGGATCTCGCGAAGGAAATTATCACCTATCGATTGTTGAAAAAGCTGTTATTCTGTTAGTGTTTTTAATTTTGAGGATAACAATTTTTTTCTACATATTTGACTATCTAAAAATATTTTTTTTATTTTAGGAAGTCAAAATTTGTGTTTTGAATTTCTCAAAAAAAAAATTAATGGGGGGGGGGGGTGACACCGCGTTTTCCGCCCCGGGTGCCACCTATGCTAGCTACGCCACTGTTCAGAACTCAGACAAATAAAAAATAATATGTTAATGTCGCGTAGGTACTTAATTTCGTGATTATTTTCTTTGATCGTCCTTTATCTATGAATATGTACATATTTGGCGTCTCTTTCCCTTGCAACGCTGTCAAATTATCGCTATACCCAGGGGGGTATAACTCCGATCCAAATCTTCAACCGAGTTCAAAAAAATGGTCTCTGTGTGACGTCATATGAGACCAATGGAAAGCTTGACAGCTATGTGTTTAATAAATGTAGGTAGTGTAGGTACTTATATGTGTATAATCCAGCAAAATTGTCGCTCTTTAATGTCACGTTTTATTTACCCGCGCGCAATCTGTAATTGCTTCATACAAGTAAATATCAGCGCGGTGTGGAATTGCAGACTTGAATACATTGTTTACCCGATTTTGAGAACTCGTGCATGTGTTTTTGGATAATACTATCGTGAAATGGCACATCGCGATTGAATGCATGATCGTCGTGAATTCATAACCTTCAGGTACAAATATTTATATTGATTATTTAAATGAAATTTTAAGCTCATTTCAGCTATTTTAGCAATAATTACAATCACTTCATAGTGTCAAAGGTACATTAATTTAATCTTGTTTCACGTATTTATAATGTTTTGTTTTGATCTGTCTGTCTTGATGTATCTCACGAGTTATTTTCTAATACTTTCAGCTCGAAACACCAAAGTGACAGATAGTGTCAGGCTGCTTACTTTCTACCCCTACAGCTGGCAGGCTGGCGGAGACTACTAGTGCTGGAGTACACTCATTTCCTTCAGTAACGTTGTGATGTCATGTGACATGTCGGGAGATAGGGGGCTGACGTGTTCCACCACTTCCTGGCACCACTGCCCTTGAGAGAACACAAGAAGGAAGAGTCTCCATGAACTGAACCAGAACGCGACAAGAACAACACATTCTCAGTAGGTACGCCTTTTCTATTCTGTACTTTATATTTTTGTCAGTAGAGAGTCCGAATACAGTGTGCTACAGTTGTGAATGTAATTGAGCAGGTGAATGAGTTTGTATATCGTGGAAAGTATGTTTACAAGGGATGGGACGGCTGATAGAGATATTGAATGAAGGGAAAATGCAGGTAACTTAATTGAGAATTGAATGCCGTTGGCGCTAACAAAAAAAAACTGTCTAAAGAAGCGAAGCTAGCAGTCCACAGTGGAGTACTGATGTATGGCAGTGAGGAACTGGCAAAGGAAAGATGAAAGTAGACTGAATGCTGTAGAAATGAGATCCCTGAGGCGTATGTGGTAAAACCATGTATGGTCCTGTGTATTTTCTGCCATAGTTTCATATCAGTGATCGCTAAACCGGTAGATGAAATTTAAAATGGTTTGTCTACTTTGTAGTTGGAAGTAACATTGTAGAAATATATTATAAGTTTGTGCAGAGCGCCTTTGAGGTGATTTTTTTTACAGAAATGGCGCTATACAAATCATTCAAATATTATTATTTATGATTGTGTGAGAAATGTGGAGATCCGCAAAGAATGCAAGGACAGACTACGATTAGTTTTGCATTCTTTGCGGATCTCCACATTTCTCACACGATCATAAATAATTATATTTGAATGATTTGTATAGCGCCATTTCTGTAAAAAAAAATCACCTCAAAGACGCTCTGCACAAACTTATAATAGAAATATATTAATATATTTCTACAATGTTACTTCCAAGATTAAGAAAGGGACCCTCAGATGGTTTGGGCCTGTAGAGTAATATGACGCAGAATGGAATGTAAGTAATATGACGAAGATATGAGTGGTAGATGAAGTCGGGGACGCCAGAGGAAGACCTGGGTACCTAGCATGGTAGATCGATATAGGTTTTATCGAAAATATCGGTAACTTGTCATCACTCCCGAGCACGACTGCAGACCTCTAACGAACAAAAAACAGTTCACTACTAATAAGGGTTCCTAATTTATTTGACGTGAACTGTTATTTGTTTGTTAGCGGTCTGCAATCGTGCTCGGAAGCGATGACAAGTTACCGACATTTTCGATAAAACCTATATGTCGATCGACCATGCTACGTACCCTGAAACGATCAAGTGAATCAGATATTGTCTCGGGCCACGTCAAGAGTCAGAATAATATGTATGAATGAGGCAAAGAGTGTGTGCCAATACCGAGTTGTTTGGCGGTACGTTCTATCTGTCTACCCCTATGGGAAACGGCGTGATGTTTAGTTTTTTTTTGTGATATTATGCCGTGTTGCGCTACCTCCTTCTTTAGCCAACGTTTCGAACAGCGTTACAGTGTCAGGGGGGACATCTGCCCTGATGATGGACACTGTAACGCTGTCCGAAACGTTTGCTAAAGAAGCAGGTAGCGCAACACGGTATAATATCCCAAAAACTAATAACAAAAATACTTTTGGCCGTGAAAATTTAAAATCGTATGTGATGTTTAGTTAGATATTCTTGTATTTCCTGTTTTTACCTGTTTATAATAAAATATTAAAAAATGTTATTGTGTTTTCATTTATTTTGACTTTTCATTTTATTTTAAAAATAATATTTTAGGCTAAAAAATTGGGTAGGTACCGAAAGAAAATTATATTGTCTATGGTCGAGCTTTTTTTTGTTTCCTCTATTCTTGTCGATGGTATGCATGACGTCATAGCGCGAGCCATGAACAAACTAATGCCAGCAGAAAAAAAAGTCGTCAAATATTTGCGTGTTTATGGTTAAATAGCGTCGAAACTTTGTCTGGGCAAAAAGCATGAAGTTATCAATCTAATGACTGGTTTATTTATGGCTATACCTTTCGAAGTAATATTCTGTTACTATATAATAGTTTTGTTAAATTTATACGATTTGAGGTTATTTCAATAACTGTCACGTTTTTACAGCAAAGTTTTTAAAATTCAAACACTTCTATTTTAGTAGTGACGTTTCTTCAACACTTTGGATTAGACAGACGCGGGGAGGAATGCAGATCCGGGCACAGTTTGGAAATGTAATAAAAAGGCACTTTCTAGATGAGAAAAGTGTGGAAAAGCAGAATAAAACAAAAATTAAGGCGCGCTCGGCAAAATTGAGGGAGATACAACCGTTCAAAGTATTTAAAATTTCACTTTACAAACTGATATTGACAGTTCGCCCGCGTCCGCCCGCCATTTTTTTTATAACCTAATACGCTAAACATGGTTTGTGATAGAAAAGAAAGTGCCCCCTTCGTAGCGCCTGCTCGCGTCACGGCAAAAAAACATCCCAGTTTTCAAGTGGTTTAGCGGCTACGCTAGGTTTGTGTAATATGGTTTGTGATTTTGGCGTACTATTAATTCTGTATTAGGTCTGGGATCCAACATAAGCAATGAAAACATGGCGAACGAACTGTCAATATCAGTTCGCGAAGTGAATTTTTAAATACTTTGAACGGTTGTATCTCCCTCAATTTTGCCGAGCGCGCCTTAATTTATTTTTTATTCATCTTCTCCACACTTTTCTCATCTAGAAAGTGCCTTTTTATTAAATTTCCAAACTGTGCCCGGATCTGCATTTCACCCCAGACGCGTTTCACCTTGTATGTTAGTATCTTCTGGAAATATTGAGTAAATAAGACCTCACTTCCTTCATTGGTGCTTGTTTATTATTAGAATATATCGATTAACACTTCATTGATAAGTTTTTACAGTATTCGAGATATAACATATTGAGCTACCGACACCAACCAGGTTAACCGGAGACAGACGGGAGAACATGAGTTTGTTCGATGTTGATTTACGGCCGCTGTCACAATTAAATCAAACGGTTAAATGTTCATTAAATGCTTAACCTGGACTATAGATTTATCCAGGTTCCATTTAGTAAATATCATCTTTTGTCCTCCATTAACACTCAAGGTCAATAATAACTTAACAATTTTTTTTTTACCTAAATTCATAAACTAACTAACTAACTAACCATCACGCCGTTTCCCCGCAGGGGTAGGCAGAGAGGACGGACCGCCAAACAACTCGGTCTTGGCACACACTTTTTGCCTCACTCACATTCATACATCGTCTCATACATACTCTTCTATTATTCTGACTTTTGACATGGCCCGTCTCAAGTATCTGATTCACTTGATCGTGCCATGTCTTCCTCGGGCGTCCCCGACTTCTTCTACCATTCACATTTGCATCATATATTCTTTTTACACTACTTTCTTCGCTCATTCGCTCTACGTGCCCAAACCATCTGAGGGTCCCTTTCTTAATTTTGCTCATTATACTTACATCAGCCTTACATTCTTTGCGGATATCCACATTTCTAACACGATCATACATGGTTTTACCACACATACGTCTCAGGGATCTCATTTCAACAGCATTCAGTTTACTTTCATCCTTCCTCTGCCAGTTCCATGCCTCACTGCCATACATCAGGGTAGGTACCAGGACTCCATTGTGGACTGCTAGCTTCGCTTTTTTTGACAGTTTTTTATTAGCGCCAACAGCATTCAGTCCTCCATTAATGGAGTCACCGGCATTTACCCTTCTTTCGATATCTCTATCAGCCTTCCCATCTCTCGTAAACATAAAACATTGAATATTGTTTTTTTTTTCGGGATACATTTACTACGCTGTGAATCGGATGTTATCAATTGCCTTGCGTCTGCACGGTTGAAATCTAAGAACACGACTTCGAATACATCTCTGACGCCGCGCCTTATGCAAAAGGATCTTAGTTCTTGAAGTAGAAAGAGTCAATTTTGTAATAGAACCGAATTCAAGATTGTAGCCAATAATGTGAAAAGATGCCTTTACTTACGTTTACAGCTAGCATGAGAAGCTATGGTTGGCAGGCGTAAGTACTATTGGATTTGTACTTGTATGGAGAGGTGGATGGTGTGATTATTATTGTAACTGGCGGTTGTGAATTAATAATAATAAACGTGATTTCTGCCACGTTATATGTGATGACATTGCCTGTCGCGGTTACTTTGTTCCGGTGACTAGCGGTCACTGGATCCGAGGAATCGGCTATTTTTGGAACCAGTTTCTATCGGATTTATAAAATGGTTAAAAACTGGGTGAAGCCGAACTAAAACCGCCTCGCAGCAAAAACCTGCGGTGCGAGTTTTTAACCGCTAGTATTGTTATAATTATCAAGAGTAGGAACTGTTTTGTAAAGGTAAAGTTTTATATTCATTTTATTATAATATATTAGTAGGAACTGTAATGTACGATTATTTTCATCCATATGTCGATGTCTATGGAAATTGGAAATGTCATTGAACCTTTTGACGTTCAAATCGCATCTTGTCATTTATGCTCCGCTTTTCTGAAGTAATATTGTATTCAGTGCACAATACTTGCATTAATTTTGCACAGTTTTATGTCACTTTACTGAACATCCCTTTTCTATTCCGAAGTATTCAAATGATTGCACTTCTTTTTTTCTAGTAACGTTTCTTCAACACTTTGGAATTGTCGTCTTGTACGTATGCAGTTTCATGTTATATTGACTAAATAAGACTTACGGCTTTAACTTAAGCAATAAGAATAAATCACTTTTATAAAATTCACGATATTGTAATATATATAACTTAGTTCGGAGTTAGAAGATTTGCCCATCGTGTGGTATCTTATCAGTTGTCTATAATTGTGTGGGCAATGATTCGGTTTTCGAAATATTGATTTCGATTCGTAAAGCTAAACAAAAATAATTTCAAACATCATTTATACTGATACGTTTTAAGATTTTCACTGCCAAAAGAATTTTCGTTATTTGTTTTTTGGGTGTTTACGCATCTACCGGATCTGCCGTGATGACCGACACTGCAACGCTGTCCGAAACGTTTGCTAAAGAAGGAGGCAGCGCAACACAGCATAACACCCCAAAAACAAATAACGAAATCATTTATACAACAATAACATTCAATGACAGCTGTCGTGTTTTTATTTCTCTCTAGAAATATCGCAAAATAAAACAAATTTCTAACTAAAATCTAAATATTTATATTTTAAATAACTTTTTAATAGTGAGTGTTGTTATCTTGTTATATTAGTCAATATTCCGTGTCAATATGACTACTCGGGCAACTGCAAAGACTGCACTAAATAATACGGATACACAACTCCTTCAACTCCTTGACAAAAAGTTTGAAGAATTTAAGGTGCAATTTCTGGAAATCGTCAGAAACGAGTACAAAGAAGAAATCGAAGAATTAAAAAATAGAATATTAACTCTGGAAAAAAAAATTGACACAAAAAAAAACAACAATCTTGAAAAAACCCTGGAACAAAATGCTGTAATTCAAAGTGAATTCAACCAATTACAAAAACAATTGGATGCTAACGAACAACACGCGCGTATTAATAACATAGAGATCATTGGGATACCAGAAAAAAAACAAGAGAACCTGACAGAGATTATCAAAAATATCTATTCAGAATTAAAAATAGTAAGCCCTGACGAAATTGAATACGCCACCCGGGTCACCCCTAAGGAGAAGATTGAAGGAAGACCGCGAAATATTATTGTGAAACTAAAGTGCAGAAAACAAAAAGATGACATCATGGCTGCAATCCGGACGAGAAGAGGCCTAACAGCTGAGGATATTAACTTAAATGGGAAACATCGGATCTACATTAATGAACATTTAACTCATAAAAACAAAGTACTCTACAAAAAGGTCAGAGAGTTTACCAAAATTAATAAATTTAAATTTTGCTGGATTAAAAATTGTAAAATTTATGTGAGACTAAATGAAAACTCAGATCACTATTGTATTAACTCTTATAACGATCTAGAAAAACTAAAAAAATACAATATTTCCATCAATAACGCTTAGAACATAACAGTAACTTTCAAATTAACTATATTGTATCTTAAAATGGATTCTTTAGAATTGTACTATCAAAACACAAGAGGTCTCAGAACTAAAACGAATTATTTTCTTCAAAATGTACTATTAAACAACTATGACATTATATGTCTCAGTGAAACATGGCTTAACAATTCAATCTTTAATGAGGAACTATTCGATCCAAGATATCAGGTTTACAGACGAGATAGAGATTACCATAACCTTAATCAGAATCGCGGTGGTGGAGTTTTAATTGCAGTAAAAAATAAATTTATTTCTGATCAAAAAATAGAATGGAGCTCTGAGGCGGAAGACATATGGGTAACGCTTTCACTTCCTGGTAAAAAAATTCACATATGCACCTCATATATTGCACCTGATAGTAAGCACCTCATAAATATTACGTCTCACATAAACAAAACTTCACAAATTATGACAGATAACAATAATGATAGTTTCATTTTGGTTGGGGATTACAATTTACCTCACTTACATTGGCTACCAATTAATGAAAACTGTGATTATATGTGTAGTGAACCGATCAATTCATTAAACCCAGCCCATTTGAACTTTACAGAATTTTTGTCATTTAATAATCTGAAACAATATAACTCTCAGAGTAATAGTATAAATAATCGCATTCTTGACTTAGCTGTGAGCAACATACTACTGAAAATTACGTCTAATAATATCTCATTAGTACCAGAGGATGTTTATCATAAAACACTGCTAATTTCAATTCCTATAAAAAAAATAAATAAAAACCTGAAAACTAACGAAAATCAAATATTTCTATACAGAAAAGCAGATTATTCAATAATAAACACAAAACTAAATGAAATTGATTGGGATCATAAACTTAACCATTTGAATACTCAACCCGCATCTGACATCTTCTACGATATATTGAACAATATTAAAATAAATTATGTACCAACTAAACCGGCTAAAAACTGTAATTATCCACCAAGGTATACGTCATCTCTCATAAAAATAATTAAAGAAAAAAATAAATATAATAAAAATTTTAAAAAATTTCAAAATCCACGTGACTACCAAACGTTTTCACTCTTAAGATCTAGACAAAAACGAATTGCACAACAACTCTACATTAATTATATACATACTGCTGAAAGTAACATGAATGGCAATCCTAAACTCTTCTGGAATCATTTCAATAACATGAAAAAAACACAATCGTCTCTTCCAAGGACAATGCACCTAGATGACAAAAAAGCAGATAATGGCCAAGACATATGCAATATTTTCATGGAATATTTCCAATCAGTTTACATAAATGATAATAACCTACCAACATTAGATATACCAGAAAATACAAATAATATAAATATCACCACGGTCAAATTCTCACGAGAAATAGTCTTAAAAGAAATAAAAGCTCTTGACATAAACACAAGCGCGGGGTGTTTGGTTCTGAAACAGTCTTTTAGAAAACTAAATCCATTTTCCTCAAGTCCTTCAGTAATCATGCATTCCTTTCTCTTCCTCCTTTCCTCAAAAGTCTCTACCAGGAGAAGAAGATGAACCTACCTACATGAGGAAATAATGGAACAATATTATCGCCCAAGTTTACCCTACCTACTTGGGCAGTTGAATTTTGTTCGTGACATGGGTCACAGCTCTCTCGTGGATAATATTGCAAATATCGCAAGATTTCGTCTTTTTATCGTAAAAAACTGTCGTTCGTAGAAGCCTGGTGTTGTGTCAGTGCTGAAAGCCAGGATCGATCCTGCATCGCCGTAGTACGCCGTCAAAAGGTAAGAGATTTCCTCTCAATTCCTATTTCCTTAAGATTGAATTTCAAAACACAATTATTTGGTATTTACTCAAAACAAAAAAAAAGGGATTTACAGTCAGCTTTTCGTGTCTCGGTATCGGCCATTCCCTCATACTTTACAGTTAATTGTACATGACATTCCCTCATACTTTATAGTTAATTGCGCGGAAACACTTGCAAAACCTCTCTGCATTATATATAATAAATCAATGAACGAAGGCACGGTACCTGAAATTTGGAAAAGAGCCTATGTAACACCAATCCACAAAAATGGTGAAAAAAATAATGTTAAAAACTATCGGCCGATTTCAAAACTAACAATATTCAGTAAGTTAATGGAAAAAAATTGTTTACAAATATATGAGTCCACAACTGAATCACATCATTACAACAAAGCAACATGGTTTTACAAAAGGCAGAAATGTGGAAAGTAACCTCGTTCTTCTTACTGAATTCATTGTCGATCACATGGACAACCGCACTCAAGTAGATATCATATATACAGACTTTGCCAAAGCATTTGATAAAATTAATCAAAAACTATTACTCAGAAAACTTTGGTCATTAGGTATACGTGGTAATTTATTTCGTTGGGTTACATCTTATATACTTAAGAGATCACAGGCAGTAGCAATACAGGGTTTCGAATCAGATTTCAGTGAAATTTCCTCTGGGATCCAACAGGGTTCTCATCTCGGACCATTGTTTTTCATTTTATATATCAATGATTTGGTCAATGTTGTTAAATACTCTGAAATAGAATTATTTGCTGATGATGCCAAGCTATACAAACCAATAAAAAGTCTAAACGATTGTGTCAATTTACAACATGATTTAAACAATATATTTACCTATTGCCAACATAATCAACTATTTCTAAATGTCTCAAAATGTCATCATATTACCTTTTCAAGAAATAAAAATAAAACATTATTTAATTATTCTATAAATAACAACAACATTGCAACAGTCTCAGATATTCGTGATCTTGGAATAACCCTTGATAGTAAACTACAATATAACCTTCATATACAACAAATCATAAATAAAGCTTCTAAAATGTTAGGTTTCATCATAAGAAACACAAAACTTTTTAATAGCATCAATATCATTAAGCAACTCTAATTTGCCTATGTACGGAGTCATTTGGAGTTTGCATCAGTTGTTTGGTCTCCATTTTACAAAATCCACATAAACAAAATCGAGGCTATTCAAAACAAATTCCTAAAATATCTTTGTTACAAGTCGTTTGTAAGATTTAATAATTATGTAGAGGCAGCTTCACACTTTAAAATTGATTCATTGAGTGTACGAAGGCATCATATGGATGCAATATTCCTGTATAAAGTAGTCAACAATAATAATCAATGCCCAGAGTTGCTAAATAAAATTCAATTCAATGTACCTGCACGTTCAACACGCTCTTCTGTCCTGTTCAGGGTGGATCAATGCAAGACAAACTGTAAGCAGAATTCTTGCCTGTACCGACTATGCAGTAGTTATAATAGCGTATTTTCCAATGTGGACATTTTCAATTGCAAACTTACTGAATATAAAAGGTCCATAAAAGAGTGTTTCTCTAATGGTTCTTGAATAATGTTATGTTTTTATTGTTTGTACTTCTGTTATGATTTGATTTATATGTACAACCTCTCTCCATGGCTACCAATGTTTTGATAGATTTTTTTTGTTTTGTAATTTTTCATTTTATATTAAAAAAAATGTTTTGAGTATACATATAAATATATATTTTTTGTTTTATATAATTTTAGATTCATATTCCTTTTTATAAAACTAATTTACTTATTCTTATTATGCTGTCTCAGTAGAAGTAAAGTCACAAGGAGGAAATCCGTAATTGGTTTTATTTTGGCTATTTAATACTATGTACAAACTGAAATAAATATAAACTGTCGATTTCCCGAAAATTAATAAATAAATAAATTACTCTCCCATTATGATATTGCTCAGACTGATGTGTTGGGAAACTCGCACGAACCAGCCATCGCCGATCCCATGACCTTGGCCGGTTATCCCATGTATTCTGGACTACGTTACGGTGGATCCAGATTCCTTTAATTATGTTCATCTCAGTACAGGGTGTATCAGCAATAACAAGTCGTGGGTAGACGATTTTTATTCCGAGATATGTACAATGGTTATTCAAGGAAGTCTAATGGTAAAGAGAAAAAATGGACAACAATTACACCCTTTTATATGTTACTCATGCTGTCTCACTCATACACGCATGTCTCTTATATACCGCAAGACATACTTCACCACACTACCCCTCCACACAAAAGGTAATCATATGCCTTTTGGATGAATGGTGTATGTATTTCTCCATAATTAATGTACTTATCCTGGTGACAGAGCCGACCTGTGCTAGCTCTGCTCGGCAACTGAGCTAACTGAGATAGACAGCTCGCTACGTTGCGAAATAACAGCAATTCTCGTGTATCGCTTACGTCTCTAAGACGTAGATTTTATTTCTAGGGTTATTTAATAAATTCTGTCTAGTTTCACATAACCTCTTTTATTTGCATTGTCTTTAAGGATTGACTATTCATCTTATATTTTATACACCTTAAAACACGACTTTGTCAGTAGTAAAACATTCCATTACAAACTGATTCCAATTAATTGATTTCATTAGGGTTTCATCACATTTTTTCTTGCGGTTTCTAATTGCCACTAATACATATCACCAAGTTTGTTTAAGCAATTATTAAAAGCAATAATTATCAGCCTGAAACACTCATCTTCATTTAAAAATCTTCCGAGAAAGGATACTTGCCGCCAACGGGACTTGAACTCGTGTCCTTCTGATTGCCGCTCATGTGCTCTGACCACTGAGCTATGGCGGCTTATCTAATACCCGCCAAATAATTCAATATGTACTAGTGTTTCATTGAACAATTACTGTTTATTACATTTTTCCACCTGAAAACAACCAACTTTATTTTTGTGAGAGAGACATTGTTAGTGTTAAATCTCTCGCTAGGTGGCGTCGAGACAAATTGTCTACATTTTTTGGGGAAATACTTTAACTTGTCAAATATTATTTTTTTTTTCATTAATAAACTAACGTTTAAGACAAGATTTTTATGCATAGCACAAAGGGTAACAATTATTATAAGCAATAATTATCAGCCTGAAACACTCATCTTCACTGAAAAAATCTTCCGAGAAAAGATACTTGCCGCCAACGGGACTTGAACCCTTGAAGTATCTTTTCTCGGAAGGTTTTTTCAGTGAAGATGAGTGTTTCAGGCTGATAATTATTGCTTATAATAATTGTTACCCTTTGTGCTATGCTTAAAAATCTTGCCTTAAACGTTAGTTTATCAATTAAAAAATAATAATTAAGTTTGTTTTACTTTGTACCCTGAAATGCAGAAACCAATAATGTACATTTATTTTTACAGGTATTGCAAATTTATTTGAGCTGGGACAACTTACCACCATTATATTAAACCAGAACTCTATCATCACTGAATGTCATGGATCTTCCCAACACAGAGAGTGTTTCCATCAAGGTGGAACCAGGGTCCCAGGAAGAGGGTGGAGGTGAAATTCCGTATACAGATATTGATATCTACCTCCCGGATGTGAAGAAGGAATGTTTGAAGTATGCGGCGAGCACTCCTACAACCAGTAAGTTGCATTACAAAAGCAACAAAATTTTGGATTTTAAATTTAGTTCTTCGGAATTCTTGTCCGTTTTTAAATGATTCGCAGACATACATCCTTCTTTATGACTTTCTCTTTATGTAGTTTATTAGTTATTCTGATTTTTCCATTAAAATGTACCTTCACGGCAAACTAACCATATATTTACTTATAATGCTCTCAAAAGCTCCAGATACCTCCAGATTCCACTAAACAACAGCAATGTGGACTCAATTACGACACGATTCTATTTCAAATTAAATAAGGTAATTGTCGCGCATGTACCATCTAGATCAATTAACATGGACTCAAGGTATCCACCATGGTACAGTCCCGCATTAAAAAAGTAATTAAAGATAAACTTAAATTTCATTAAAATATAAAATTTATAACCGTAACTCTGGCTATCAAACTTTCTCTCTTCTGCGAGAACGACAAAAGTGTAGGGAAAAAGTGTGCTACAATAATTTTATTAATATGGCTGAAATTAATATTAATACCGATCCCAAACACATTTAATTTTGGACCTTTGTTAAATCTAAGCAAAAAACTCTGATATTGCTAACAATATGTTTCTTAGCTCTCAGCATGTATCGAGTGGGGAAGATATAAGTAACTTATTTAACACACATTTCCAATCCTCCTTCGAATCCCCCGCCCTGTGCACCTCGTCTACAACTCTAATATATAATCCAAACACCTCAGTTCTCAATCTTAGTAATGTTAATATAAACACTGAATTAGTTTGTAAATATCTTTTGACATCATTTGTAAAGAGTTTTTGATATCATTTTTCCTTGTATACGACCACACATAATTTCGAACCAACACGGTTTTGTCCCCAAAAATCAACAGAAACTAATCTATGTGAGTTTGTTCACACAGTCCTTGTTGCTTTGGATAACGGACATCAAGTCTACACAGCATCTTAATTGAGAAATTCGAAGCAATGGGTATACATGGTGACCTGCTTCGTTGACTCTCAACCATACCTATATGCGGATGACAAAAAGATTTTCAAAATCATTAAGTCTAAGATGGATTGTCTAGAGCTCCAGAATAACCTTGACTTGTATATTGTCTAGAAAATCGCCTTCTTTTGAATGCAGATAAATGTATAATTATATCTTATTCTCGAAAGAAACACTCAATATTATATCCCTACATTATTAAGAACAATATTTTAAACAGAGTAAATGTAATAAGAGATCTTGGAGTTCTATTAGATCAGGGGTGGGGAACCTTTTTAGCGTCGCGGGCCATTTAATGTTCATACTTTAACCCGCGGGCCGCATTCCGAATACCGTCTCGGGGGGGGGGGGGGTAGCCACATTCGAATTGAAGAACTGGTTTTACTAAAACTAATTAAAAAAAATAGTTACGTAACTAACTGCAACCAGAATTTTATAACTGAACACAAGAATGGTTTCCGTCCAAATTCATCGGCAGATGCAACCACAACAGAAATTTTTCGTTGCATTCTGAACATGGAACTAGTTTCAAATTAGAATAAATTTGCATGCGGGGAATTAAAACTACACTCGGAACATTAAAATGGCTTTCCTCTAATTCTGGCAGCATAAACAACGAAACTAGAATTTTATAAATGCAGTTCCAACATAAGAAATGTATCAATAAATGAAACCACACCTGAAGCGTTTTCATTGCATTATTAAAATAGAACTGGTTTTAATTACAGGTTGAATCTGTACGCGGGGAATTAAAACTATACTCAGAACGTGAAATTGCTTTTCTCAATTAAATTATTAAAAAAATTAAAACTCCACTCAGAACATAAAAATTTGCTTTCCACCAATTCTAGCAGCACAAAGTATGCAACTAGAATTTTATAAATGCACTTCTAACACGAGGAATGCGTCAAAAAATGAAACCCCACCTGGAATTTTTTCGTTGCATTCTAAACACAGAACTGGATTCATTAATAGGGTGAAATTGTACGCGGAGACTTAAAAATACAGAGTGTAGCCATTTTACTGAGTACATGAAAATGGCTTTTCCCTAAAAATGGCAGCACAAAAGCAACTAGAATTTTATAAATGCTCTTCAAAAACAAGAACGGGTTTCTCGAAAATGCGTAAGCAGACGAAACCACATATGGAATTTTTTCATTGCGTTTTGAACACAAAACTGGTTATTCCGTCAGAGCGAATTGGATTGAGTCCCCAGCTTTAATTAATACTGCACCTAGAACACCAAAATGGTTTTACTTTCGAAATGCGTTAGGGTTAGCAGATGAATCCGCAACAGAAAAATGGATTGTGAACACAAAATTGGTTTTACCTTTAGAATGAATCTGCACAGGAGTCCACTAGTCAACCAGCTTAAATTAAATTGTACTCTGATTACGTGAATGTTTTTTCTACATTTTGTAGCAGATTTATTGTCCGCAATATAAATTTATATTTATTTTACTAATAACAATAAATTACGTGTAATGATTTTCTATGCCAGAAGTGTGGCAATTATCATGACATTATTGTTTATATTATATATAAAATGTTAAGGGTGTACTTTACTTAATATAACCAGTGATTCCTGACTTTATTTGGGGAGATTGTTATATCTATCGCTTTGTTATTGAATAATTTCGTGCTAAATTATCAGGCACATTCGATGGTTTGACGTTGAACTGTGTATTAAATATATTCGAATCCATTTGCTCTCTTTTCACGGCCTTAAATCGTTCATTAAATGCCTCACTTAATTTCGCGCACTCACCAGCGTGTTCAAACGATGTAGAAGGCTTTTGTCCTTGCAGTGTCTGAAAATGCATCGTGTTATTCATTTCGAGTTACTTTCCACAGCCTTAATTTAGTCTCAAATGATTTCACGTTTCATTCAGCTTCAACTTTTCTTTTCTTGGTAGTTGTCATTAACAGGAATTTATTGATCTACTATCCACTTTACTTCCGCAACTATGGCTAGAAAATAATGTTTATGACAGACTGCTTAAGATTCCCCTCCTAATAGGGTTGCCATTAATCCTAAAATATCGGGACTGTCCCGTACAAGAAAATTAAAAGTTTCGATGGAATTTCACTATCGTTTCACAATAAAAAATTAAAATAAAAGTAAAATGGGAGGTTTAATCACATTTTTATTTGTATCTTAACTACTTGCTAGTAACGATTTTGTGATAACGCTTGAAAAATGCATCTGAAACACCGTGAAAAAACCATCACGTTCTGTGAAATTTTTTGTGGTTCTTTCGGCAGGCCGCACCAAAAGTGCCCGCGGGCTGCAGGTTCCCCACCCCTGTATTAGATAGTAAGATTATTTTTCAATCTCACGTCGAGCATATCACGTCGAAGGCTTTGAAAATGTTGGGATTTATTTTTAGAGTCAGTTCAGTTTTCAAAAATCCACAAATATTTAAGACTCTCTACATATCCTATGTTAGAAGCCACCTGGAGTATGCTTCCACAGTGTGGAACCCTCATAGTTCTACATATAAAGCAAACATAGAAAGAGTTCCGAAAAAGTTTATGAAATATGTCTCTAATCGCGTGCGAAATGATGAAAACTATGTCCCCGTAAACCTTAAATCTCTTGATGAACGCCGAGATATCTATAAAATTATTCATAACTTCATTGATAGCCCATACTTACTACAAAAAATTCATTTCAGATGACCATAAAGAGTTTCTCGATCTCCGGATACCTTTTATATCCCTAAGAACAAGACAAATTATCTTGAAAATGTATTTATAAGAAGAAGCTGTAGCACATTTAACAGATTATGCCCAAATATTGATGTGTTTAACACAAACCTTGATTAATTCACAGCATGCATAAAAAAATAACACTATTGAATGCCACATGTTTAACTTAAAATTTCATATTTCATTGATTGAAATACATTTCTCTTTTATATTTTTAGTATCACCACATTTTCTCTCCTACTTTTAATTGAAATCAAATAAAATCACTTCCTAAAAGATATTATTGATATCCATCAAAATTTAAATGTAAACCCTTGAAATATTTCATTAATTACTTTTTATTGCTTTAAGTAAGAAGATGCACTTTATCAGAATTGTTTATATCAGGTATAGGTATTGTGTATTTTTGTATTATGGTTCTAAATTTCGTTTATTTAATTCAATTTTTGTTAATTGTCGTTATTTTATTGGTCAAAGACATACATATTAATATCACTGTCATTTATGAATTTGTACAGACTGTTTATAACGCTAATAAATAAAAATAAAATTAAAAGAGAAGAGCTCATAAGATACGTGGGATCAGTCGCACGTAGGGTTGCCCATCTTCTAAAATAAAAAAAGCCTGACTCTGCGCTGTATTAGGCCGGACATTTTGCCCTAAAAGCCGGACATACGTACGTAGTTTTGAACATAACCTTTGTACATAATAAGGGGGCATACATTAAATACGTGAGCTGAAAAAGGGGTGGGGGGGGGGTCCAGCAATATCTCACGTTACTTGAAAAAAATATACGAAGTGGCCCAAATTTATCTTACAAGGGGGGGGGGGGGGGAGGGATCTAGATTGGAAAAAAAATGCCAATCATTTATCAGTTTTATTATTGTCATCATTTGGCATTTATATAGAATATGTTAAAATAACAAAATAAATAATATTGAGTCTTCTGTCTGTCGACGTAACATAATAAACTTATACAACAAACAAATAAAACATAACTCTTTTTCTGTTTAAATAATAAACTAAAAATTTTCATGAAACAAATATATAATGAATCATATGTATCTTTGTGGACAAAACCGAAAAAAACATATTAAAATCTCGACTTCTCCAAATTATTCAAAAATTACAATAATCTATAAATTATGTTTATTTGGCCTTTTGACCTACTTTATCCAAAACGTCGCTTTATTTTGAAATTATTCAATAAAATTCTTGACATGTCATTTTTAAATTACACCATGTGTACATCATCTTAGCGATTTTTTCTGTTATCAATTTATTGCGTACCTTGAACCACTGGGCGTTTATTAAAAAGAAAACTCTTCAACATTGGCGTTATGATCTGGAATCGCTAAGTTCTGCCATTGGTCAAAAAGTTTACTGTCATCTAATTTTTTTTAGACATAATGTCTATCGTTTCTGCTACGTGCTCCCAGCTTGGTGCCCCAGCTAAAGTCATCCACCTATAGTGTTTCAATTCGGCACTGAATTCACTTGTCCAAGAGTTTAAGCAGTCTTTGGCAATTTAAATATTATTGATGTTTTTTTTTTTTTTAATTCTTCCACGCGATCTGGGTGAGCCCTCGATAAATGTTGTAAAATTGCTGTTAACTTGATTGGGCAGAAATTTTGTTCAAGTCTTATCATTTTTTATATTGTCCATTATTATTATATAAATGTAATGACATCGCTAAACTATAAATCATTTATAAATAATCCAACACGGAATGTCAGAGGACAAATTCCTTCCTGCATTGATCACATATGGTGCAACTCAAATAACAATGACAAAAACATGTCAATATTATGGAAAACCAGTATAACCGATCACTACACCTGTATATTTGTTACCAACATTGATAAAAGAAGTACCAACTCTAATACAACTGACAAAAAAAAATATGAAAAAAAAAAATTAAATATGGAAATTTTAAGAACAAACCTTAAAACGGAAACCTGGGCATCCATATTTGAATCGGAAAATCCAAATACCTGTGCTGTGAATTTCGAAACAGTTTTCCAAAACCACATAAACCTATCCACACAAATAATTGTTTACAAACCAAAATCTAAGCACAGATTAATAAAGCCATGGATAACTCATGGACTAGTGATTTCAATCAGAAATAAAGAAAAATACTACCACCAGTGTAAAAAATTCCCAAATGATGAAAAAATCGCCACTTTCTACAAGAAATACCGAAACAAACTTGCGCTTTTAATTAGACTGACAAAAGAAAAATATTTTCGTGATAAAATAAAAAATGCTGGTCAAGACAGCAAAGAGTTCTGGAAAATCATCAATACAATAACGAACAAAAGCACAAAACAAAAATTATCAAATGAAATTACTCATCAAGGAATCAACATCAACACCGAAAAAAATCCAAAACTTTGTGGTAATATTTTTAACGATTATTTTGCAAATGTAGGCTCTAATCTTGCTTGTAATATTACACCAAACAATAGACAGACTCCCCAACCAGAGCAGAACTCAAATTTTGAAGAAGGTTTTCACACATTTGCTTCAGTAACTCAAAAAGAAGTTGAAAACGCCGTATTAAGTTTAAGGGGATCAGCAAGCCCTTGTTATGAAGCAATTCTTAAAAATGTATTATTCCGTCAAGTACTTTAAAAAAATGATAATGTTGGCGACACTCTCAGGATTTTTGGTGTCTAGGCGAGGCGCGAGAGGGCGTTGTTCCGGTTCCGCACACTTTGATTTCGAAGCGAGAAGAGCGGCCCGCTTTGGAATCGACGAGTCACACATGGCGAGTAAAATGTGCTAATTGTACGAAAAAGAATTTAAGAAAGTATACGCGGGCGACAATGGATTTTTAGTGAAATCTTATTAATGGTTTTCAAAGAAAAACCCTCAAAAATCGCGAGTGAGATCGTGTTTAATCGAGTCGGGAATAATTCGGCGGCATGTTATTGTGGCCGGGGCTCACAAAGAGTAATCGGGAGTGAGCAGAGCCATCCTGTCGGTAACAAGTAGTGTACGCTGGCAATAATCATTTTCCCGCGGCCGACAATCCCGTGGTGCTCGCCATTTTTGGAGAACTCGCGCCGTAAAGGAGTAAGAGTGTCGCCACCATTTGCAATAGGACCGATAGTCAGGAGAGGTTCATGGGTCCCCACCATCGGTGATCGTTCGGCTCCAGAGCCGAGGCCAGGAGAGGAAGCAGGAGGATCGGCATCCCGCGGAGGGTCATAGGATTCCGCCTGCCACAGTCGAGCGGAGTTTTACCGATTGATGGAGAGAGTTTGGGCCTCCCAATCGGTAGAAATTCACACCAGGCGTCTCCGGGAGAGGCCACAAGGGCCTCCAACTCGCAGCTGCAGTCCGGGGGGGGGGTAAATTGGTAGATAGTTAGAATTAGGTTGATTCAAGGTCCCGGGTGAGTCCTTTTTATATGTCATTTATTAACAGTTATTCCTTTAAACAATATACTATGCTTATGTTCATTTAAAAGTGGGTTTTAATGGCAATAGCCCAACTCCCCACTCCTTTCCAGGGATGATACATTAGGAATGCCCACGCCGTGAAGGGTGAGTCTCATGCTTGCCGCAGATTGACATTCTTCGACTGTATAGTCGAAGATTGGCGTCCAAGGTTCCATTCGAATCAAAGTTGATTTGGGGTGAGCGGAGGTGAGATGAAGTATTTGATTGGCATCTGCGCCTTACAGATTTTCAATACTTCGTTTGTATGGAAACACTATGATATGAAACAAAAATACGATTACATCATAACAATGGCGCCTCAAGCGTTTGTTTTGGGCTCGATTTTGTAACATTCCTGGATTGTTCTTTTGTCGTCCGTGGTGTACACAGGGTAGTATAATTATGCTTTGTATAATATTCATCTGTTCATCCGAATTTCCTGTTTGCATTTACTCGCATGTTCATTGAAACGCAATGTTATTGTATTCCATAACCTAAAATGCATTGTCAGTTTCATTTTGTATGTTTAAAGCATAGAAATCGGCCATAGACAATGGAAAATGTGCTACATAGAGCTACATAATTTTTTTTCATTTCGGAATCAATCAGTGCTTGCTGCTACAAGAATACCTCGGATTGTCTATGACGGTTTCTTGTTGACATTTTTACCTACGGCTTGAGCTAATGTCAAAACACAGCTGTGTTTACATGTTAAAATACCTGATAGCCGAAAACAAATCAATTTATTTTGTGTTTAAATAGTAATGGAGGGTTATTATTGAAGATTATTCAATTGTTTAAAATATTTATTGAGATTTTTAATGACAATGCGAGTGATTTGTTTTTGCTTCGAGTGGAAAATTTGTCTAAAGCCCTGTCAAAACCTACTGTAATTATACTTGTAAAATGTTTATTTACTAATGTCTAACTGACGTTTTAAATTTTCATTTAAATGAGCTACTTACATATTAATTTAAATGAAAATTTTTATTTTTTTTAAAATGAGCTACTTACATATTAAGTTAAATGAATTTTTTTTTATGAGCTACTTACATATTAATTTAACGGAAAAAAAAATATTAATTTAAATGGGCAACATACACATTTAAAAAAAAAAAAAAAGAATATAGCTATAACAACAACACCGTACAATTACAACGTACATTAGCAGCAATAACAATAACAACAACATCAAAAACAAAGAATATAGTAATTTTATTTTCTTTTCTTCTATTTTTTTTCAATTGTATTTTCGTGTCAAGCTTTTTACATTACCGTTACAATGTCTACTCCGATTCCAAATGTAAATAATGCATCCAAGGATGATCTTATAAAGGAATTAACTTCACGATCCATCGAACCGGAGGGCACCGCCCAAGCGTTGCGTTCACGAGCGCGCGCCTATAACAAAACTATGAAGAAATCATTAAATGTGGTTCTGGAGGAAAGTGATTCGGATCTAGATTCTGACAATGAAACAGAGGAGAAGGTCACGGTTATTAAACATACCAAGGTTATTTATAAAGACTCATCATCGCGGGGGCTTACAAATTGGGATGTCAAGTACGATGGTAAAAGCTGCGTGAGAGATTTTCTGCTTTTGGTCGAAGAGCGTTGTAGGACACGCAACATTTCTCATAAAGACTTAGTTAAATCTTTCAGTGAAATTTTAGACGGGTTAGCACTTCTATGGTATAGGTCAATTTATAGTCCAGACTTAGAATGGGATGACCTATCCAGCTTATTAATAAAACAATTTGAGGGACAGGATAGGCAATTAGATCTGGAAAATGAGATTCTAAATTATAAACAGCCCAAGGGAATGTCAGTTTTAGAATTCACTTTGAGACTTAAAGCGCTTAACAATAAATTGGATTGTAAAATTCCTGAGGTTAAACTTTTGCGGATAGCCATGAAAGCATTGTTGCCTATGTATGCTAACTTGATGTCATCCAGAGATTTTAGTTCGTTTGAGGAACTTACGAGGTGCGCTGCTAAACTCGAGTCGTACACTGAGGCCTCAACGTCCTCAGCAATTCCAAAATTAGTAGACACTCAATATAAGTCCGGTAACTTTAAAAAATTTAATTCGTTCTCCAATAGTTACAATAAGCCTTTCAATAATACAAACAATTACAAGACATTCAATAATAATAACAATAATAATAATTTTAACCCTTCTAGGAATTCTAAACCTACGGCGAACAATATGAATAATTTTTCTAAACAGGATACAATAAATCAACAAAATAAATCTCTTGTTTGTACTTACTGCAAAATCAAAGGTCATTCAATAACAAATTGTTGGAAAAAAGATAGCGATAATAGGAAACCACATGTTAGTAGTATTAACAATAAGAAATATACTAAAGATCCAAAAAACTAGAAACGAGTCAATCTTACCGCGCCCCTTCTTGTGCACAAAGAAAGAGGGAGTGGAAGCGTTGGCTCCGCCTAGTGCAACAATTCCTTTCTAGCCCGTCTCCTCAAGCGGTGGACGCACTGCCACAGGAGAAGGATAGTACAGAGGATGAGCGTCCTTATGCCGACATTTTTGTTCTAAATAATAATTATAAAGCATTGCTAGACAGTGGTGCTTCTTTGTCATGTTTAGGGGGGGATAGTTATAAGATATTTTTAGATTTAGGAGTAGAATTAGTTAAAGTAGATTATAGCGTTACAACAGCTGACGGCTCGAGTCAGTCTGTTCTGGGTACTATAACTTTGCCGGTGACGTACAATACAATCACAAGGCAGGTTGTCTTTTACGTCATTCCATCATTATCACCTAATTTTATTTTGGGGGTCAACTTTTGGAAGCAGTTTCGAATCGCACCGGAACTGTTTCCAGACGTGCACGAACCTGACCATGCGGGTCACATTAATGAATTACGAGCAATTCGCCCTGCTTCTTCATTATCGGTTTCCGAAAGCAGAGCTCTTTCGAAAATTGTTAGTAAATTTGACTCTATTTCCTATGAAAAAAAAGGTTTGGGTTTAACACATTTAGTGAAGCATAAAATCATTACAACGGGTCCTCCGATTAAGCAGCGCTACTATCCTCTGTCTCCGGCTAGACAACGTCAACTCGACGCGGAAGTGGACGAGATGCTCAGTTTAGGAGTAATCCGCCCCTCTCGATCGCCTTGGCCTAGTCCCGTGATTATAGTACAAAAGAAGGATGGTACGGGGAGATTTTGCCTCGACTCCAGAAAATTAAATAACGTAACGATCAGAGACAGTTACCCATTACCTCATATCGCACGGATCTTAGACAAACTGGGTGGCGCAAGATACGTATCTTCAATAGATTTGAGTAAGGCGTTTTGGCAGGTAGCGCTGGATAAAGACTCCTGCGAGAAAACAGCATTCGTCGTTCCGGGCCGTGGACTCTTCGAATTTACTCGTATGCCGTTTGGGTTAAAAAATGCACCCAGTGAACTCCAAAGACTGGCTGACGCCTTGTTTGGACCAGAATTTGATGATAACGCCTTCTGTTATCTAGACGATTTACTTTTAATTTCGGAGGATTTTGATTCTCACATTAAACTACTTAACAAAGTTTTTGAAAGACTGAGAGATGCGGGCCTCACTATAAATCAAAAAAAATCTGAGTTCTGTAGATCAGAGCTTAAGTACTTGGGATACTTAGTAGATTCACAGGGACTTCGCACAGATCCGGTGAAAATTGAAAGCATAAAGGATTTTCCAATTCCAAAAAACGCGAAAGGAATCCGAGCTTTCCTTGGCCTTTCAGGGTATTTTAGACGTTTTATCAAAGGCTTCTCGAGTATAGCCGCTCCATTGACGAAGCTTACTGGTTCAAAGAACGGTGTCAGTAACTTCAAATGGACACCAGAAGCTGAAAAAGCTTTTAACGATTTAAAACAAGCCCTTATAAGTGCTCCGGTTTTAAGCTGCCCAAACTTTTCAGAACCGTTCGCGATACATTGCGACGCAAGCTCCGTAGGAGTGGGGGGTGTCCTAATACAGAATATAGACGGTGCCGAACACCCGATTGCGTACTATTCACGTTGCCTTAACACTCACGAACGCAACTACGGAATTACGGAGCGTGAACTTTTGGCAGTGCTGGATTCAGTAACGCACTTTAGACCCTACATTGAAGGAGCTCATTTTACGGTAGTTACTGACCACTCAAGCTTGAAATGGCTAGGGTCCTTGTCTAACCCTAGTGGCCGTCTTGCACGGTGGAGCTCTCACCTTTCGCAATTTTCTTTTGACGTTGTTCATCGCAAAGGGACACAGCATGTTGTTCCAGACGTACTCTTTTCGAGGGAAGGGGGGTATTGTTATGAAGCAATTCTTAAAAATGTATTATTCCGTCAAGTACTTTAAAAAAATGATAATGTTGGCGACACTCTCAGGATTTTTGGTGTCTAGGCGAGGCGCGAGAGGGCGTTGTTCCGGTTCCGCACACTTTGATTTCGAAGCGAGAAGAGCGGCCCGCTTTGGAATCGACGAGTCACACATGGCGAGTAAAATGTGCTAATTGTACGAAAAAGAATTTAAGAAAGTATACGCGGGCGACAATGGATTTTTAGTGAAATCTTATTAATGGTTTTCACAGAAAAACCCTCAAAAATCGCGAGTGAGATCGTATTTAATCGAGTCGGGAATAATTCGGCGGCATGTTATTGTGGCCGGGGCTCACAAAGAGTAATCGGGAGTGAGCAGAGCCATCCTGTCGGTAACAAGTAGTGTACGCTGGCAATAATCATTTTCCCGCGGCCGACAATCCCGTGGTGCTCGCCATTTTTGGAGAACTCGCGCCGTAAAGGAGTAAGAGTGTCGCCACCATTTGCAATAGGACCGATAGTCAGGAGAGGTTCATGGGTCCCCACCATCGGTGATCGTTCGGCTCCAGAGCCGAGGCCAGGAGAGGAAGCAGGAGGATCGGCATCCCGCGGAGGGTCATAGGATTCCGCCTGCCACAGTCGAGCGGAGTTTTACCGATTGATGGAGAGAGTTTGGGCCTCCCAATCGGTAGAAATTCACACCAGGCGTCTCCGGGAGAGGCCACAAGGGCCTCCAACTCGCAGCTGCAGTCCGGGGGGGGGTAAATTGGTAGATAGTTAGAATTAGGTTGATTCAAGGTCCCGGGTGAGTCCTTTTTATATGTCATTTATTAACAGTTATTCCTTTAAACAATATACTATGCTTATGTTCATTTAAAAGTGGGTTTTAATGGCAATAGCCCAACACCCCACTCCTTTCCAGGGATGATACATTAGGAATGCCCACGCCGTGAAGGGTGAGTCTCATGCTTGCCGCAGATTGACATTCTTCGACTGTATAGTCGAAGATTGGCGTCCAAGGTTCCATTCGAATCAAAGTTGATTTGGGGTGAGCGGAGGTGAGATGAAGTATTTGATTGGCATCTGCGCCTTACAGATTTTCAATACTTCGTTTGTATGGAAACACTATGATATGAAACAAAAATACGATTACATCATAACACCCTGGCTATGACAACATAACTGTACAAACATTGAAAGCCGTACGTGAGATAATCAGCAAGCCAATTGCACATATAATAAATGTTAGTTTGAAGAAAGGTATATTCCCGAACAACTATAAGAAAACTATTGTCATTCCTGTTTTTAAATCTGGAGATGAAAAAAATATTTCCAACTATCGTCCCATAGCACTCACATCAAACATAGCAAAAATCTATGAAAAAATTGTTAAAAAACAACTTAACAACTACATAAAATCAAATAAGATAATGAGCCCAAACCAGTTTGGATTTAGAGACAATCTCAGCACTCAAGATGCAATTGCTAAATTAACTTCAACAATAATACAAAATTTAGATAATGGAGAAAAGTGTCTTGGTATATTCATCGACCTACGCAAGGCATTTGATAGCATATCACACTCCAAACTCAATGAGAAACTCATGCAAATTGGATTGGACGGAACAGTACTGTCATGGTTCCAAAGTTATCTAAAAGAGAGATTTCAATACGTCAAAATAAATGATACCCTAAGTGAACCCAAAACCTCATCATTTGGTATACCGCAAGGAACTGTCATCGGTCCAATCCTTTTTATTATATATGTTAATCAAATGTTCACTCTTCCCATAGTTGGAGATATCATATCTTATGCAGACGACACAGTAGTTATCACTAAAGGGAAATCATGGGAGGAAACGATGATTAAAGCAAATACAAATATAAACATACTCAAAACATGGTTTGACCTAAATTGTCTCTCACTAAATACAGATAAAACTTATTTTATTCCATTCTCTCTGAAAGAAAAAAATGTCGAGAACAATATAACTATTAAAATCCATTCATCACAGTGTGAAAATAAAAAGGAATGCAACGATGACAATTGCCTACAAATCACATGCAAAAATAGTATTAAGTATCTGGGTGTCATTGTAGACAAACACTTAAAATGGAACGAACAAGTAGAAAATACGGTAACCAGAGTAAGAAAACTTATTTACATATTCATTAGATTGACAAACATTCTATCATCTAGTATGATTAAAACTGTTTATTTCTCTCTTGCCCAATCTATTCTAGAATATGGTATAATCGGGTGGGGGGGAACTTTCAAAACTAACCTCCAACCTGTAGAAAGGGTACAGAGGTTGATTCTAAAAGTTATCACACGAAAACCATCTTTATTTCCAACAATACAACTATTTAATTCTTTTAGGGTACTCAGTTTAAATAAAATTTTCAAAAAGAACACACTGTTACAAACACACAAAGATCATTTTAATTCTACAACAACAATCACAAAAATAAGTAACCGTTCAAGATCACGTGGTAATCTAGAAATCCCTAAATTTAATACGAGTGCTTTTCAACAACATTATACTTATCAAGGCATAAATTTTTTTAATGCCCTACCATATAAAATCAAATCCGAAGAAAATTATAAAGTCTTTAAATCACTAATAAAACAACTGCTTGATCAACCAAACGCTAATTATAAGTTTTAATTTCAAAGAAAGAATTTCTACGTATATTTTTTGATTACAGTGTACTAATTAGTAAAAATTGATCAAGTCTTAATTATAATTTTATGTACTTTATTTCAAAATTAATCACTTAACTCCATCATTAATTAACAAAAAATAAATTATAAATTAATGTAGTCTTATTGATTGCACATATCCTCTTAAAATATTTCATCAACTTTTGAACTGAAATGTAAGCGATTATTGTCGTAAAATAACATTATGTACCTACTCCTGCAATATTATCAGTTAATCCCATTGTCAGAATCAACTATATGTACTTACCATCTCAACACCTACCTATTAAGAGAAATGCAATAATATAATTTTTATTTTTACTACTTCTATTGTATATTATTACTTTTAAAATATCTATACTACATGTATATCTAATTTAGCAACTGCTACGTTAGTATATTTCTTTATTTAATATTTGTTTTTTATTCATAAGTTTTATTTGTTTCTTAATTTAAAAAAAATATATATATATATATATATATATAAGTATATCTTATTTTTTATCTTTTTTCTGTAATGACACGACTACCCAATTTAAACACGAGAAATTTTTTCTCTTTTAAATTGGGTAGATTCAATCAAGAAATTATTTTATTTGTAATTATTTTTAAGAACTATGTATTTTCCTTATGTAAATCTGTTATATGTATGTATATTTCAAATAAAAAAAAATAAAAAAAAAAAAATTGTCAACACTGTCCAATTACTTCGTTGACTGAAATATCTGAAGTTTCCGTACATTTGATTCGACTTTGATATATTGACATAAAAGAGCCACTAATAAGCTGACTAAAGACAAAACCAAAGGTATTTAAATATACTAGATGTGCTATCTGCAGTTTTTACTAGGTGGGACTGCGATTCCGGGTGTCGCCGATATTGTTTACCAATTAACAAATAAACTAAATGAACAAATTATTAACGAATTAACCATGCGAACGTTAAACTATATGAACGAGTTCTTTCCGTATTCAAACTATATTATTAACCAATACTAATGCACACCTTCAAAAAATCAACGAAATGAACAAATTTTTTTCGTATGCAAACTTCACTTATTAGGTTGCGCGGACATCATAGCATATCTCTTTTGTATTTGAATATCTTTGGACAAAACCCTCTCGAACCAAGAATAGCCACTATCGCTCACCCCCGCCTCGTCCGTAACACGTTGCACACTGCGTAGCTTGCGTTGCGTTCGTTCAGCAGGCGCATCGCGTTACACTTACAAAAGCCGTACAGGCCGGACATATAAATATTTAGCCGGACACGACCTAAAAAAGCCAAACATGTCCGGCTAAAGTCGGACAGATGGCAACCCTAGTCGCACGTGTAGTATAACTTACACGTGTCTATTTGATGCTAGGAAATATTATTCGATTTGGCAATAAGCAAAAGAACTCCCTTCTGAAGGTTAAATGGTTTTCCTTCTAGAAATAGTTTTTTTTTATAAAGATTTCATCAGTACAAAAAGTTTTGACTGTCCAACTAGGAAGGTCTCCCGTTCTATGACAGTCAAACGAGTGAAAAATAAAACTTTATCTTACTTACTGAAGCTCAGGAAAAATTATTTATAATTAACGGCACAAGTGTCCTTTACGTACATGTTTTTTTATCAATATAGATAGAAGAAAGAAATGTAAAATTATAAGATTACTTGTAAATAAACCAAAAAAATAATAATTACATATTACCAAAAGAAAAATAATACATATTAATTATAAATAAACTACAAGAAAAATAAAACATATTAATACAAAGCTAACGAAAGCAGAGAAGGAGAAACAAACAGAAAAAACCTGTATACAGTGACCTTGTTAAAATATATATGTGTTAAGTGTTTTTTTTTGTTTCTCCAGGTGGCATTAACATCAAGGCAGAACCAGGACCCGAAAAAGTATTTAGAGGGAGAATTCCCTATGTGGAGATTGACATTGACATCACTGATGTTAAAACGGAATGCAAAGAGCGATCTGAAAGAATTACCTTTGCTGCAGGTAAAACCGATTTTTGTTTGATAGTACCTTTATTATTGCTTAATGTTTTTTTCTTATAAAGCTTTATCTGTAATCTTTTTCAGACTTATTGGCAAACTTCGAGACGCATCCTGGGGAAAAACTATTCTCTTGTTTCCATTGTAACTATTCCTGCTCTCGAAAGGGAGATCTAAAAGAGCACTTCATGACTCACAGTGGAGAAAAACCGTTTTTATGTCCCGACTGCAACCATTCATTTTCTCGAAAGGGAAGTCTAAAAAGGCACTTGATGACTCATAGTCAAAAAAAACCTTTTTCTTGTTCCGACTGCATCTTTTCGTGTTCCACAAAATCGCATCTTATATATCACATGTTAACCCATAGTGGAGAAAAACCGTTTTTATGTCCTGAGTGCAACTATTCATGTTCTACAAATGCACGTTTAAAAATTCACATGTTAACCCATAGTGGAGAAAAACCGTTTTCATGTTCCGAATGCTACTATTCATGTTCTCGAAAGGAAAAACTAAAAGTGCACTTCATGACTCATACTGGAGAAAAACCGTTTTCATGTCCCGCCTGCAACTATTCATGTTCTCGAAAGTTAGATCTAAAAAGGCACTTTATGACTCATAGTGGAGAAAAACCGTTTTCATGTCCCGACTGCAACCATTCATTTTCTCGAAAGGAAGATCTAAAAAGGCACTTGATTTTTTTTTTTTTTTTTTTACAGTGAATACCGCACAAGAATCTCAACTGCTCCCGTCTGGAGCCAGTGAGACTATGGCATCCCCAATTGGGGTATGTTGTGAGGCTGAAGGTAGCGGGGAGGGGAAGGAGGTGGGGAAGAGGCAGGTTGGGAAGTACCTGGCTATTCAGATCTGGTCACTAAACACGGCTAAAGCCATTTTCAAGCAACGTTTCAATTCTGAATGGTGGTCTTACACCAGGGCGATACTAATAGTATCTTCCACTCTGGAACATGCCGCAAATATACTATATATTATTTTTAATGATTTAATTGTGAAATAACACAAATTAATCAAATAAAATTTATTTGCGCATGCCGGGTTCGAACCCGCGACCTCCGGAATGTGAGTCAAGAGTCTTAGCCACTGGACTACATACTGGAGTTAAACCTTTTTCATGTCCCGACTGCAATTATTCATGTTCCAGAAAGGCACATCTTAAATCTCACATGTTCACCCATAGTGGAGAAAAACCTTTTTCTTGTTCTGACTGCAACTTTTCGTGTTCTACAAAAGTGCATCTTATAAATCACACGTTCACCCATAGTGGAGAAAAACCGTTTTCCTGTTCCGACTGCAACTATTCATGTTCTCGAAAGGAAGATCTAAAAAGGCACTTGATGACTCATAGTGGAGAAAAACCGTTTTCATGTCCCGAGTGCAACTATTCATGTTCTACAAAGGCACGTCTAAAAATGCACATGTTAACCCATAGTGGAGAAAAACCATTTTCATGTCCCGACTGCAACTATTCATGTTCTAGAAAGGCACATCTAAAAACTCACATGTTCACACATAGTGGAGAAAAACCTTTTTCATGTCCCAACTGCATCTATTCGTGTACTCAAAAAGGAAATCTTAGAAAACACCTGATGACCCACAGCGGGAGTTAAAGCTTTACCAATTTCCTTACGCAACTTTTCATGTTCCGAAAACGTAAATTAAAAAACTCACTTACTCAAAATTCATCACAAGCAGTTCTTGGTGCCCGGAAGTGGAATGTCACTTGAAAAATATATATGCATTATATGTGTTTGTGATTCTGGACAGTGTTAAAGAAATTTTTTTTCTTCTTTAAACATATTGAGACTCTTTGGTAATTACTTGAATGAAAGAGAACAATTTGTGCCCTATGATGATTTAAACTTTAGCGCATATCCTACAAACCCTGGTGTGCCAGAGGGTTCTAATGTAGGGCCCTCATTTTTATTTTTTTATTAACAGTATTATGAAAACATCAGGTTTGTCTGTTTTTAACTTTTCGCTGATGATGTTAAACTTTCCCTGAGAATTATGTCATTTGAATGCACTGGAATGTTTCAGGAAGGTATCAAGGCAATTTTTAACTGGAGTGTTAGTTATATGGTTGGTTTTCACTTCCAGATGTATTTAGTTCATTGCTTTACGAAGTCACGTAAAAAAACACGTGACGACTAAAGGGCAAGAAATTGTGCATGACGTTCGCGTAACATTTAATGCTCATATTGAACATCAGCCACAAAGATGTTGGATTTTTCATGTATAATCAATTAAATTATAATAATTAAAGTAATATCTACTTGTTCTTTTGATCATATTATATATTTTTTTACTTTTATATTTCCTTAGAATTAATAAAATACTTAGTTTTTGCCACTTTTATTGTTTACAAAAACCAACATGTTTCGTTAGCAACGCTCACTTCTTCAGAGTTTTTATTGACACTATTCGTATTAATTTTTTTTTTTTTTTTTTAGTGTCAATAAAAACCTGAAGATGTGGGCGTTGCTCACTAGAGTGTGTCAATTATTTTAACTTTTGAATTAAGAAACGCTCGGGGTCTCAAAAGTTGCGTCTTATAAAGAAAATGAGAACTATATTTAAATTTATATTTTTATATTAGCCCGCTTAAATGCATTGAAAATCAGAAAACAAACCTAAAACCATTTTTTTTTTAAACTTTTTTTTCACTAAGTTAACCTTTTAATGTTTGTTTATTATTAAAAAAATGCGCATAACTGACAAAAATGAAAAAAAAGTTCAAGTTATTAATACAAGTGAGTCAACAAAATTTCTGATATTATTGGGTACCGCCGCCCCAGGAACCTTTATTGGATAACCAACACCTCTGCCATAGGTCACCCCAAGTTGTTCGCTACGTTTAGTGATTTAGCAGGGGTGCCCGGGTTCATGGGGTGAGGTTTGTCTAGGTCTAGGAGGCAGATGACCAGGACACACGGATGACATAGGCCCTGAGGGAAATTATTTTCCTCAGGGCCTCCTGTGTGGAGCTCGTTTAAAAAAAAAAACAGAAAAAGTGTTATTTCCCCCTTTCATATTTTTAACCAACACAACACAAATGTTTAAAAAGTTTTTTTTTGGGTTCTTGTACTTCAGTTATGGAATGAAAAATAAGTTTGCTACATAACATATAACATAAAATATGAACCTTTTGTTTTTTTTTTTCAAAATCACGAAATCTTTTTTTTTTGCTAAATTTCCGGCCATTTTAGCGGGCAAATAGTGAACAAAAATGTCATTTATTTTTACGTTGTCGAATGGCTATAGATCATACGAAACTTTTGAAACCCCGGGCGTTTAAATATGAGGCCATTTTTTTCATTCGTCCCGTTCCCCTTACGCCTCTCCTACCTCTCCTGCATCCCCTACCATCTCGCGTTCCTCCTCTATCTTTTCCGTCCTCCCACTCCGCTCCCCTGCTTCTCCCATCCGGTAAACCACCCTCCAGAGTTTTTCCCCCGCATCCATTCATTCAGTCTCTGTAAAATCAGTTTTTTTTTACCATATGTTACTTATACCGGGGTGGGTATGTGGCGGATAACTTCCAATGCACTTTGAATAAAATAATGTTTTCCTTTGGAATGTGTAAGCAGAAGAATCCACAACTGGAATATTCCATTCTGAACACAAAACTGGTTTTTAATTAAGTATGAATCTGCTTGCAAATCCCCAGCTTTTATGAGTATTATTCTCATATTGTGCGTATGGTTTTCCTACGAATTACGAATTTATAGAATGTTTAGAAACAAAAATTTTATCTCCGCTCGGAATATTTGAACGATTTTCAGTTTAAACAATGAGCCCGGAGTTTTTCATTACTTATTCTGTTACGAAACCGGGGAAGCCTTTTCTTTAAATGAATGAATAATAATGTCATCTTTATCTCTGTAGCGACTGGCAACACCGTCTGTAGTGAATTAATTCCCCTTATTTTGTTTTGCGCTTGCATTGTATGACAAATATTCAGTGAAAATGATTGGTGGAGGTCCGTAGGCGATGCTTTGACAATTCTAAGAAAGTTTCATGGATCATCATGTGTTTCGATGGATCATCAAACCATCCGTGTATTCAAAGTACGAAAAAAGAATGAAAACCATTTTCCTGTTCTGGGTGCAGTATCAATTAACGCTGAGGACTCGCGTGCAGATTAAAACCAGATCTTAAACCAGTTTAATGTTCGCAATCATCTTTCAAAATTCCAGTAGCGGATTAATCTGTTGATGAGTTTCGAAGAAAACCGTTCGTGGAAAAAAAATTGTTTCAAGCCATTCTTCAAAATTCTTAATTCGTAAGAAAACCATACGCATATTATGAGAGTAATACTAAATGAAGCTAAGGAATCGCAAGCAGGTTCACTCTTATTTTAATACCAGTTTTGTCATCAGAATGTAAAATTCAAATTGTGAATTCATCTGCTGATACCAATAACCATTTTAATTTGAGTGTAGTTTTAATTTGCTGCATAAACATTCAATTTAAACCAGTTGTGTGTTCAGAAAGTTAAATTCCAGTTCTGGATACATATGCCGGCACATTTCAAAGGAAAACATTCTCTTCTTCGATGTGCAGTTTTAAAATTCTAGTAGCAGACTATGTACGTGTGCTGAGAAAATCAAAGCTCAACCTTTTATGTTCTGAGTGTAGACAGATTTAATATAAATCAGTTTTGTGGTCAGAATATATCGATAAATTAAAATAACAAGTTGCAGATTTATCGTATATCAACCGAGTAAAGCTTTACATTTGAATTGCATACCAAATGCTGCAAAATTCTGAAAAATTGACTGTTCCGTGTGTAACAATTATTTAGTGGACGCAGAATCAATCTTAACCTAAAACCTGCCTTGTGTTCTCAACTCTGTGTAAAAATCACGAAATCCTATTTCGTGGATACCAATGATACCATTCTCGATTTCCGGGAGCAGTTATAAATTTGTACCTCCCTCCTTACTAGATTTTTATTGGAAGAATACTCGTCACAAGTGATAAAAACGGCATAAAATGAGGTGGTAATAAAGAAATAGAATAACTCCTCCCCCCCGGTTGAAGTACCCAAGTAACGGGGCGGCGATATCTTCAACCGCCTTGGGTGGCTGTAACCCGCGCTACGGCACTGAGTAGATCGCACAGGGTTTTGTTAGTAAACGGTAGATCTAAGGTCTAATCAAGTTGGCCACCCCTGGCGAATAACATTCTCGAAAATGGATTTCAGGTTTAGGGTCCAGATGACACCATCTATATGTACCTATATGTACTTATTAGTAGTCGAGTATGTACATAATAAATATACTTATTAATAGTCGAGAAAATACAAAAGAAAATTTTCACGATACCTCTACATGAGAGAATTACGGTTTTACCCATAGCTGTTTCCACCAGCAAACATCTCGGGAACATTGGGTATCTGCAGCCTTAGTTCCAGAAGGGATGTCCGATTGCCGCTGATGGCTCATACTAAACTTCTGAACGGTTTATTATCAAATAAAAATAAAAATAATTTTCCTTTAGATGTATAATGTTGTATTTGCCGAAATGAGTTTTATTAAACTCATTGGGAGTAATGTATTATAAATTTAATGTAACAATTTTGTAATATTTTATCTCTAATTAATAAATTAATAAAATAAAATCCAGAAATTCTAGATAAAATAGGAATTTACGTTCCAGTTAAATCACTCAACGCCGCCGTCACAGGCATTTCTTCTGCCAAGGTGTTGAACTAACTTAACAATTGTGATGCTCCTGAAAAGACTTCAAAGGTTAATTAACTGCCTCGCAAGAAATGTGGATGTTTTCCGCATGTCCTACAATGAACTTAAGGGTGAAGTATTATTTAAGCTTTCACTGTGTAAACTTTTGTCCCTTTACGTCAAATGGTTATTTTGTAATTTTAACCGCTTTTGCTATGTACTGATTAAATTTTGATATTTTATGTTTTTTTGGAATAAAACAATTATTTTAAATCCTTTTCTATCTCTTTCATTAAGATTAATTATATTGTCTTAATGTTTAAAACGTTATTCTGGTCTTAAAGTTCTCGACTAGTAATCCGGAGATCGAGGCCTTAAATCCCGGCGTGTTGATGCAAATATACATACCTTTTTTTTATTTACACTTACTTTCCTACCTATCCTATCTACATAGTTACATAAACCTTTCCCGAGCTGACGACAAAACCAGGACTAGTGAACAAAATTAATGATAATAATAGTTTGTGAGTCTATTTTTAAATGCTGCGCTGTTACCGTGTTCCCTCAGTTCTTAATCATGTCGACCATCATAGGAAACTTGTGCAGAAATTTTCTTGTTTTCAAAAGTGGTTTTCAGTGTTTACCTGCTAGTGGTGTCCCTCCAGACCGTGAGATCGACCAAGATGAAGGATTTATTTACCAGTCGAACAACGTTGGGTGAGTCGGATCCTGTCCAATTCCACCATATTATCCCGTATATTATGTCAACGTCAATATAAACATTGAATACAGTCCACTCTTTAAATCGCAGTATAGATAGATTATAATTTTTATTTGCGATTATGGAGGCGGATACGTTTGACCAACCACTGCGTGGCAGACTGGATCGGAGGAGACTGATTGAGGGGGGATCTCGACCTCTCCAGCCAGATTCTCCCAATCCTTTGCCATGCACCGCAGTGTGAGGAATAGATTCATAAGTCCGTTACTCCTGGCCACACTGACCCCCAGATTCCTACCCACCTCTCATACCCTTTTCCTTCGCATATATTCTTCTCCTTCCTTTCCCTTAAAAAAACCCTCCGCACAGCATCCTCAAAGATGACGTAGGCCCCTAGGGAAATTGTTTTCCTTGGAGCCTCCTGTGTGGAGCTAATGTAAAAAAAAGTTTAACACTGCATAATTTCATCCTGAGTTCTCCCCCTAAGGTTTCAGTGATCTTGCAACGCATGCCGGGTACCCGTGTTATATAATATTATGTAGAAATACAAATCCCCAAAATTGACCTTTATTGGATAACCAACACCTCTGCTGTAGGTCACCCCAAGTGGTTCGCTACGTTTGGTGATTTAGTAGGGGTGCCCGGGTTCATGGGGTGAGGTTTGTCTAGGTCTTGGAGGCGGATGACCAGGATATACTGAACCCCAGATTCCTACCCACCCCTTAAACCCTTCTCCTTCCCAAAACTCTCATCTCCCTCTTTGCCTTAAAAAACCCTCCAACCAGCATCTCCAAAGATGACATGACCCTGAGGGAAATTATTTTCCTCAGGGTCTCCTGTGTTGAGCTTTTTCCTCCCCCCCCCTCCGCGCTTCATTAATTCATTGCCGTTACATTTAGTTTTCAAACAGCTCGCGTGCCACCTATTGAAATATTTTTATGCAAATTTCATAATGCCAGAACTCGCCAGTAGTTTTATAGAAACCTTGTCCTATCAATAACGAACACAATAAAAAAAGAATTTTCAAATTCGGTGCATTCGTTCAAAAGTTATGCGCATATTTACATTTCGGTAATTCATTTTTATACAAATTTCACCTATTACCTACCGATTTTAAAGTTTTTCATACAGTTTAACATACCTCAGTCAATTTCTGCGGTCCTGGTACCCTGAAACGATTTTACAGAATTTGTAAGGCATTTCACAAAAATGGCGGTTAAATTTTATTTTTATTATTTAGGAAAAAAAAAATTTCTTCTGGATAAGTACCTCATTTTATTTGATTTTTATTAAATTTTATATTAAGTACCTACTTACGTTTTTACTGGCCACATATTTTTATACTAATGGCTAATATTAAATGTTATGATAATTAACCAATCAGGGCCCTGATTGACCTGATTGGCTAATCATCAGAATGATGGTTAACCAATCAGGGACCACCAGGAACCTTCAGCGATTCTGATTGACTGCCCATCGTTGAATTGTTCCCGCCCCCTAACCAATCGGAGGGTTTTATTTAAAACCACACCCCTGCTCAATCACACCTCCTGGTGTGGGGGGTGGTTCACAGTCTATATTATCAATTAAAATATTAAAAAAAAATTAAATAATCTCTACTTTTTCGGAAAAACTATTTTTTTTACGATTTTTTTTTGAAAACGACATGTTTATTATATTCACTTTTTGAATTCATTGATACATATGCCCTTTTCTCAATAAATGTATATTTTTTTATGAGAAATGTATGAAAAACTAAAAAATTATTCACATCTTCATTTCAGATATGAATCTGCTCTTCCCAAATCTTAATGCGACTGTCCGAATCGATTTTCTGAAACAAAAAAAAAAAAAAATCAAAAGTCAGAAATAATAAAGAAAAAAAAAATAATTTTTCGAGCGGTCTCTTTTTAATCACCCTCAAAACGACAATAAAGAATGAAACTGCCCGTGGAATTCTGCCTACACGATGCATAATTATCTTACTCCAATTTCGAACGTTCTAATTTGAATTTTTTAATAGAAATTTGATTTTTTCTAACGAAAAGCTTTGCTTCTCGACTCTGCCGATAGGTGGCTCCGTTAAAAGTTACATTTTTTTTAAACATTAGTTTCAATACTCGACTTTTATGTTGTATTTTTGCACATGTCAGTTTTAAAACGAATATTGCAACGATGTTTTTGAGAAAAGTGATAATTACGACGGTCAATTGACCTTTGAAAAACTCTCGTTGACGGAATTTCACTAAATTTTGACTTCCAAGCGTGATATTTTCGACAAAATCGCGTATGCCTGTCGGCCGGTGGGAAAACGAAAAATGAAAGATGACATTTAAAATCTGCGTACCTAGCGAAATCAGTTTTGTATGGGAGATTTTCGCTACATCTTTCTCAACTTTTGCAGGCATTTGAAAAGAGATAGATACAATGAATTCGCTTCGAAGAAGAGTGAACCGTGGGGCCTTTGAAATCGGATGAGCTTAGAGATCAATTTGGCTTGCCAAATTTTACCAAATTTTCGCAAGCCAAAGTGACCCGTGAGGTTTCACTCACCCGAGGGGCAAAGTGGTCGCTTTTCCCCTCAAATCGAAAGTGAGCTTTGACCCTTACCAAACGGCCGCGAGCCAAAGTGACCCTTGTCGTTTCACCCACCCGAGGGGCAGAGTGGTCGCTTTTCCCCTCAAATCAAAAGTGAGGCTTTTCCCGACCTACCCCAAAACCAAGCATTAATATATATACTAGCGGGGCCCGTTGCAGAAGCAACTGACGGGTTAAAACACTATGCGATTTGACGTGTGAACGTGGATGAAGCGAGGAGGAGTGTGTGTTAAATAAATATATGAAGAAACCTGAGGTTACAGTGACCTTGCAACGCATGCCGGGTAACCGTTGTATATAATGTGATGTAGTGCAGCGCTTGCATTAAAATGTAATTTTCCAGGAATTGGAATGGAACCATTACAGTTAAGTTGACCCCGAGGTTACAGTGACCTTGCAACGCATGCCGAGTAACCATTGTATATCATGTTATATATTGCAGGCACTTACTTTAAAATGTTATTTCCCGGGAATTATGATGAAACCATTACAGTAAAGTTGACCCCCAGGTTACAGTGATCTTGCAACGCATGCCGGGTACCCGTTGTATATAATGTTCTATAGTACAGGCGCTTGCATTATAATGTGGTTTTCCGAGATTTGGGATGCAACCATTACAGTTTAATGGACCCCGAGGTTAAAGTGGCCTTGCAACGCATGCCGGGTACCCGCTGTATATAATTTATTTATTTACGGACAAAAAGTCCATTAACAATATAAAATACGTCTCTAACTTATATCTCCCTCTTATCCTTTCCCTTGTTACCATAATTATTGGAAGGCTTTTGACCTCTCCAGCCAGATTCTCCCAAACCTTCGCCATGCACCGCAGTGTGAGGAATAGATTCATACGTTCGTCACTCCTGGCCACACTGACCCCCAGATTCCTAAACACCCCTCATACCTTTTTCCTTCCCATATCTTCTTCTCCTTCCTTTCCCTTAAAAAACCCTCCTCACAGCATCCTCAAAGATGACATAGGCCCCTAGGGAAATTGTTTTCTTTGGAGCCTCCTGTGTGGAGCTAAATTAAAAAAAAAAATTAACACTGCATAATTTCATCCTGAGTACTCCCCAAGGTTACAGTGATTTTGCAACGCATGCCGGGTACCCGTTGTATATAATGTTATGTAGAAATACAAATCCCTAAAATTGACCTTTATTGAATAACCAACACCTCTGCCGTTGGTCACCCCAAGTGGTTCGCTACGTTTGGTGATTTAGTAGGGGTGCCCGGATTCATGGGTGAGGTTTTTCTAGGTCTTGGAGGCGGATGACCAGGACACACTGAACCCCAGATTCCTACCCACCCCTTAAACCCTTTTCCTTCCCAGAACTCTCATCCCCTTTCTTTCCAAAAAAAAAATCCTCCACACAGCATCCCCAAAGATGACATAGGTCCTGAGGGAAATTATTTTCCCCACGGCCTCCTGTGTGGAGCTCATGTAAAAAAAAAAAAATGTATATAAATTCACCTTTCCTGTCTGTATCAGTCTTAAATGATGACCTACATACATTCACCCTTGGATGGTGAAAGCCAGAAATAATTGAAAAAAAAAAAACATTTTCTTAATATTTTTTCCCTTGCTTAGTTCTGCACTCCTGGTATTTATCCTTTTTTTACATGAGCTACACACAGGAGACCCTGAGGAAAATAATTTCCCTCGGGGTCATTTCATCTTTGGAGATGTTGTGTTGAGGGTTTTTAAAGGCAAATAAGGCGAGGAGAGCAACGCTCAGTGGTTAAACATACGTATGTATAAGGCCACCCGCAGGGCCTAGCAGCTGAAATCTGTCAAACAGAAGTATCTAGACGCCATCGGAGGCATGCACACATCAAATTCCCAAAGTTTCATCGCAATCGGATGAACGGTTTAGCAATGCATAATTTCATGATGCCAGAGCTCACCATTTTATACATTAAGAATCGAAGGTCCCCAAAGTTTCATCGGAATCGAAGAAGAATTAACACAGAACGTGAAAATTAACTTAAAAAAAGTGTGCTTTTACCTGCATAATTTGGCAAAAAATTGACCATGTTAAGATATTTAAATTTATTCATTTTCATAACGTTGCTTGAAATGGATTTTGCCGTTTTTGGTGACCAGATCTGAATAGCCAGGTACTTCCCCACCTTCCTCGTCTCCATCTCCCTCCCCTCCCCACTACCTTTAGCCTCACAACATACCCCAACTGGGGATGCCATGGTTTCACTGACTTCAGTAGTTGGGACTCTTGTGCCGCATTATCATTAAAATTTAGTTAATAATGTATAAAACAATTAATTTCCGTACAATTTTAAAGTACCTACACCATTTGAAAAAAAAATTGTACCATCTTTGCTATTAAATTTACACAATATATTAATTTCTCATTATTTCGACAACAACGTTCCCTCATAAGTAGGTACTGGCCATTACTGGTATTATTATTTAAGAATGTCCAAAAAGAACGAAACTTTACCTACGCATTCATAAATGAAAAATATTTTGATAGGTTCTTTCAAAAAAATTTAATAATTCTTTAAAATTTTCAAGTTAATTATCACGTTTTGTGAAAGTTATTTTAAAGTTCTGTAATTATTTCAGTTTTGTGGCGCAACTGGATAAAATGATATAACAACAGAACTCGAATAGAACTTACGCAGAACGTTAGAATTAACTTTAAAGAAATGTTGAATTCTTCAATTTTATTGCAACAACCCGGCATCCAATGTAAGTACCTACATAATTCGTCTAGGTACCTACTCATTTTCGCAAAAAAACCACGGTAGTAAGTCGGTAAGCCGGTAGGTAGGTACCTAAGCACTTATTTCCATCACTAAGTTGCATGGTTTATCTGTGTGTTCTAAATAACAGGGTCCGCCAAAACTGCGTTACTCATTTTTGGTAAAAATAAATTGATTAAATAATAATATTTTTTTAAAAATAAAAATAAAATTGTCTTTTTTTTTAAATATTTTTCTAGAAATGACATCGGTCAAATATCCAACTTTTAAATTCACGAACGCGCATACTACTTTCGTAATAAATAATTATTCACAACGATAAATGTATGGAAAAAAACGGAAATTCTAAGCATCGTCATTTGAGAAATGTTTCTACGCCGCTCAAACGTTAGTCGTGAAGGCCCGACTATATTTTCGAAAAAAAAAATATCAAGAAAATTATCATTCAAAATAATTAAAAAAATAATTATTATATTTCGAGCAGTATTTTTTTTACCACCGTGTACCGGCATAATAACGATTCATGAATGATGAAATTCGATTTTAAAACCTGCTAACAACGCCAATTTAAGACACTCCAATTTTGTTTCGCGTTCGAATTTGAATTTTAGTCTATTTTTAAATTTTTCTAATGAAATGTTTTAATTCTATGTCCTGTCGACTGGCGGCGCCGTGAAAACAGTACATAATTTTAAAGATTAGTTTCAATACTCGACTTTTATGTTGTTTTTTGGCACATGTCAGTTTTCAAATGAATATTGCAACGATGTTTTTGAGAAAAGTGATAATTACGACGGTCAATTGACCTTTGAAAAACTCTTGTTGACGGAATTTCACTAAATTTTGGCTTCCAAGCGTGATATTTTCGGCAAAATCGCGTATGCCAGTCGGCCGGTGGGAAAACGAAAAATGAAAGATGACATTTAAAATCTGCGTACCTAGCGAAATCAGTTTTGTATGGGAGATTTTCGCTACATCTTTCTCAACTTTTGCAGGCATTTGAAAAGAGATAGATACAATGAATTCGCTTCGAAGAAGAGTGAACCGTGGGGCCTTTGAAATCGGATGAGCTTAGAGATCAATTTGGCTTGCCAAATTTTACCAAATTTTCGCAAGCCAAAGTGACCCGTGAGGTTTCACCCACCCGAGGGGCAAAGTGGTCGCTTTTCCCCTCAAATCGAAAGTGAGCTTTGACCCTTACCAAACGGCCGCGAGCCAAAGTGACCCTTGTCGTTTCACCCACCCGAGGGGCAGAGTGGTCGCTTTTCCCCTCAAATCAAAAGTGAGGTTTTTCCCGACCTACCCCAAAACTGTGCATTAATATATACTAGGTTTTGCCCGTTGCAGAAGCAACTAACGGGTTAAAAAATTGTGCGATTTGACGTGTGAACGTGGATGAAGCGAGGAGGAGTGTGTGTTAAATTAAATATCAATATCAATCGGATTATTATCAAATTTTCATTGCAATCGGTTAAAGGTTTAGCAATGCATAATTTCATGATGCCAGAGCTCACTTTTGTATACAGAAACCATCGCCGGCATGTGCACATCAAATCCCCAAAATTTCATCGCAATCGGATGAACGGTTTAGCAATGCATAATCTTATGATGCCAGAGCTTACTATTGTATACAAAAACCATCGCGGGCATACACACATCAAATCAAAGGGATGTGCACTTCTAATCCCAAAAGTTTCATCCCAATCGGATGAACGGTTTAGCAATGAGTAATTTTATGATGCCCGAGCTCACTATTTTATGCAGAAAGAATCGAAGGGATGCAGCAATCAAATCCCCAAAGTTTCATCGCAATCGAATGAATGGTTTAGCAAAGCTTAGCGGTTAAACATACTTATATATAAAGCCGCCTGCAGGGTCTAGCAGCAGAAACTTGCCATACAGAAGTATTCAGACTCCATCGCAGGTATGCACACATTAAATCCCCAAAGTTTCATCGCAATCAGACGAATGGTTTAGCAAAGCTTAGCGTTTAAACATACTTACATATAAAGCCGCCCGCAGGGCCTAGCAGCAGAAAACTGCCAAGCTGAAGTATAAAAACACCATTGCAGGCATGCACACATCAAATCCTTAAAGTTTCATCGCAATCGGATGAATGGTTTGGCAAATCTTAGCGTTTAAACATACTTAATTATAAAGCCGCCCGCAGGGCCTAGTAGCAGAAACCTGCCAAACAGAAGTATATTTACATCATTGGAGGCATGCACACATCAAATCCTTAAAGTTTCATCGCAAACGGATGAATGGTTTGGCAAAGCTTAGCGTTTAAACATACTTACATATAAAGCCGCCCGCAGGGCCTAGCAGCTGAAATCTGCCAAGCTGAAGTATAAAAACACCATTGCAGGCATGCACACATCAAATTCTTAAAGTTTCATTGCAATCGGATGAATGGTTTGGCAAAGTTTAGCGTTTAAACATACTCATATATAAAGCCGCCCACAGGGCCTAGCAGCAGAAACCTGCCAAACAGAAGTATATAAACACCATTGCAGGCATGCACACATCAAATCACCAAAGTTTCATCGCAATCGGATGAATGGTTTGGCAAAGCTTAGCGTTTAAACATACTCATATATAAAGCCGCCCGCAGGGCCTAGCAGATGAAATCTGCCAAGCTGAAGTATAAAGACACCATTGCAGGCATGGACACATCAAATCCTTAAAGTTTCATCGCAATCGGATGAATGGTTTGGCAAATCTTAGCGTTTAAACATACTTATTTATAAAGCCGCCCGCAGGGCCTAGCAGCAGAAACCTGCCAAGCTGATGTATAAAGACACCATTGCAGGTATGCACACATCAAATCCTTAAAGTTTCATCACAATCGGATGAATGGTTTGGCAAATCTTAGCGTTTAAACATAATTATATATAAAGCCGCCAGCAGGGCCTAGCAGCAGAAATCTGCCAAAGAGAAGTATATATACATCATTGGAGGCATGCACATATCAACTTTCCATAGTTTCATCGCAATCGGATGAATGGTTTGGCAAAGCTTAGCGTTTAAACATACTTACACATAAAGCCGCCCGCAGGGCCTAGCAGCTGAAATCTGCCAAGCTGAAGAATAAAGACACCATTGCAGGCATGCACACATCAAATCCTTAAAGTTTCATCGAAATCGGATGAATGGTTTGGCAAAGCTTAGCGTTTAAACATATTCATATATAAGCCGCCCGCAGGGCCTAGCAGCAGAAATCTGCCAAGCTGAAGTATAACGACACCATTGCAAGTATAATGTTTGGGGGCGATGCCTGGAACGTTTCGGTGAGACCCAAACGGTTGCACTGGACATCTCCAAGGCCTTTGACCGGGTTTGGCACCGAGGACTTGTCAACAAACTGCATTCTTACGGACTTCCCGCATCCTTGTGTATGTGGATTGCCGACTTCTTGAGGGAGAGGTCGATTCAGACGGTAGTCGATGGTTTCACTTCTTCCTCACACTCGATAAATGCTGGCGTCCCGCAGGGATCGGTTCTGTCTCCGACTTTGTTTTTGTTGCACATCAACGACCTTTTGTCATGTGCACCAATTCACTGTTACGCGGATGACAGTACAGTTCATGATAGCTTTTTGTTTGACAAGCCCCCAAAGGGCTCACAAACTCCAACAGCTCGTAGGGCTTTGAAGCAAAGAATGGACGGTTACCTCGAGAGTGTTTTCTCTTGGGGTAAAAATAATCTCGTTGAATTTAATGTTTCAAAGACCCAATCTTGTCTGATTACGTCTAAAAGGGATCGAAATGAAAACCTAGTCTCTTTCAACGGAAGCAATCTTCCGAACAGGCCCTCCATTGATATGCTTGGTGTAACCCTAAGTGACCAGCTCAGGTATGGGGGCTCCATCGAAGCCAGAGTAAAGTTAGCCTCCCAAAAACTGGGCGTACTGTACAGGGCCCGCAGATACTTTAATAGTACACAACTGCTAACCTTGTACAAATCACAAGTACGCCCCACGGTTGAATTTGGCAGCCATCTCTGGTCTGGAGCTCCAAAATACCTGAAAAATACACTCGACTCTGTGCAGAAACGGGCGGTCCGTTTGATAGATTCTCCCATCTTAACAGACGGATTGCAATCTTTAGAGCACAGGCGTCGGGTGGGAATGCTATCCTTGTTCTACCGGTATTACAATGGAAGATGCTCTGAAGAACTAGCATCATTGATCCCTTCGGCACCGGTGCATAGTCGGGAAACACGCCAAACGCGTGCCCAACATTTGTACACGGTTGACATTTGTCACATGAGAACGGGTCGTTTCTTCGACTCGTTCTTGTGTTCAACAGCTCGGCTGTGGAATGATTTGCCGGCCTCTGTGTTTCCTCCTTCCTACAACATGGGTCTCTTCAAGACCAATGTTCATTCCTTCCTCTCCTCAAAAAGACTCTCCACACAGCATCCCAGATGACATAGGCCCTGAGGGAAATTATTTTCCTCAGGGCCTCCTGTGTGGAGTTAATGTAAAAAAAAAAAAAAAAAAATGCACACATCAAATTCTTGAAGTTTCATCGCAATCGGATGAATGGTTTGGCAAATCTTAGCGTTTAAACATAATTATATATAAAGCCGCCCACAGGGCCTAGCAGCAGAAACCTGCCAAACAGAAGTATATTTACATCATTGGAGGCATGCACACATCAAATCCTTAAAGTTTCATCGCAAACGGATGAATGGTTTGGCAAAGCTTAGCGTTTAAACATACTTACATATAAAGCCGCCCGGAGGGCCTAGCAGCTGAAATCTGCCAAGCTGAAGTATAAAAACACCATTGCAGGCATGCACACATCAAATCCTTAAAGTTTCATCGCAATCGGATGAATGGTTTGGCAAAGCTTAGCGTTTAAACATAATTATATATAAAGCCGCCCACAGGGCCTAGCAGCAGAAACCTGCCAAGCTGATGTATAAAGACACCATTGCAGGCATGCACACATCAAATCCTTAAAGTTTCATCACAATCGGATGAATGGTTTGGCAAATCTTAGCGTTTAAACATAATTATATATAAAGCCGCCCACAGGGCCTAGCAGCAGAAACCTGCCAAAGAGAAGTATATATACATCATTGGAGGCCTGCACACATCAACTTTCCATAGTTTCATCGCAATCGGATGAATGGTTTGGCAAAGCTTAGCGTTTAAACATACTTACATATAAAGCCGCCCGCAGGGCCTAGCAGCTGAAATCTGCCAAGCTGAAGAATAAAGACACCATTGCAGGCATGCACACAACAAATCCTTAAAGTTTCATCGAAATCGGATGAATGGTTTGGCAAAGCTTAGCGTTTAAACATATTCATATATAAAGCCGCCCGCAGGGCCTAGCAGCAGAAATCTGCCAAGCTGAAGTATAACGACACCATTGCAGGCATGCACACATCAAATTCTTGAAGTTTCATCGCAATCGGATGAATGGTTTGGCAAATCTTAGCGTTTAAACATAATTATATATAAAGCCGCCCACAGGGCCTAGCAGCAGAAACCTGCCAAACAGAAGTATATTTACATCATTGGAGGCATGCACACATCAAATCCTTAAAGTTTCATCGCAAACGGATGAATGGTTTGGCAAAGCTTAGCGTTTAAACATACTTACATATAAAGCCGCCCGCAGGGCCTAGCAGCTGAAATCTGCCAAGCTGAAGTATAAAAACACCATTGCAGGCATGCACACATCAAATCCTTAAAGTTTCATCGCAATCGGATGAATGGTTTGGCAAAGCTTAGCGTTTTAACATAATTATATATAAAGCCGCATACAGGGCCTAGCAGCAGAAACCTGCCAAGCTGAAGTATAAAAACACCATTGCAGGCATGCACACATCAAATTCTTGAAGTTTCATCGCAATCGGATGAATGGTTTGGCAAATCTTAGCGTTTAAACATACTTACATATAAAGCCGCCCGCAGGGCCTAGCAGCTGAAATCTGCCGAGCTGAAATATAAAGACACCATTGCAGGCATGCTCACATCAAATCCTAAAAGTTTCATCGCAATACGATGAACGGTTAGCCATGCATAATTTCATGATGCCAGAACGTAGTACAGAATTCCTATGTTTATATTTCACAAAATTGCGCTATAATTTTTTTTAATTATTTACGAAAAAAAATCTTGAAACTGAATTTTAGCGCATTAAAAAAATAATATTATGAATCCTGAATTCAAGCAAAAGCCATCGTCAAATCAGTAATCCAACCAATATAACGTCATCAAGCTTAAATACAAAAAAAATCTTTTTATAATGGCCGTCGCCATGCCCAAATACGCTCAGCCAATAAAAATGAAAAATAAAACATTTAATAATGGCCGTCGCCACGCCCAAATACGCTCAGCCAATAAAAATTAAAAATAAAACATTTAATAATGGCCGTCGCCACGCCCAAATACCGTCAGCCAATCAGGGGGCCTCTAGTAATACGGCACCCCTAATGTCGTTTTGATTGGTTGGAGTTCCCAGCCAATCACGTTCCAGCCAATCAGCGGGCTTCGGGTAAATTTCCTAAATCGCAGGTAGTTCAGGATTGAATATATTTTTAAAAACAATTTAAAAAAATTTAAATTAACTCTGCGTTTTAAAAAAAATATTTTTTAAACCCTTTTTTTTTGGAATTGACATTTTTTATGTATCAATCTTTTGAATTCATTGACACACATGCTCTTTTATTAATAAATGTATATTTTATTATGAGAAATGTTTGAAAAACTAAAAAATTATTCACATCTTCATTTCAGATATGAATCTGCTCTTCCCAAATCTTAATGCGACTGTCCGAATCGATTTTCTGTAACAAAAAAAAAAAAATCAAAAGTCAGAAATAATAAAGAAAAAAAAAAAAATAATTTTTCGAGCGGTCTCTTTTTAATCACCCTCAAAACGACAATAAAGAATGAAACTGCCCGTGGAATTCTGCCTACACGATGCATCTTTTTCTTACTCCAATTTCGAACGTTTTAATTTGAAATTTTTGATAGAAATTTGTTTTTTTCTAACGAAAAGCTTTGCTTCTCGACTCTGCCGATAGGTGGCTCCGTTAAAAGTATACATTTTTTTTAAACATTAGTTTCAATACTCGACTTTTATGTTGTTTTTTTGCACACGTCAGTTTTCAAATGAATATTACAACGATGTTTTTGAGAAAAGTGATAATTATGACGGTCAATTGACCTTTGAAAAACTCTTGTTGACGGAATTTCACTAAATTTTGGCTTCCAAGCGTGATATTTTCGACAAAATCGCGTATGCCAGTCGGCCGGTGGGAAAACGATAAATGAAAGATGACATTTAAAATCTGCGTACCTAGCGAAATCAGTTTTGTATGGGAGATTTTCGCTACATCTTTCTCAACTTTTGCAGGCATTTGAAAAGAGATAGATACAATGAATTCGCTTCGAAGAAGAGTGAACCGTGGGGCCTTTGAAATCGGATGAGCTTAGAGATCAATTTGGCTTGCCAAATTTTACCAAATTTTCGCAAGCCAAAGTGACCCGTGAGGTTTCACCCACCCGAGGGGCAAAGTGGTCGCTTTTCCCCTCAAATCGAAAGTGAGCTTTGACCCTTACCAAACGGCCGCGAGCCAAAGTGACCCTTGTCGTTTCACCCACCCGAGGGGCAGAGTGGTCGCTTTTCCCCTCAAATCAAAAGTGAGGTTTTTCCCGACCTACCCCAAAACTGTGCATTAATATATATACTAGGTTTTGCCCGTTGCAGAAGCAACTGACGGGTTAAAACACTATGCGATTTGCGTGTGAACGTGGATGAAGCGAGGAGGAGTGTGTTTTAAATTAAATATATGAAGAAACCTGAGGTTACAGTGACCTTGCAACCCATGCCGGGTAACCGTTGTATATAATGTTATGTAGTGCAGCGCTTGCATTTAAATGTAATTTTCCAGGAATTGGAATGGAACCATTACAGTTAAGTTGACCCCGAGGTTACAGTGACCTTGCAACGCATGCCGAGTAACCATTGTATATCATGTTATATATTGCAGGCACTTACTTTAAAATGTTATTTCCCAGGAATTATGATGGAACCATTACAGTAAAGTTGACCCCGAGGTTACAGTGATCTTGCAACGCATGCCGGGTACCCGTTGTATATAATGTTCTATAGTACAGGCGCTTGCATTATAATGTGGTTTTCCGAGATTTGGGATGGAACCATTACAGTTTAATGGACCCCGAGGTTAAAGTGGCCTTGCAACGCATGCCGGGTACCCGCTGTATATAATTTATTTATTTCCGGACAAAAAGTCCATTAACAATATAAAATACGTCACTAACTTATACCTCCCTCTTATCCTTTCCCTTGTTACCATAATTATTGGAAGGCTTTTGACCTCTCCAGCCAGATTCTCCCAAACCTTCGCCATGCACCGCAGTGTGAGGAATAGATTCATACGTTCGTCACTCCTGGCCACACTGACCCCCAGATTCCTAAACACCCCTCATACCTTTTTCCTTCCCATATCTTCTTCTCCTTCCTTTCCCTTAAAAAACCCTCCGCACAGCATCCTCAAAGATGACATAGGCCCCTAGGGAAATTGTTTTCTTTGGAGCCTCCTGTGTGGAGCTAAAGTAAAAAAAAATTAACACTGCATAATTTCATCCTGAATTCTCCCAAAGGTTACAGTGATTTTGCAACGCATGCCGGGTACCCGTTGTATGTAATGTTATGTAGAAATACAAATCCCTAAAATTGACCTTTATTGAATAACCAACACCTCTGCCGTCGGTCACCCCAAGTGGTTCGCTACGTTTGGTGATTTAGTAGGGGTGCCCGGATTCATGGGTGAGGTTTTTCTAGGTCTTGGAGGCGGATGACCAGGACACACTGAACCCCAGATTCCTACCCACCCCTTAAACCCTTTTCCTTCCCAGAACTCTCATCTCCTTTCTTTCCTAAAAAAAATCCTCCACACAGCATCCCCAAAGATGACATAGGCCCTGAGGGAAATTATTTTCCCCACGGCCTCCTGTGTGGAGCTCATGTAAAAAAAAAAAAAATGCATATAAATTCACCTTTCCTGTCTATGTCAGTCTTAAATGATGACCTACATAGAATACCCTTGGATGGTGAAAGCCAGAAATAATTGAAAAAAAAAAAACATTTTCTTAATATTTTTTCCCTTGCTTAGTTCTGCACTCCTGGTATTTATCCTTTTTTTACATGAGCTACACACAGGAGACCCTGAGGAAAATAATTTCCCTCGGGGTCATTTCATCTTTGGAGATGTTGTGTTGAGGGTTTTTAAAGGCAAATAAGGCGAGGAGAGCAACGCTCAGTGGTTAAACATACGTATGGATAAGGCCACCCGCAGGGCCTAGCAGCTGAAACCTGTCAAACAGAAGTATCTAGACGCCATCGGAGGCATGCACATATCAAATTCCCAAAGTTTCATCGCAATCGGATGAACGGTTTAGCAATGCATAATTTCATGATGCCAGAGCTCACCATTTTATACATTAAGAATCAAAGGTCCCCAAAGTTTCATCGGAATCGAAGAAGAATTAACACAGAACGTGAAAATTAACTTAAAAAAAGTGTGCTTTTACCTGCATAATTTGGCAAAAAATTGACCATGTTAAGATATTTAAATTTATTCATTTTCATAACGTTGCTTGAAATGGATTTTGCCGTTTTTGGTGACCAGATCTGAATAGCCAGGTACTTCCCCACCTTCCTCGTCTCCATCTCCCTCCCCTCCCCACTACCTTTAGCCTCACAACATACCCCAACTGGGGATGCCATAGTTTCACTGACTTCAGTAGTTGGGACTCTTGTGCCGTATTATCATTAAAATTTAGTTAATAATGTATAAAGCAATTAATTTCCGTACAATTTTAAAGTACCTACACCATTTGAAAAAAAAAATTGTACCATCTTTGCTATTAAATTTACACAATATATTATTAATTTCTCATTATTTCGACAACAACGTTCCCTCATAAGTAGGTACTGGCCATTACTGGTATTATTATTTAAGAATGTCCAAAAAGAACGAAACTTTACCTACACATTCATAAATGAAAAATATTTTGATAGGTTCTTTCAAAAAAATTTAATAATTCTTTAAAATTTTCAAGTTAATTATTACGTTTTGTGAAAGTTATTTTAAAGTTCTGTAATTATTTCAGTTTTGTGGTGCAACTGGATAAAATGATATAACAACAGAACTCGAATAGAACTTACGCAGAACGTTAGAATTAACTTTAAAGAAATGTTGAATTCTTCAATTTTATTGCAACAACCCGGCATCCAATGTAAGTACCTACATAATTCGTCTAGGTACCTACTCATTTTCGCAAAAAAACCACGGTAGTAAATCGGTAAGCCGGTAGGTAGGTACCTAAGCACTTATTTCCATCACTAAGTTGCATGGTTTATCTGTGTGTTCTAAATAACAGGGTCCGCCAAAACTGCGTTACTCATTTTTGGTAAAAATAAATTGATTAAATAATAATATTTTTTTAAAAATAAAAATAAAATCGTCTTTTTTTTTAAATATTTTTCTAGAAATGACATCGGTCAAACATCCAACTTTTAAATTCACGAACGCGCATACTACTTTCGTAATAAATAATTATTCACAACGATACATGTATGGAAAAAAACGGAAATTCTAAGCATCGTCATTTGAGAAATGTTTCTACGCCGCTCAAACGTTAGTCGTGAAGGCCCGACTATATTTTCGAAAAAAAAAATATCAAGAAAATTATCATTCAAAATAATTAAAAAAATAATTATTATATTTCGAGCAGTATTTTTTTTACCACCGTGTACCGGCATAATAACGATTCATGATTGATGAAATTCGATTTTAAAACCTGCTAACAACGCCAATTTAAGACAATTTGAATTTTAGTCTATTTTTAAATTTTTCTAATGAAATGTTTTAATTCTATGTCCTGTCGACTGGCGGCGCCGTGAAAACAGTACATAATTTTAAAGATTAGTTTCAATACTCGACTTTTATGTTGTTTTTTTGCACATGTCAGTTTTGAAACGAATATTACAACGATGTTTTTGAGAAAAGTGATAATTACGACGGTCAATTGACCTTTGAAAAACTCTTGTTGACGGAATTTCACTAAATTTTGGCTTCCAAGCGTGATATTTTCGACAAAATCGCGTATGCCAGTCGGCCGGTGGGAAAACGAAAAATGAAAGATGACATTTAAAATCTGCGTACCTAGCGAAATCAGTTTTGTATGGGAGATTTTCGCTACATCTTTCTCAACTTTTGCAGGCATTTGAAAAGAGATAGATACAATGAATTCGCTTCGAAGAAGAGTGAACCGTGGGGCCTTTGAAATCGGATGAGCTTAGAGATCAATTTGGCTTGCCAAATTTTACCAAATTTTTGCAAGCCAAAATGACCCGTGAGGTTTCACCCACCCGAGGGGCAGAGTGGTCGCTTTTCCCCTCAAATCGAAAGTGAGGTTTTCCGTGACCTTTCCCAAAAGTGAACAATACTATATATACTAGGTTTTGCCTGTTGCAGAAGCAACTGACGGGTTAAAACACTTTGCGATTTGCGTGTGAATGTGGATGAAGCGAGGAGGAGTGTGTGTTAAATTAATTATATGAAGAAACCTGAGGTTACAGTGACTTTGCAACGCATGCCGGGTACCCGTTGTATATAATGTTATAATATAGTGCAGGCATTTGCAAGGCGCTTGCATAATAATGTAGTTTCCCTGAACTTGGAATGGAATACAGTTAAGTTGATCCCGAGGTTACAGTGATGTTGCAACGCATGCCGGGAACCCTTTGTATATAATGTTATAATATAAAACAGGCGTTTGCAAGGCGCTTGTATTATAATGTAGTTTCTCGGAACTTAGAATGGAACCATTACAGTTAAGTTGACCCCGAGGTTACAGCGATCTTGCAACGCATGCCGGGTACCCTTTGTATATAATGTTATAATATAAAGCAGGCGTTTGCAAGGCGCTTGCATTATAATGTAGTTTCCCGGAACTTGGAATGGAACCATTACAGTTAAGTTGACCCCGAGATTACAGTGATGTTGCAACGCATGCCGGGTACTTGTTGTATATAATGTTATAATACATTGCATGCGTTTGCAAGGCGCTTGAATTATAATGTAGTTTCCCGGAACTTGGAATGGAACCATTACAGTTAAGTTGACCCCGAGGTTACAGCGATGTTGCAACGCATGCCGGGTACCCTTTGTATATAATGTTATAATATAAAGCAGGCGTTTGCAAGGCGCTTGTATTATAATGTAGTTTCCAGGAACTTGGAATGGAACCATTACAGTTAAGTTGACCCCGAGGTTACAGTGATCTTGCAACGCATGCCGGGTACCCTTTGTATATAATGTTATAATATAAAGCAGGCGTTTGTAAGGCGCTTGCATTATAATGTAGTTTTCCGGAACTTGGAATGGAACCATTACAGTTAAGTTGACCCCGAGATTACAGTAATGTTGCAACGCATGCCGGGTACCCGTTGTATATAATGTTATAATACAGTGCATGCGTTTGCAAGGCGCTTGAATTATAATGTAGTTTCCCGGAACTTGGAATGGAACCATTACAGTTAAGTTGACCCCGAGGTTACAGTGTTGTTGCAACGCATGCCAGGTACCCGTTGTATATAATGTAATGTAGAAATACAAATCCCCAAAGTTGTCCTTTATTGGATAACCAACTTCTCTGCCATAGGTCACCTCAAGTGGTTCGCTACGTTTGGTGATTTAGTAGGGGTGTCCGGGTTCATGGGGTGAGGTCTGTCTAGGTCTTGGAGGCGGATGTCCAGGACACACTGAACCCCAGATTCCTACCCACCCCTTAAACCCTTTTCCTTCCCAGAACTCTCATCTCCTTCCTTTCCTTAAAAAAAATCCTCCACACAGCATCCCCAAAGATGACATAGGACCTGAGGGAAATTATTTTCCCCACGGCCTCCTGTGCGGAGCTCATGTAAAAAAAAAAAATTAAATGCATATAAATTCACCTTTCCCAAAAAGCCAGAAATAATTGAAAAAATCATGTTCTTAATATATTTTCCCTTGCTTAGTTCTGCACTCCTGGTATTTATCCTTTTAAAATTTTGTTTTATTCGAGTAAAAAAAAGAACAGAAAAAATATTCTTTCATAGCGTACTCTACCCCCCCCCCCCTTCCTCCATCCCGCAAAACCCCTCCCGGGTTCCCCTCCCCCTTCCCAGATTACCCTCCCCCCTCCGTGGTTTTTTCCCCCCCTCCCGCGCTCATTATTTCATTGCCGTTACATTTGGTTTTCAAACAGCTCGCGTGCCACCTATTGAAATATTTTTATGCAAATTTCGTAATGCCAGAGCTCACCAGCCAATAAACAAACATAACAAAAAAAAATTCAATTTTTTGCAGTCTTTCGGAAGTTATACGCGTACATACATTTCGACGATTGATTTTTATGCAAATTTCATAATGCCAGAGCTTACCAGTAGTTTTATAGAAACCTTGTCCTATCAGTAACGAAAACAATAAAAAAAGAATGTTCAGATTCGGTGTATTCGTTCGAAAGTTATACGCATATATACATTTCGGCAATTCATTTTTATACAAATTTCATTATGGCAGATCTCACCGGTATTTTTATGCAAAACCTTGTCCTAGCAGTAACGAACCCACCAAAAAAACAATTATTCAATTCGATGCATCCGTTCGAAAGTTATGCGCGTGCAAACATTTCGGCAACCATTTTATACAAATTTCATAATGCCAGTGCTCACCAGAAGATCAATAAAAACCTTATCCTAACAATTACAAACACAAAACAAAAATAATTATCCAATTCGGTGCATGCATTCGAAAGTTATGGGCGTACTTGCATATCGGCGATTCATTTATAATATATCAGTTTCTCAGGTACCTAACGATTTTATAGTTTTTCATACAGTTAAATATACCTCAGTCAATTTCTGCGCTCCTGGTAGGTACCCTGTAACGTTTATACAGAATGTGCAATGCAATTTTTCACAAAAATGGCGCTTTAATTTTATTTTTATAATTTTATAATATATCAGTTTCTCAGGTACCTACCGATTTTACAGTTTTTCATATAGTTAAACATACGTATGTATAAAGCCGCCGACAGGGCCTAGCAGCAGAAATCTGCCAAACAGAAGTATGTAGACACAATCGGAGACATGCCATCATCAAATTCTCAAAGATTCGTCGCAATGGGATGAACGGTTAACCGTGTATAATTTAATGAAGCTAAAACAACATATTATTATCTCGGTCAATTTCTGCGCTCCTGATACTTTGGATCCATTATTTTACAAAACCTAGGGTTTTTTTTCACAAAAATGGCGCTATAATTTTATTTTTATTATTTAGGAAAACAAATTTGGTCATCGGGATAAGCACCTCATTTTATTTGATTTTATTAAATTTTGTATTAAGTACCTACTTAGTATTTAAATGGTTAATAATATTTCATTTATATGGCAACACAACCGTTAAACTTTGTCTCAACCACCTCAAGCACAGCCTGAAAATCGAACACCTGCGCCCGTTTTAGAACATTTTACATACAAATTACGTCAGGTAACGCTGTCAGGGCCTCGCTGAAAACTTGCGGTGGTTTTGAATAATGTTCCATGCTTAGTGTTGCAAGATTCGAGAAAATTTAATAAAGATTATTAATCACCCTCGTACGAATACAATCAATTTGAAACATGTTCCATAAGTCGTTGAACAACAGCATTTTTTTCGCGCTAGGATCTGCGAACGTTCCAATTTAGATTTCGACACATTTTTGAATTTCTCCAAGGAAAAGCTGCAGTTTTAGATTCTGTCGACAGGCGTCTCCGTGAAAATTGTACCTATTTTTAAACATTAGTTTCAAAATATGACTTTTCCGTGGGTTTTCCGCAAATGTCAGTTTTGAAACGAATATAACGACGATGTTTTTGTGAAAAGTGATAATTACGACGGTCAATTAACCTTTGAAAAACTCTCGTTGACGTAATTTTAATAAATTTTGGCTTCCAAGCGTGATATTTTCGACGAAATCGCATATGCAAGTCGGCCGGTGGGCAAACGAAAAATGAAGAATGACATTTAAAATTTATGTACCTAGCCAAATCAATTTTGTATGGGAGATTTTCGCTATATCTTTCTCAACTTTTCCATGCATTTAAAAAGAGATACACTCCCTTAATCGGCCTTGAGGGAAAGTGAATCTACAGATGTGCCAATCTCGATGAGCCGAGAAGTCAATTTGGCTTGCCAAATTTTAAAAACGGTCGCAAGCCAAAGTGACCCGTGAGGTTTCACCCACCCGAGGGGCAAAGTGGTCGCTTTTCCCCTCAAATCGAAAGTGAGTTTTGACCCATCACGAACGGCCGCAAGCTAAAGTGACCCTTGTTGTTTCACCCACCCGAGGGGCAGAGTGGTCGTTATTCCCCTCAAATCAAAAGTGACCTTTTCCTGACCAATGGCGTGAGCGGAAAAAGTGAGTTTTCCCTGACCTATCCCAAAACCAAACAATACTATATACTAGGTTTTGCCCGTTGCAGAAGCAACTGATGGGTTAAAACATTATGCGATTTGACGTGTGAACGTGGATGAAGCGAGGAGGAGTGTGTGTTAAATTAAATATATGAAGAAACCTTAGTTCACAGTGACCTTGCAACGCATGCCGGGTACCCGTTGTATATAATGTTATGTAGTGCAGCGCTTGCATTAAAATGTAATTTGCCAGGAATTGGAATGGAACCATTACAGTTAAGTTGACCCCGAGGTTACAGTGACCTTGCAACGCATGCCTAGTAACCGTTGTATATCATGTTATATATTGCAGGCACTTGCTTTAAAATGTTATTTCCCGGGAATTGGGATGGAAGCATTACAGTTAAGTTGACCCCGAGGTTACAGTGACCTTGCAACGCATGCCGTGTACCCGTTGTATATTATGTTATAAATTGCAGGCGCTTGCATTAAAATTATATTTCCCAGGAATCGGGATGGAACCATTACAGTAAAGTTGACCCCGAGGTTACAGTGACCTTGCAACGCATGCCGAGTAACCGTTGTATATCATATTATATATTGCAGGCACTTGCTTTAAAATGTTATTTTCCGGGAATTGGGATTGAACAATTACAGTTAAGTTGACCCCTAGGTTACAGTGACCTTGCAACGCATGCCGGGTACCCGCTGTATATAATTTATTTATTTACGGACAAAAAGTCCATTAACAATATAAAATACGTCACTAACTTATATCTCCCTCTTATCCTTTCCCTTGTTACCATAATTATTAGAAGGCTTTTGACCTCTCCAGCCAGATTCTCCCAACCCTTCGCCTTGCACCGCAGTGTGAGGAATAGATTCATACGTTCGTCACTCCTGGCCACACTGACCCCCAGATTCCTAAACACCCCTCATACCTTTTTCCTTCCTATATCTTCTTCTCCTTCCTTTCCCTTAAAAAACCCACCCCACAGCATCCTCAAAGATGACGCAGGCCCCTAGGATTTAGAACGGGCCTTTTCTTGTGTAATTTCATGATGCCAAAGCTCACTATTGTATTCTGAAACTGTATGTATTTGTCTAGATCTTTGTGGCGGATACGTTCGCCCAACCACTGCGTGGCGGGCTGGATCGGAGGAGACTGATTGAGGGAGGCTTTTTATCTCTCCAGCCAGATTCTCTCAACCCTTCGCCTTGCACCGCAGTGTGAGGAATAGATTCATGCGTCCATCACTCCTGGCCACACTGACCCCCAGATTCCTTAACACCCCTCATACCTTTTTCCTTCCCATATCTTCTTCTCCTTCCTTTCCCTTAAAAACCCTCCTCTCAGCATCCTCAAAGATGACATAAGCCCCTAGGGAAATTGTTTTCCTTGGAGTCTCCTGTGTGGAGCTAATGTAAAAAAAAGTTTAACACTGCATAATTTCATCCTGAGTTCTCCCCAAGGTTTCAGTGATCTTGCAACGCATGCCGGGTACCCGTGTTATATAATGTTATGTAGAAATACAAATCCCCAAAATTGACCTTTATTGGATAACCAACACCTCTGCTGTAGGTCACCCCAAGTGGTTCGCTACGTTTGGTGATTTAGTAGGGGTGCCCGGGTTCATGGGGTGAGGTGTGTCTAGGTCTTGGAAGCGGATACGTTTGACCAACCACTGCGTGGCAGACTGGATCGGAGGAGACTGATTGAGGGGGGATCTCGACCTCTCCAGCCAGATTCTCCCAATCCTTTGCCATGCACCGCAGTGTGAGGAATAGATTCATAAGTCCGTTACTCCTGGCCACACTGACCCCCAGATTACTTAACACCCCTCATACCCTTTTCCTTCCCATATCTTCTTCTCCTTCCTTTCCCTTAAAAACCCTCCACACAGCATCCTCAAAGATGACATAGGCCCCTAGGGAAATTGTTTTCCTTGGAGCCTCCTGTGTGGGGCTAATGTAAAAAAAAAAGTTTAACACTGCATAATTTCATCCTGAGTTCTACCTGAGGTTGCAGTGACCTTGTAACGCATGCCGGGTACCCTTTGTATATAATTTTATAATACATTGCATGCGTTTGCAAGGCGCTTGCATTTTAATGTAGTTTCCCGGAACTTGGAATGGAACCATTACAGTTAAGTTGACCCCGAGGTTACAGTGATGTTGCAACGCATGCCGGGTACCCGTTGTTTATAATGTTATGTAGAAATACAAATCCCCAAAGTTGACCTTTATTGGATAACCAACACCTATGCCGTAGGTCACTCCAAGTGGTTCGCTACGTTTGGTGATTTAGTAGGGGTGCCCGGGTTCATGGGGTGAGGTTTGTCTAGGTCTTGGATGCGGATGACCAGGACACACTGAACCCCAGACCCCTACCCACCCCTTAAACCCTTTTCCTTCCCAGAACTCTCATCTTCTTCTTTGCCTTAAAAAACCCTTCACCCAGCATCTCCAAAGATGACATGACCCTGAGGGAAATTATTTTCCTCAGGGTCTCCTGTGTTGAGCTCATGTAAAAAAATAATTAAATGCATATAAATTCACCTTTCATTGCCGTTACATTTAGTTTTCAAACAGCTCGCGTGCCACCTATTGAAATATTTTTATGCAAATTTCGTAATGCCAAAGCTCACCAGCCAATAAACAAACATATCAAAAAAAGAATTATTCAATTTGGTGCAGTCTGGAAGTTATACGCGTACATAAATTTCGACGATTCATTTTTATGCAAATTTCATAATGCCAGAGTTCACCAGTATTTTTATTCAAAACTTGTCCTTACAATAACGATAACAACAAAAAAATAATTACCCAATTAGGTGCAGTCGTTCCGAAGTTATGCGCGTTCTTACATTTCATCGATTAATTTTTAAACATATTTCAAAATGCCAGAGCTCACCAGTAGTTGTATACAATCTTTGTCCTAACAATAAGGAACGCAACAAAAAAAGAATTATTCAATTGCGTGCAGTCGTTCTGAAGTTATGAGCGTACTTACATTTCGGCGAATCATTTTTAAACAAATTTCGTTATGCCAGAGCTCACCAGTAATTTTATTCAAAACTTGTCCCAGTAATAACAAATACAACAACGAAAGAATTATTCAATTTTGTGCATTCGCTCGGAAGCTATGCGCATTTATAGATTTCGGCGATTCATTTTAAACAAATTTTATTATTCCAGAGCTCATCAGTCGTCTTATACAAACCTTGCCCGAACAATAACGAAACCAACTCAAAAAGAATTATCCAATTTGGACCAGTCGTTCATGAGCTATAATTTATAGATGATACCCGTGGATAATTATTTATCCGTTATGTAATTTTCAGGGTACCTACCTAGTTCATCAAAATATTCTAAAACAATATTTTATCTATATGGCAAGACAACCGATAAAAGTTGTCATAACCACCTCAAGCAAAGCCTGAAAATCGAACACCTGCGCTGGTTTAAGAACATTTCCCATACAAATTACATCAGCCAACGGTGTCATGGCCTGACTGAAAACCTCAGGTGGTTTTGGATAGTGTTCCATGTTCAGTATTGCAAGGTTGAAGAAAATAAATAAACATTTCAAATATCTACCGATTTAACAGGCTGAGAACGATGTGCATTTTCGATGTTGTTGGATTTTTCGCAAATGTCAGATATAATTGCAAAGTTTGACGCGATATTGTGAAACATTTTAAATGGGAAGCTACACATGTTTTTGTTTTAAAAGTTTCTAAATCTTGTATAATTTATGATTATTAAAAAACATGTCTCGAAAAATGTTTTTTTTCGTCGTATTTTACCACCCCGCAAAGGGCCTTTAAAATGTCAATTTTTCGACGTTATTTACAAAACGCCGTTTAATTAATTGGAATAAATTTCTAGCAAAAAATCAGTTTTGTATGGGAGATTTTCGATATATCTTTCTCAACTTTTCCAGCCATTTGAAAAGAGATAGCAACCCTGAATTCGCTTCGAAGGAGAGTGTACCTTCTTGCGTTTGAAATTGGTTGAGCTTAGAGGTCAATTTGGCGTGCCAAATTTTACAAAATTGCCGCGAGCCAAAGTGACCCGTGAGGTTTCACCCACCCGAGGGACAGAGTGGTCGCTTTTCCCCTCAAATCGAAAGTGAGCTTTTCCCGACCTACCCCAAAACTGAGCATTAATATATATATAGCGGGGCCCGTTGCAAAAATGCAACTAACGGGTTAAAAAATTATGCGATTTGCGTGTGAACATGGATGAAGCGAGAAGGAGTGTGTGTTAAAAAATATATGAAGAAACCTGAGGTTGCAGTGACCTTGCAACGCATGCCGGGTACCCGTTGTATATAATGTTATGTAGTGCAGCGCTTGCATTAAAATGTAATTTGCCAGGAATTGGAATGGAACCATTACAGTTAAGTTGACCCCGAGGTTACAGTGATTTTGCAACGCATGCCGGGTACCCTTTGTATATAATGTTATAATGTAAAGCAGGCGTTTGCATTAAAATTTTATTTCCCGGGAGTCGGGATGAAACCATTACAGTAAAGTTGACCCCTAGGTTACAGTGACCTTGCAACGCATACCGGGTACCCGTTGTATATAATGTTATATAGTGCAGGCGCTTGCTTTAAAATGTTATTTCCCGGGAATTGGGATGGAACCATTACAGTTAAGTTGACCCCGAGGTTACAGTGACCTTGCAACGCATGCCGTGTAACCGTTGTATATTATGTTATAAATTGCAGGCGCTTGCATTAAAATTTTATTTCCCGGGAATCGGGATGAAACCATTACAGTAAAGTTGACCCCTAGGTTACAGTGACCTTGCAACGCATGCCGGGTACCCGTTGTATATAATGTTATATAGTGCAGGCGCTTGCATTATAATGTAGTTTCCGGGGACTTGGGATGGAACCATTAGAGTTTAGTTGACCCTGAGGTTAAAGTGGCCTTGCAACGCATGCCGGGTACCCGTAGTATATAATGTTACATATTGCAGGCGCTTGCATTATAATGTAGTTTCCCAGGACTTCGGATGGAAACATTACAGTTTTATTGACCCCGAGGTTAAAGCGGCCTTGCAACGAATGCCGGGTACCCGTTGTATATAATTTTATAAAGTGCATAATTTTATAATGTTGTTTCCCGGGACTTGGTAGGGAACCATTACGGTTTAGTTGACCCCGAAGTTAAAGTGGCCACGCAACGCATGCCGGGTACCGCAGTTTAGCAGTGCAAAATTTCATTATGCCGGAGCTCACTATTGTAGTTGTATTGTATTTCATTTTGCAAGTGTAAGTACTAAGTAGGTACTTTGTTGTAATATTTCACCAAAATGACGCCATTATGCTGTTGAGCATAAAATAATTTTCACTACAAATAAATTCATTCAATATCATGTTTTGATTTTTAAATGAAAAAAGTCCCCGCAAGTAAGTACCTACCTAGAACACGCGTAATGTATATATATATACAATGTTCAAATAGAACACACTTAAAAATAAAAAAAATAATTAATAAAAAAAATTGACAATTCTTTAAATTTTTCTAGTAAATTTTCAGTTCTATAAAGTTCCGTTCGAGTTCTGTAATTATTTCAGTTTTGTGATGTAACTGGTCTGTAATGATAAAACAATAGAATTTGAGTAGAACCATCACAGAACGTGAAAATTAACTTTAAAAAAGTTCAATTATTCTGTATCATGGAAACAACCTTACCTTAGTATTTATTGCATTAAAACCTAATTCGTTGTGTAGGTACCCATTCAGGTAGGTACCTGCGCATTTCCTTAGATTCCGGCAATCTTAGCTTTTTTCATCATATTTGCAATACTACCGAAATAAGTAGGTACCTACCCCGAATGAAAAACGTGTTAATTTGACTGGCCAGCAAATATTTAAACTTCCGATGGAATCTGTGAGCGCGTTTTTTGATGATTTTTTTTCGGAAAATTTCGAGTTTTGTCAGCATCTCCTGACGTATTTTATATGAGAATCATATGTTTTATTGGTGTTAAAAGTTGCGGAATCTATCCGGCTATCGTATTTTCAAAAAACATCTAGCCCGGAATCGGTTTTTCGGCGGTAATGTCGTTTTCCGAAAAACAACGACCGAAACCGCCGAGAGTTCCGTTTTGTTAGGCTAAAAATTTGACATCTGAGATCCTGACCTATGTCAATAGTCCTATATAGCATTTTCCTTTGTGAAATTAGCGGGTTTTTTCCTAAATTTTTTTTTTCAAACGCCGTCTGTCGGCGGGAAATATAATCGAGTGATTCGAGTAGAGCTTCTAGTTTTCGCCGCCGATTCGTATCGGAGAATAAATCCCTGTATATATTTCATTTTGTCGAAAAAAAATTTCTCCCAGCTTCCTTATTACGATTTGCTTCAACCGAAAGTGACCCGTGAGGTTTCACCCACCCGAGGGGCAAAGTGGTAGCTTTTCCCCTCAAATCGAAAGTGAGTTTTTTCGACCAATGGCGTGAGCGGAAAAAGTGAGTTTTTTCGACCAATGGCGTGAGCGGAAAAAGTGAGTTTTCCCTGACCTACCACAAAACCAAACAATACTATATATATATATATATATATATATATAATTAGGTTACAACCCAATAACAAATGTTCACATCATGCCAAAAATAATAAATAAAAAGTCAATAATTATTAACTTTTTTTGCCTAATATTACAGAGATGGGAACTAGATAAACAATCTAAACATATTCTATATATATATACTGTATAATATATACACCTTATATTTTATACACCTTAAAACACTACTTTGTCAGAAGTAAAACATTCCAATTCTAACTGATTCCAATTAATTGATTTCATTACGGTTACATCACATTTTTTCTTGCGGTTTCTAATTGCCACTTATACATATCACCAAGTTTGTTTAAACAATTATTAAAAGCAATAATTATCAGCCTGAAACACTCATCTACATTGAAAAATCTTCCGAGAAAAGATACTTGCCGCCAACGGGACTTGAACCCTTGAAGTATCTTTTCTCGGAAGATTTTTCAGTGAAGATGAGTGTTTCAGACTGATAATTATTGCTTATAATAATTGTTACCCTTTGTGCGTTGCATAAAAATCTTGTCTTAAACGTTAGTTTATCAATTTCAAAATAATTATTAAGTTTGTTTTACTTTGTACCCTGAAATGCAGAAACCAATTATGTGCATTTATTTTTACAGGTATTGCAAATTTATTTGATCTGGGACAACTTACAATCATTATATTAAATCGGAACTCTATCATCACTGAATGTCATGGATCTTCCCAACATAGAGAGTGTTTACATCAAGTTGGAACCAGGGCCCCAGGAAGAGGGTGGAGGTGAAATTCCGTATACAGATATTGATATCTACCTCCCGGATGTGAAGAAGGAATGTTTGCAGTATGCGGCGAGCACTCCTACAACCAGTAAGTTGCATTACAAAAGCAACTAAATTTTGGATTTTAAATTTAGTTCTTCGGCATTCTTGTCCGTTTTTAAATGATTCGCAGACATACATCCTTCTTTATGACTTTCTCTTTATGTAGTTTATTATTTATTCTGATTTTTCCTTCAAAATGTACCTTCACGGCAAACTAACCATATATTTACTTATAATGCTCTCAAAAGCTCCAGATACCTCTTGATTCCACTAAACAGCAGCAATGTAGACTCAATTACGGCACGATTCTATTTCAAATTAAATAAGGTTATGGTCGCGCATGTACCATCTTGATCAATTAACATAGAGTCCAGGTATCCTCCATGGTACAGTCCCGCATTAAAAAAAAGTAATTAAAGATATACTTCAATTTCATAAAAATACAAAATTTATAACCGTAACTCTGACTATCAAACTTTCTCTCTTCTCCGAGAACGACAAAAGTGTATGGAAAAAGTGTGCTACAATAATTTTTTTTAATATGGCTGAAATTATTATTAATACCGATCCCAAACACTTTTGGACCTTTGTTAAATCTAAGCAAAAAAAACTCTGAAATTCCTAACAATATATTTCTTAGCTCTCAGCATGTATCGGGTGGGGAAGATATAAGTAACTTATTTAATATGCATTTCCAATCCTCCTTAGAATCCCCCGCCCTGTGCACCTCATCTACAACTCGAATATATAATCCAAACACCTCAGTTTTCAATCTTAAGAGTGTTAATATAAACACTGAATTAGTTTGTAAATATCTTAAATCATTAGACCCTACCATAGGCAGTGAGCCTGATGGTATACACCATGTATTCTTAAAGAATTGCGCTAGTGTTCTATGTTATCCGCTTAGTCTAATATTCAATGCTCCATTATCTTCTGGAATTTTTCCGCAGGAATGGAAAAGTTCATACATTGTGCCTATATTCAAAACTGGAGACAAGCATAATATTGAAAATTACAGAAACTAATCTATGTGAGTTTGTTCACACAGTCCTTGTTGCTATGTATAACGGACTTCAAGTCGATGTAGTCTACCCAGACTACTCCAAAGCCTTTGATAAAATCCCACACAGCATCTTAATTGAGAAAGTCGAAGCAATGGGTATACATTGTGACCTCCTTTGTTGGTTAGCCTCTTATCTCGACAATCGTACGCAAGCTGTAACTGTACAAGGATTCTACTCTAGTTTCGCCCCGGTAACCTCAGGAGTTCCCCAAGGATCTTACCTTGGCCCCCTTTTATTCAATTTTTTTTAATGACGTTAGCAAAACTATCCGTAACTCTCAACTGTACCTATATGCGGATGACAAAAAGATTGTCAAAATTATTAAGTCTAAGGTGGATTGTCTAGAGCTCCAGAATGACCTTGACTCTCTGGTTAATGTATATTGTCTAGAAAATCGCCTTCTTTTGAATGCAGATAAATGTAGTGTTATATCTTTTCTCGAAAGAAACACTCAATATTATATCCCTACATTATTAAGAACAATATTTTAAACAGAGTAAATGTAATAAGAGATTTTGGAGTTCTATTAAATAGTAAGTTTCTTTTTCAATCTCACGACGTGCAGCTTTGAAAATGTTGGGATTTATTCTTTAGAGTAAGTTCAGTTTTCAAAAATCCACAAACATTTAAGACTCTCTACATATCCTATGTTAGAAGCCACTTGGAGTATGCTTCCACAGTGTGGAACCCTCATTGTTCTACATGTAAAGCAAACATAGAAAGAGTTAAAAGTCTTCGAAAGTAACCCGAGTGACTGTGATCCAAGCGGTGAATCGGTTATGAACGATGATGGAGTGAATGTTACCAAAATCAGCATGGATGAAATAAAAAAATCTATTAATTGTATGAAAAATGGTAAGACTGTGGGTTTCGACAATATTGCTGCCGAATACTTTAAAGGAGATAGCCGTATTATTCTCACATGGTTGTGCAGACTTTTTAACCAATGTTTAGAGGAGGGTTACACGCAATTAGATTGGAGAAGGGCTGTAATCATGCCATTGTACAAAGGTAAAGGGTCACGTATGGAATGTGGGAATCATAGGGCTATTAGCCTTCTTAGTACAGTGGGCAAGTTGTATGGTAGAATATTGATTGAATGGGTAAGAATAGAAACAAAAGATAAAATATGGGCTGTGCAAGGTGCTTTTATGAGTGGAAGGGGGTGCATGGACCAAATTTTCTCCTTGCGTATGCTGACTGAGAAGTTTCTTGCAAAAAAAACAAAAACTCTTCTGTGCCTTTGTAGATCTACAAAAAGCATACGACCGAGTTGACAGAAAAGTTGAAAAAGCTATGGAAGGTATTGTCCAAGTATGGAGTGAATAAGTATATCATACAGGCAATTGTGTCTCTGTATGAGGGAAGCGTTGCATGTGTTAGGGTGAACGGCGATTTTACGGGGTGGTTTGACATCACAAAAGGTGTTAAACAAGGCTGCGTAATGTCGCCGTGGTTATTCAATCTATATATGGATAATTGCATGCAAGAATTGAAAGAGATGGGATTGGGCGCGAAATTGAGTGATCTGGAAGTATGTTGCCTGTTGTATGCTGATGATGCGGTGCTGATATCTAACAGTATGGAAGATCTACAGTCTCTCGTGTCAAGGATGAACGAAGTATGTATGAAGAATGAGTTAATGATGAATGTAAGTAAGTCTAAAGTCATGGTGTTTGAAAGAGAGAGTACGAAATCAGTATGCAATATAGTTGTGAATGATGAATACTTGTAGCAGGTGCATGAGTTTGTTTATTTGGGAAGTATGTTTACGAGAGATGGGAAGGCTGATAGAGATATTGAAAGAAGGGTGAATGCTGGTAACTCTATTAATGGGGGACTGAACGCCGTTGGCACCAACAAAAAACTGTCCAAAGACGCGAAACTAGCAGTCCATAATGGAGTACTGGTACCTACCCTGATTTATGGCAGTGAGGCATGGAACTGGCAGAGGAAGGATGAAAGTAGACTGAACGCTGCAGAAATGAGATCCCTGAGGCGTATGTGTGGTAAAACCATGTATGATCGTGTGAGAAATGTTGAAATCCGCAAAGAATGCAAGGCTGATGTAAGCGTCGTGAGTAAGATCAAGAAAGGAACGCTCCGATGGTTTGGGCATGTAGAGCAAATGAACGAGGAAAGGAGTGTAAGAAGAATATATGACGCAAATGTGAATGGTAGAAGAAGTCGAGGACGCCCAAGAAAGACATGGCACGACCAAGTGAATCAGATACTTGAGTCGGGCCATGTCAAGAGTCAGAATAATAGAAGAGAATGTATGAGACGTTGTATGAATGTAAACGAGGCAAGGAATGTGTGCCAAGACCGGGATGTTTGGCGGTCCGTCCTCTCTGCCTACCCCTGCGGGGAAACGGCGTGATGGTTAGTTAGTTAATAATAATAATAATAATATTTATTTATTTCGCATAAAATTATACAATGAAACATATGTGGAAACTTTGACTAGCCAACTAGGAATGGATCCTGTTTTAGGCCAGTCAAATTGACAAATTTAGTTCATATCATAATATCATATTACATTGATTAATTATATAAACATATTATTTATTGAATGAAACAAGTGTTACGATTGAATTCCTCGTAGAAGCTTTAGTTAATAACTACAATTTTGAACTCATAAAAAAAAGAATAAGCGAAGAGAAAAAAAAAAACAATGTCTTAAAGTACAGATTTAGTATCGAATGCTTGTTTAACAATAGATAAATGTTTGGACATGTGAATCGCTTGCAAAAATTGAGAATCGAGACAATCTTCAAACGTGATGACAAAATCCATATTATAATTAACGTGGATGTTTAAATATGATTACAAAAAATAATTATAATTAACGAGAGTGACGTATCCCTCAACTTTACGAGCGGGTAAAGAAACTCAAAAAGAATGTGACTCGAAAAGGATGCAGCAAATGAATAAAAACAATTTGTATATAAATATGTCTTAAGTTAGCGTATAAAAAGTGACATGAGAAAGTGGTTGATAACCAATTGTATTTATTTCCCTCTCCTTGCTTCATTTTTTCATCCTACTAAGATATTTTCCCTTAGAGCACTTAATATAAAATAAAACCGGTAAAGTAAATAAAATCCAGATGGTAATAATAAAAAGAAAGAAAAGAAAGATCACCTCAGGAGTTGAATGTAGAACAATGGGAAGGGTATAGATAAAATAGTAGACAATAATATTCTGAAGTGATAAGTACATGTTTTTGTAATATTACGTATAGTACGTAATTTAGTATAATTTTGTACGTATTTTGTATAAATTTTAATATACGTAATTTTGTATAATAAAAAGAAAGATCTCCGCAGGAATTCAATGTAGAAGAAATGGGAAGGGTATTGATAAAAGAATAGACATTTGTGTTCTGAAATGATAAGTACGTGTTTTTGTAATGAATGGAACTATGAGTGAGAGTTTTTTTTTCTTTTTCTTTTATATTTTTAATTTTGTTTTATTTTACATGATGAGACTATCTATTGTTCAACATATCTTCGCTTTTGATCCTCCCTAAATCAAGGAGCCAGTCGTTGATCAATTTGCGCAAAACATTTGCACTTTTAGTTTTCCAATCATTAGGAATGATATTAAATAATTTAGGTCCTAAGTACGAAAATTGCCGTTGGCCGAGGGGCGTCGTGATTTTTATTGGAACTATTGGATTTTCCTTGAAAGTCTAGTGTCGTGAAGGTGGTCAATGGACGGGAAGTGTTGACGTTGTTTTTGAGCATGTAATATAATCTTTCTAATATACAATTGTCTAACATCAAGTACTTTTAATTCCGTGAATAATGCATCACTGGGGTACCTGAATGGTTTTTTAAGTAGTTTTTTAAGTAGTTTTAGTATTGATTTCTGAGCTTTAGCCAGGGAGTCTAATATTGTTTTGGCACATCCACCCCATCCTAGGGATGCATATTCGAGTAAAGAATTACACATAGCATAGTATATTGATTTCATATCTTTAACAGAGAGAATATTTCTGATGGTTATAAAAGATGTGTAAGTTTTCTGACTTTTGAGGCCGTTGCGTTAATGTGTTCGTCCCATCTCAGATATTTATCTATGGTGATCCCTAGATATTTTAAACTATCCACGTATTCTAGGTTATTGCAAGTACAAGTGTTCGGTTCATTGCAAATGTGAATAGTAATATATATATATATATATTTATTTTTTTTATTTTTTTTTTTTTATTAATGACAATATAAGAGAGTAACATTACAAAATAAGTAAAAATACAAAGTATACAAAGTATACAAAGTAAAGTAGATTGTGCACAGTCCTCCTCACTAGGTATTCCTGTTCTGAGGCGGACTGTATGTTTCTGAAATGGGTGATTGATTTTTATTTCATCATCTTCTAGTCTTGATTTTCACAAATAACAAGAAATAAAATAAAAGTAATTACATTCGTTGTCTGCAGATTGTATTGGGGTTACTTCATATAATATTTAGTATTACCTTGGGTTGACCCGCTTGTGTTGCAATAAAACGTATAAATTTTGTCAGAAGATTATAGTCTAGCCAATGTTTGACATTGTTTATTCCAATTTCTGCTTTTCTATGCGCTTCATACCAGTTTTTGCCCTCAAATATTAAGACCGTATCGTCAGCAAAAGTGATGATATGATCGGCAAGGTTACTGTTGCAAAGTTAGTTAGTTAGTTAGAAAGAGTTCAGAAAAAGTTTATGAAATATGTCTCTTTTATCGCGTGCGAAATGATGAAAACTATGTCCCCGTAAACCTTAAATCTCTTGATCAACGCCGAGATATCAGAGACCTATTGATGCTCTATAAAATTATTCATAACTTCATTGATAGCCCATTCTTACTACAAAATATTCATTTCAGATGTCCATTTATATTCATTTCAAAGTTACTCGATCTCCGGATACCTTTTATATCCCGAAGAGCAAGACAAATTATCTTGAAAATGTATTTATAAGAAGAAGCTGTAGCACATTTAACAGATTATGCCCAAATATCGATGTGTTTAACATAAACCTTGATAAATTCACAGCATGCCTAAAAAAAAATAACACTATTGAATGCCACATGTTTAACTAAAAATTTAATATTTCATTGATTGAAATACATTTCTCTTTTATATTTTTAGTATCACCACATTTTCTCTCCTACTTTTAATCGAATTCAAATAAAATCACTTCCTGAAAGATATTGTTGATATCCATCAAAATTTAAATGTTAACCCTTGAAAATTTTCATTTATTACTTTTTATAGATTTAAATAAGAAGATACATTTTATCAGAATTGTTTATATCAGGTATAGGTATTGTGTATTTTTGTATTATGGTTCTAAATTTCGTTTTTTTAATTCTATTTTTGTTAATTGTCGTTATTTTATTGGTCAATGACATACATATTATTATCACAATTAATATCGGAACAGCATGGGTTTAGAAAAGGCCGATCAACTGACACCAATCTACTGGTATTCACAGATTATGTTTCCAAATCTTTAGATAAAGGCTACCAAGTAGATTGCTCATACAATGATTTCTCAAAGGCATTTGACAACGTAAACCACGATATCTTATTAAATAAATTGTCAACGATAGGTTTTTCTATCCGGTTTCTTATATTCTTTGCCAGCTATTTTACTGAAAGAAAACAATTTGTATCACATGGAATATTCTTATCAAAATTATTTCTTGTTTTCTCAGGAGTACCCCAGGGCTCTAATTTAGGACCACTCCTCTTTTTGATTTTTATTAATGATATAACGGAAATTATTCTGCATTCCAGGTCACTTCTTTTCGCTGATGATCTAAAACTTTTCTTGGAAATACAAACTTTAGAGGACTGCATTCGACTCCAATCAGACATTGATAGAATTGTTGACTGGAGTAAACGGAATCAGATTGAATTCAATTTCTCTAAATGTTTCATTCTTTCTTTCACTAGAGCGTATCATACCTTGTTTTACCGGTATACTATGACGGCTCTAAATTTAAAACGTGTCTCCACTATGAAAGATCTTGGTATTTTGTTTGATAGTAGGTTAACTTTTCATACTCATATCATAATGACGTGTAGTACTTCAATAAGAATGTTGGGTTTCGTCCTACGCACTGCGAGAAACTTCAGAGACACCCGGGTTCTCACAGTACTATACAATGCTTTGGTTAGGAGGAGGCTTGAGAGTGGGTCGGTGGTTTGGAGCCCACACCAAGTGAAGTATTCCCTCATGTTGGAGAGAGTTCAGAAGAAATTTCTGAGATTTCTTTACCTGAGGAAATATGGCTATTATCCGTGGCTCTACCCTACCCACTTTCTCTTGGGCATGCTCGGTGTGAACCTTCTACGGGTCAGAAGGGATGTGCTAATTGTAACACATTTCTTCAAACTGATTCGTGGAAGGTTCGAAAACTCGGCTATCATGGAGAGCATTAGTTTCTATGTTCCCGATGGTTATCTCCGTCATCGACAGCATAGACTGTTTTATCTCCCGGCTTGCAGAACTAACTTGCCAATGGTTATGCCAGTCGGGAGAGCAATCTTGCTGTTGAACAGAATTAATTCGGATATCGACATATTTAGCGTCAGTGAAGCTGCCTTTAAAAGGCAAGCTGAATTAATGCTTATATAGCTTTTTTATATGTTTCATGTAATACTGTTACAAATGTATTTTCATGTAATACTGTTACAAATGTATTTTAAAAACGCATTAAAATTTTAAATTTTGTAATGTTTTTAAAGAATAAATAAATTGAAATGAATTGAATTGAATTGAATCACTGTTTTTAATGAATTTGTACAGACTGTTTATAACGCTAATAAATAAAAATAAAATTAAAAGAGAAGAGCTCATAAGATACGTGGGATGAGTCGCACTTAGGGTTGCCCATCTTTTAAAATATAAAAAAACCTGACTCTGCGCTGTATTAGGCCGGACATTTTGCCCTAAAAGCCGGACATACTTACGTAATTGTGAACATAACCTTTGTACATAATAAGGGGGCATACATTAAATACGTGAGCTGAAAAAGGGGTGGGGGTGGTCCAGCAAAATCTCACGTTACTTGAAAAAAATATACGAAGTGGCCCAAATTTATCTTACCAAGGGGGGGGGATCTAGATTGGAAAAAAAAGCTCACGTAATAAATGTATGCCCCCTAATAAATAAAACAGGTTACAAGTTACAGTTGTTTATTAAACACACATTGACGACCTCCGTAATCCAGTGGGTAAGACTCTTGACTCACAATCCGGAGGTCGCGGGTTCAAACCCGGCATGCGCAAATAAATTTATTTTGATTAATTTGTGTTATTTCACAATTTATTCATTTTAAATTAACATATATAGTATATTTGCTGCACGTTCCAGAGTGGAAGATACTATCAGTATCGCCCTGGTGTAAGACCACCATTCAGAATTGAAACGTTGCTTGAAAATGGCTTTAGCCGTGTTTGGTGACCAGATCTGAATAGCCAGGTACTTCCCAACCTTCCTCTTCCCCACTTCCTTCCCCTCCCCAATACCTTCAGCCTCACAACATACCCCAATTGGGGAAGCCATTGTCTCACTGGCTCCAGACGGGAGCAGATGAGATTCTTGTGCGGTGTTCACTGTAAAAAAAAAATCATTAACCAGTTTAATAACAACAATCATTAATCAATTATTATTGTCATCATTTGGCATTTATATAGAATATGTAAAAATAACAAAATAAATAATATTGTGTCTTCTGTCTGTAGACATAACATAATAAACTTATAAAACAAACAAATAAATCATAACTCTTTTTTCTGTTTTAAAAAGTAACTAAAAATTTTCATGAAACAAATATATTATAATGAATCATATCTATCTTTGTGGACAAAACCGAAAAAAACATATTAAAATCTCGACTTCTCCAAATTATTCAAAAATTACAATAATCTACAATTTTGTTTATTTGACCTTTTGACCTACTTTATCCAAAACGTCGCTTTATTTGGAAATCATTTTATAAAATTCTTTACATGTCATTTTAAATTACACCATGTGTACATCATCTTAGCGATTGTTTCTGTTATCAATTTATTGCGTTCCTTGAACCACTGGGCGTTTATTAAAGAGAAAACTCTTCAACATTGGCGTTTTGGCCTGGAATCGCTAAGTTCTGCCATTGGTCAAAAAGTTTACTGTCATCTAATTTTTTTTAGACATTATGTCTATCGTTTCTGCTACGTGCTCCCAGCTTGGTGCCCCAGCTAAAGTCATCCACTTTTAGTGTTTCAATTCGGCACTGAATTCACTTGTCCATGAGTTTAAGCAGTCTTTGGCAATTTTGTAAATATTATTGATGTTTTTTTTTTAAATTCTTCCACGCGATCTGGGTGAGCCCTCGATAAATGTTGTAAAATTGCGGTTTACTTGATTGGGCAGAAATTTTGTTCTAGTCTTATCATCTTTTATATTGTCCATTATTTGTGAACACTGTCCAATTACTTCGTTGACTGAAATATCTGAAGTTTCCGTACATTTGATTCGACTTTGATATATTGACCTAAAAGAGCTACTTATAAGCTGACTTAAGACAAAACCAAAGGTATTTAAATATACTAGATGTGCTATCTGTAGTTTTTACTAGGTGGGACTGCGTCTCCGGGTGTCGCCGATGTTGTTTACCAATTAACAAATAAACTAAATGAACCAATAATTAACGAATAAACCAAGGGAACGTTAAACTATACGAACGAGTTCTTTCCGTATTCAAACTATATTGTTAACCAATACTAATGCACACCTTCAAAAAATCAACGAAATGAACAAATTATTTTCGTATGCCAACTACCCTCATTAGGTTGCGCGGACATCATAGCATATCTCTTTTGTATTTGAATATCTTTGGACAAAACCCTCTCAAACCAAGAATAGCCACTATCGCTCACCCCGCCTCGTCCGTAACACGTTGCACCCTGCGTAGCTTGCGTTGCAATCGTTCAGCAGGCGCTGCGTGCATCGCGTTACACTAACAAAAGCCGTACAGGCCGGACATATTAGTATTAGCCGGACACGACGTAAAAATGCCAAACATGTCCGGCTAAAGTCGCACGTGTAGTATAACTTACACGTGTCTTTTTGATGCTAGGAAATATTATTCGATTTGGCAATAAGCAATAGAACTCCCTTCTGAAGGTTAAATAGTTTTCTTTCTAGAAATAGTTTTTGTTATAAAGATTATTTTTGTTATGACTTATTCAACACAGCACCCCAAATTCTAAAAAAAATAAACAATTAATAACTTCTTAACATACAAACTATTATACTCCTATACAAATAACTTATTCACTCCCAGATTAGATGCGTCCCCTTCCCCTCCCGCCCACCATCCCATCCCAATAAGCTAGTTTAACTATTATAACTTGTTTATCTCTCTAATTAATACACACCAGTGAAAACCTATTATTGGTTCAATAACATATACATATATAAATACACCTAAGTAAATAATGTAACTGTTGGTTTTCCAAATAAAATAAAATGAAATAAAAATAAAATTACATCAGTACAAAAAGCTTTGACTGTCCAACTAGGAAGGTCTCCCGTTCTAGGACAGTCAAACGAGAGAAAAATAAAACTTTATGTTACTTACTGAAGCTCAGGAAAAATTATTTATAATTAACGGCACAAGTGTCCTTTACGTACACTTTTTTTATCAATATAGATAGAAAAAAGAAATGTAAAATTATATGATTACTTGTAAATAAACCAAAAAAAAAACAATATATATTACCAAAAGAAAAATAATACATATTACCAAAAGAAAAATAATACATATTAGCTTTTTGAAAAATATTATGTCCTTTTGGAATACAGATTTGCTAGTTAATTTAAAAGGTAAGAAAATAGTAGTACCGGGCATTTCAATAAAAAGAGGGATTTTTCAAGGAGATTCATTGAGCCCTCTTTGGTTTTGCTTAGCATTGAATCCCCTTTCTAAAATGTTAATTAAATGCAAGTTTGGAATAAAAATTAAGGGTTATACAAGAGAGAGAGAGAGTAGTATAGTTTCACATCTATTATATATGGATGATATAAAATTATTTTCAAATTCTGAATCAAATTTAGAGAAAATGATTAAGGTAGTTAAAATTTTTTCAGATGATATTAAAATGACTTTTGGTTTAGATAAATGTAAAACTATCCATATAGAGAAAGGCAAAATTGTAGATGGAGACGAGGGTATATTTAGAAATTTCAAAATTCAAAGTATGAAAGGGGATGAGGTTTATAAATATTTAGGATACCCGCAATCGAATAGATTAGATCACACTAGTATTAAAAATGATATTAGGATTAAATTTCAAACTAGGATCAGAAAAATTTTAAAATGCAATCTATCTGCTAAAAATTTAGTAAAAGCAATAAATACTTGGCCAATACCTCTACTAACGTACTCATTTGGCATAATTAAATGGTCCAATACAGATTTAGATAGTTTAGAACGATTAATTAGAACTACGTTAACAAAATTTAATTGCCATCATCCAAATTCAGCTATAGAACGAATTAATTTACCTAGAAATTTAGGAGGTAGGGGTGTAGTCAAAATAACATCTTTGAAACACAATCAGGTAGAAATGCTTAGAAATTTTTTCCATAGGAAAGCTAATAGCTCAGAAATGCACAAAATAATTTGCAAGGCAGATAGAAATATTACACCTTTAAATTTATATGACGAGAATGCCAACATTCTTATAAATACTAACCAGGAATTATTAGATTCCTGGTCAAATAAAATTATTCACGCAAAACACTTCAATTATCTCAACCAAACGTATGTTGACAAACTTTCGTCAAACAAATGGTTGAGTATTGGAGAGTTGAGCGCAGAAATAGAAGGATTTATGCTTGCCATTCAAGATAGAGTCATTAATACTAAAAATTATAGAAAGCATATAATCAAAGATATAAATCAAATTGATGATTTATGTAGAAAATGTTTGGCTTTTCCCGAAACTATAGAACATATTATATCGGGATGTTCTATATTAGCGCCTTCCGAGTATACATTTAGGCACAATCAGGTTTTAAAAATAATTCACCAAAGTTTGGTAATTAAACATAACTTGATTGACTGCCGTAATATAGTACCATATTATGAATATGAACCAAATTCATTTTTAGAAAATGAATTTTATAAAATATATTATGATAAAACTATACTAACAGACAGAACAATTAGTCATAATAGACCTGATATAGTTTTACATGACAAAATTAAAAAAATAACTTATATCATTGATGTAGCTATTCCAAATTCCTGTAATATTCAAAAAACTATTTCTGAAAAAATAGATCAGATAATATTTTTCATTAATATTTTGACTCCGTCTTGCTCAAATCTAGTAACCATTTAATTATTTTTTGGCCGAAGGATGACACTTCGCACAATTTTAGTTGTGAAGGGATTTTGTTATACAATTTCGGCCCAGGCATGAGAATATCATTTGATAAGCCGCTGTGTTGCTTGTTGGAATAGAAATAAAACGTATACAAATCTTAAAACGTATCTTAAGTACTTTCCATTTCTTAAATTAACCTTAAGGCCTTTTTTATTTTCCGCTTCTACAGGGTCTGTCAATGGTTTCAATGAAAACAAAATGTTTGTTCTATCTTCCCTAATAAAAACAGTAATTTACAATAAAATGGGTTGTTCATGTAATATGTATGTGTTAAGTGTTGTTTTTTGTTTCTCCAGGTGGCATTAACATCAAGGCAGAACCAGGACCCGAAAAAGTATTTAGAGGGAGAATTCCCTATGTGGAGGTTGACATTGACATCACTGATGTTAAAACGGAATGCAAAGAGCGATCTGAAAGAATTACCTTTGCAGCAGGTAAAACCGATTTTTGTTTGAGTGTACCTTTATTATTGCTTAATGTTTTTTTCTAATAAAGCTTTATCTGTAATCTTTTTCAGATTTATTGGCAAACTTGGAGACGCATCCTGGGGAAAAACTGTTCTCTTGTTTCCATTGTAACTATTCCTGCTCTCGAAAGGGAGATCTAAAAAGGCACTTGATGACTCATACTGGAATAAAACCATTTCATGTCCCGACTGCAACCATTCATTTTCTCGAAAGGGAGGTCTAAAAGGGCACTTGATGACTCATACTCAAGAAAAACCTTTTTCTTGTTCCGACTGCATCTTTTCGTGTTCCACAAAATCGCATCTTATATATCACATGTTCACCCATAGTGGAAAAAAACCGTTTTCATGTCCCGAGTGCAACTATTCATGTTCTCGAAAGGAATATCTAAAAGTGCACTTCATGACTCATAGTGGAGAAAAACCTTTTTCATGTCCCAACTGCATCTATTCGTGTTCTAAGAAAGGATACCTAAGAAAACACCTATTGACCCACAGTGGGAGTTAAAGCTTTTCCATTTTTCCTTACGCAAATTTTCATGTTCCGAAAACGGAAATTAAAAACTCAAACTGTAAGATCTGCGCTGTGTGGTGCAAAGATGAGGATTTGGTTATTGTAGGTAGTAATGATATGAGAGAATAATGTTACTATATTTATTGTACGAAGAGTAAACTGAAGAGGTGCTCTACTGCTCGTACACGCCTTTTATACATCCGCATACTCGCTGTCTCGCTCTCTTGCCGTCACACGCACACACATACACCTGCCTTGTGTTCTCATGTTCTGAACTCAGTGTAAAAATCACGAAATCCTATTACGTGGATACAAATAATGATACCATTCTCGATTTCTGGGAGCATTTATAAATTTGTACCTCCCTCCCTACTTAGTTTTTATTGCAAGAATAATCGTCACATGTGATCATGAAAATCGGCATAACATGAGATGGTAATAAAGAAATAGAATATTCCACGCACAAACCCCCCCCCCCCCCTCCCCCCGTTAAAGTACCCAAGTAACGGGGCGGCGATATTTTTAACCGCCTTGGGCGGCTGTAACCAAAACCTCCTAGACTCCACAAGGCCAGGACACTGGATCAAGATGGCCGCCGCTGAAGGCTAATGACTATGGATTAAAAATCTAATAAGGTGCCAATTATGGTAAAATAGTGATCTGAAGAGAGAAAATATTATACTAAATACACACTGAAGTGCAAAAAACATAGGTTCATGGCACATTGGGGAAAAAGTATTGACGGGTAAAATAAGGCAAGAAAATTTCTTAGTAAAAAATCATTAATATCCTTTGTTAAAAATGAAAAATTTCTTAGTACAGTGTATTGTTACTTATAAATAGAGAAGATATCAAAAACTATATTTTTTTTAGAAGGGTCAGTTGTTTCACAGAATAACAATTCATGAAACCAATGTAAATTTTAAAATTCTGTGAAAGTTCCATTTAAGTTCTGTTATTAAATCAATATGGGCAAGTTGTTCCACATAGCTGAAATAATAACAGAACTTGAGTAGAACATCAACATAACTTGAAATTTAACTTTGAAATTCGACGAATTGTTCAAATTCTGCGATACAATTGGCCCTAAAGAATAAACTAAATAATAAACAAAATTAATAAATTAATTACATTTAATAATGAAATTTGATTATAATGATATGTGTTGGAATATGTATAATATGAATGTTGTGTAGTTGGTGGATATGATTGCCGGCAGTTGAGATTGTAGAGCAGTCTGCTGCAGTTTCTGGAGGCTGGACGCTGGCTGCTGTAGAGAATGTGCACCTGAAAATAATAACAACTAAAGTAGTACAAAAGTAGTATAAAGTATTAGGGGTACCTATATTGTTTTGAAATGTTGGATGGTGATGAGGGAATGGTGTATGTGGGTATATCGATCAGTCAAGAATATTTTTTTTTACTGTGTAGATTTTGCGACTTTTCACAACTTTTTTGGTAGTATCATTTCTTCTTTTAACATAATTATTTAACAATGAATTTGTAGATGATCTGATTAAATGTTGCAAAATAATATTCGATGAATGTCCAGCGGGACAATTGAAATCTGTTAGGAAAAAATCTCTATCATTGATAGCGTCGATTGTCAATTGTGATACTAATTCACGCTGGTTATTATAATCTAAAAACATTTTTTCTAGTTCGGTTGATAAAAGCTTTTGTACGGTGACATAGTTATGAACGACGGCATTGACGATGTCCGGGTGAGGACATAATAAACCACCTCGATCTATATTCCTTATTAATGAGTAACTACAATCTGTATCTAACATTTTATCGACAGTGATGGAATTGGAACATGTTGTACCTACATTTAAGTTTCTTTAAAACGGTTCGGGCGCAATAACCTGCGAGATATGTAAGAACAGGGAGACTGGCTTCTGCTTGCTGGAAATCTTTCTCAGTAAATGTTTTATATAATCCAGAAAAAGAGAAATTTGGTTGCTTATTTGAACTGGTACAGGCCTGGGGTTCATTCTCAGGTTCACAATCAACAATGTCAATCTGTATACGGCCAAATGCAGATGAAGACAACGTTAAAGGTAGCAGATCTTGAATCCTCAACTTTGACTCCACTTCAAATATTTGTCTGATTGATATTAAATATTGTGAACCTGCCATAGTTCTATACTTACCAAACCTGGCTTCTAATGCATCTGTTTGAATTTTGCACGGAAGAAAATATTTGAACTTTAAAGTATTTATACAATATTCAGCCATTTTTAAAAGACCACGGGTTGTGTGTAACAGCTAAGTGAGTTTCTCTTGTTAGTGAATTAAAATTATTATTTGAAGCTTTCCATGAATCTAACCATTTAATAAATTTTTCCAAAAATGCTACATTTTCTTCCCCAGGTTTAAGAGAAAGTGGTTGTTGAAGGGGATTTCGCAATCGTATTCCCTTGAATGGAGTTTTGACATTAACAATATTCCACCATGTGCGAATTAAATATATGAAATGAGCAGTTGTTGCAAAGTGGGGAATATTATGTTGCTCACCTAGAATCATCAATGCCTGCTCAACAAATTCATTAAACACATTTTGAACAAGCTTCACGTTTTGTCTTTCAAAAGAACTTGGGCAAAGAGATTTCATTGTTAATCCGTAAGCATACTTGACTAAATTTTTACATTCTAATTCATGAAGTTGTTTTATGGAAGAACTACTGATTCTGACGTATGATCTTCGAAGTGTGGAAATGATAATACTTGTTGAGTATCTTTCTGATTAATCCAATTATTTCTTATACATTTGAAAACGTGAACAGAATCTAAAACATAAAATAAAGGTAAACTTTATTGGATGGATGACAGTAGACAGTTTTCAGTTGGGGGGAATTGCTGAAAGACATCATAGCTTTTCTGTTAATGGAATTATTATCACTAACTACGCACAAAACATTAAAACCTATCTGTTCAAGACCCATTATAATTTTTTTAATAATAGTAAACAATTGTGCTGCATTCATAGTTTTGACAGGGAGTATATGTACTACCTACTTCTTTGTATCGAGAGAGTAAACTTTGAATCATAAAGACATGTGCAGTAGTAGATGAGTTTTCACTATTGTAAGCTATTCCCAAAATGCTGCCTCCGCTGTAATCTAAATATGGCTTTATGTGAATTTCATCTATCATCAATGTTACAGTTAAATCCCTTTTCGTTAACAAATTAAATTTATGTTTCATAAACGACAAAAAATTACTGTCACTCTGTTCATTTAGTGGGTTTGTACGAAACTTGGAGCAAACTCTTCTCAAAGTTCTAGGATGGGGAAACGTTAGATGATCTGAGCCGCGTAGGATTTATATGAATGGGGTGAAATAGAGTACAGAATGCTACTGAAGACTACAAAACACGGAGAATATCTTGCAGCCCCTGATTTTCGATTTAATAATTGTAATTTTTCCGTTAAAAATTGAATTTTTTTCTGCTTGTTAGTATCATCTGTTAATAAGTTATCAATTTCACTTAGTAAATGAACCACAGTTTTTAATACAGTATCTATAGCATTGTCAGAAACATTTTTGAAGGACTGAATTGATAATAAAATACTATTAAGTTCATTGTAATCGTTTATTTGCTGTGAATTTTTTTTTTCACCTAATTGTTTTAATTCTACGCATTCAACAAATAAACTCAACCGTAAATTTATATCGACAACGGCAGAAGCAATGACTTTTGGAAATGGAGTTGACGCAAGATAAAAAAATACTACGGAACTTTATTTTTTCACGGTAATACAATCAGTTGGGAAGTTATGTTTGTCAATGCAACCTAAAAATTCATTAAAAGTTGAAAAATGGTTCTGAGATTCAAAGACTGCATTAGAAACTATGCTCTTTTCTACTACTATTTGTAAATTAAGAAGTTCTTTCCTGTTTTTCCTTGCGTCCACACTTGTTGAGAAAAGTGATTTTCTAGTTTTTGTAGAGATAGTGGGCAACACTGAAAGGAAGAAAAGTTTTTTCGGTTGATAAAATGGCGAACACAAGGTTGTAACGGTTTCATGTAATAATTCAAGTATTTTCTATTTAAATAAATATGTTGTGAAGTTAAAACATGTGTTCAATTTATTTGGTTTATTTAACATGGTAGCAGATAACGTGGTTATTTGAAGTTTGAAGTGAAAAAGTGTAAAAAGCATTAAAAATTAAGGTAACTGGAAAACATGGCGGCTGCAAAGAGAGACGATATTTATCTACAAGTTTTTGATGGCGAAGAGTACGCCAAGTGGAGATTCAAGTTGATACTGTTTCTTGAATTGAAAAATTGTGAGGAAGTTCTTGATGCTGAGGATAGACCGAGTGAGATAACGGAGAAACATTGGAAAGAGAAAGAATTGAAGGCAAAAAATTACATTGTGAACGGCGTCACTAGCATTCAGTTGGATTTGATTATTGCTGAACCGACGGCAAAAAAGATGGTAGAGAAATTGGATCAGACGTACTTAGTGAAGAGCAGTACAATTAAGTTGTTGGACTTGAAATTCAGAGAGGGTGACGATCCATTGGTGTTTTTCAATCAGTTTGAAATGTGTGTAAATGAATTAAAAAATGCAGGAGAAGTAATAACAGAGGAGGACAAAGTGAATTATCTGCAGCTTGCGTTACCAGAAAGTCTCTCACGTATGGTGGATTTAATTGATGCATTACCAGAAAAGGACAGAACGGTGGAATTTGTCAAATCAAAGTTAATAGTTGAATTCCAGAAAAGAGAGATGGCAAATACAGACAGGCGAAATGAAACTCAAGCGTTCAATTCCAGCGGACCACGAAGTTTCAGAGGCGGACGAGGTGTATCTCGAGGTCTGCGTAGAGGTAATAACACGAGAGGTAATAATAATGGTCAACGTCAACAAAAAAATCATGAGAAACCCTTGGACTCGCAAAGAAGGGATATGCCACCGATCAGATGTTTCAAGTGTAATGGTATTGGACATATTCAACGTTTTTGCCGCAGTAACTACAACATGGGAAATAATTATCAGAGGAGCTACCAGCACAGCCAGAGTTTGCCGAGTGCAACTGGGAACATTGCCGAAGAGGATACAACTGCGGAGAATTCATTCAACATTGAAGTGATGACAACAAGCACAGATATATCGAGAGAAAGTGACAATGCAGAATTAGTGACATGGCTATTAGACAGTGGTTGTTCCGATCATATAATTAATTCGGATAAATACTTTTACAAAAGCGAAAAATTGAAGAATCCTGTTGACATAAAAGTAGGTGATGGTTTTTCATTAAAGGCTGAAAAGATTGGTAATATTAAATGAAATTCAACGTAAATAGTAAATGGGTCGAGACAGAAATAAAGAATATTTTCTATGTGCCTAATATGGCAAAAAATCTGTTGAGTGTATCGAGTATTGTTAAACAGGAAAATCTCGTGGTATTTAATAATGACAATGCTGATGTATTTAATGGGAGAAATCAATTAATTGCTGTTGCTAATAGAAAGGGTAAACTTTTTGAACTAGAAGGAATGCTAGCAAATGTTGAGAGAGTAAACACATAGGTACAGCAGTGCAATAAAAATGACAAACAAAGAGAAATGGCATAGAATTTTGGGTCATAATAATTTTAAAGATTTAAAACATATATGTGAGTCACAATTATTGAATGGGGTCCCAAAGGAAGTTGAAGATGATTTTTTTTTTTGAAATGCGAAATTAGCTTAACAAGTGAAATGACAAATTTGAAATTTAAGAATCAACGATCAAGAGCAAATGATTTGTTAGAAATTGTCCACACAGACGTGAATGGACCTATAACTCAAACAGGTGTCAATGGCGAGAAATATTTTGTTTCTTTTATCGACGATTTCAGTAAGCTAGCAATTGTTTATTGTATAGAGAAAAAAAGTGATGTTACTGATCGTTTTGTTGATTACATGAATATGATGCATAATCAGACGGGCAAAAGAATTAGAATTAAAGAATTGCGTTGCGACAATGGAGGTGAATTTATTAATAAAGAATTGATTGAGTTGACAAAGAAACAAGGTATTTATATAAGACCATGTCCTCCCTACACTCACCAATTGAGAATCGGAGAGAGAGAGGAGAGAGCGGCGAGTCGACTGGCGACAGTTGGCGAGGACAAATCGACTTTTTGGTGGCTTGCGCTACGACAACTCAAAAACTGCCTTTCTCAAGGCAAAGCAACTAACACAAAACTAATATTTTTCTTGATATTTTTCAGATATGGCTAACACAATGAAGGCTCGTAAAAACCCCCTCGCGCTCCTACAATTCGACTGCCCACCAGGGGCAATCGCCGCCAGAGTCAACGCCAGGACAGGAACAATAGAGTTTGAGTTTGCTGACTCCGCCGAAGCCCCCGCCCCTCATCCCGATACCCCCACATCCTGCATCCCGGAGCCCACCCATGCTCCAGAAATTCAGTCCTCCCCCATCCCGGGGCCCAGCTCGACTCCAATGGAGCCGGAATGGCAGAGAGCACCTGCCGCCAAGAGGTGCCACTCCCCTCCCACCCCTCCCACCCAACCCACTCCCAACTCGTGCCTGTCTCTAGAGAACAGGTTCGATGTCCTTCCTGAGGTTGGAGACGGCGACGCCTCCACACACGTCGTCCCACCGGCCAAGAGACGCCCGACAGAGCGCCCTCCTGCGGCAGAGCGCCAAACTGCAAACAGGACCCACCAACGGGAAGCTACAAGACCCGGCCCCCGCAAGGGCACAAGAGTACCACCGGTGATCATGACTCTGGGGAGCATGACTCATGAACAGGCCACGTCTGAAATCAGGAAGCACATCGGCAGTGCTTCCTTCCATTTCAACTACAACAAAGGCGGCACCATCAGCGTCTCCGTGAGCTCTGTCGAGGCTCACCACCTACTTACCAGCGCCCTACGACGGGAGGCCAAGTCCTTCCACACGTTCTCGACCGAGGCCGACAAAATCAAGAAGACCGTCATCAGAGGTCTTCCCAAATTGACCGCTGAGGAGATCAGCAACGACCTGAGGGATCAGGGCTTCCCTGCGAGGTCCATCATTGAGATGAAGACCCCCGGGTCAGAATACCCCCTTTATCTGGACCACTTCAGCAGCGAAACCAATATGGGACAGCTGAGAGAGACCGTAAGATTCATCTGCTACTGCAGAGTCTCTTTCAGAAAATACAGGAGCAACCACCTGCAACACGGCACGCAGTGCCACAGGTGCCAGAAGTTCGGACACGGCTCCCGGAACTGCGCCCATCCCGCCCGCTGCGTAAAGTGCGAAGGACAACACGCAACAGCCGACTGTGATAAAGTCACACGGGAATTACCGGCCGCCTGCTGCAACTGCGGAGGCCCTCACCCCGCCAACTTCAGCGGATGCCCAAAGAGGATGGAGTACGTGGCCGCCCTTCAGCGTAGAGCCAGAGATAACGCCGCTCAGAGGGTGGAAGGGCCGCGCCAGAACACCGAAACCCGCCAGCCACCACCACCAGGCAACACAGGCGGCCGAAGGACATACTCGGAAGCAGCGGGTGGCAACCCTAGCACTTCACACCAACAAGAAGGGCGTCGTGGGCCAGAAGCCGACACCCAAGGACCCCAATCCAACACCTCTGATGACGAGGACGTCATGTCTCTCCTGCGCGGCCTCATCAAAGTCCGTGGAAGGCTGGCAACCTGCGCGTCCAGGGAGGACAAGCTAGTCATCCTCTGGGAGCTCCTGACAACCACCATCTATGTCTAAGCTCCATTCCAACCCCCCCGACCCTCCGCAATCCCGGACCTACCCCAATACCTACTTCCCAACCAAAAAATTCCTTGCATTCCATCTTGCAGAATTTTCAGGGGCGCCACAAAACAAAATATTTACATTCAGTAAAATTAAATGTAAATTCCCGAATAAAGTTCAGAACTTATGTTCCCCCTTTCCCTTTTCATTGCAACTTGGTGAGGTTTTTATCCAGTAAAGACTTTTTTCCTCACGATAACATTAATGTAAAAAGTAAATTCAGTCAAGTAAATAATCACCTTCAGAAGGTAATAGTTATAAGGCCAAATGAGCCGTAAAACTAGTTAGTTAGATCATGAAAGGGCATTGCAAAGCCCTAGCTAGTTAGAGGATTACGAAAGAATCCGTAGAATCAAAAAAATCAAAAAAACTCACCAATTGAATGGTGTAGCGGAGAGATATAATCGTACTATAATGGACAGGGCGCGATGTTTATTAGTAGAGGCAGGGATTGATAAGTGTTATTGGCCTGAATGCGTGTATTCGGCAGCATACAGCAAACACAACGGTTGATAAGTGTCGTTATGAAATATTTTTTAATGAGAGACCCGATGTAAGTAATCTTCATATTTATGGAAGTAAAGTATTTGTAAGGGTACCAGAGCAATGTAGAAAATCTAAATTAAATCCGAAAGCAGTAAAAGGTATTTTGATTGGATACACAGATATGGGTTACAAAATATTAGTAGACAATAGAATAATTATTAGTCAAAATGTACAGTTCATTGAGAAAGACACTGAGTATATTAGATTAAACATGGATGACCTTGATAATAAGAGTGAAATAAATGAGGATATTGCGTTGGGCAGAGAAAATGAAATTAAAATCAATGAAGAGATTGAGGAGGTGATTGGGCCAAATGATGAATCAAAAATTACCGAAATCTCAGAAAGACCACAAAGAACTATAAAGAAGCCTAAAAAGTTTGATGATCATGTAGTGTACGTAAATTATACTAATGCTAATGTACCAGAAAGTTATGAAGAAGCAATTAACAGTCCTGAATCTAAGAAATGGGTTAATGCAATGAATGAAGAATTGGAGAGTCTCAAGATAAATCAGACCTGGTCTGTAGTTGAAATTCCTGAAGATAAACCAATTATCGAAGTTAAATGGATTTATAGGATTAAGTCTAATGGGAAATATAAAGCGCGGGTTGTAGCAAAGGGTTTTTAACAAGTGTTTCAAGAAAATGAGGAAATTTACTCACCCGTTGCAAAGATGAATACGTTAAAGATTTTGCTTTCAATTGCTTGTGTTAATGGATGGAAAATTGAGCAGATGGATGTGCAAACAGCCTTCCTCAATGGGCAAATCAAGTCAGAAGTTTTTATTCACCCACCAGAAGGGTATCAGATCAGTGATAATCGAGTTTGTTTTTTGAGAAAAGCTTTGTACGGTTTAAGGCAGAGTCCACGTGACTGGTATGAATGTTTCAATGAATATATGATAGAATTAAAGTTTGAGAGATCTAAATACGATTATTGTGTATATACAGGTGTTATGAATGGCAACAAATTGTATGTGATATTGTATGTTGATGATTTGTTGATCTGTGGCTCTAACGAAGGAGAAATATCTGAACTAAAAGCACTATTGAAAAGAAGATTTCGTATGAAAGACTTGGGTCAAGTGCAACATTATGTGGGTATTGAAGTTGAGTACGATTCAGATAAGAAAGAATTATTCCTATGTCAAGAAAAATATATTGAGAGTCTTGCAAAACAGTATCAAATTGAGAATTCAAAGAAGTATGATACTCCTATGGAAGTAAATCTAAAATTAGAGTCAGTAGTGATCTCAGATTATTCGATAAAATACAGAAATTTAATCGGAACATTATTATTCATTGCTAATGGAACACGTCCTGATATTTCTTTTTCAGTTAATTATTTGAGTCGATTCCAAGGGGGTTATGATCATGAACATTATCAGTATGCACTAAGAATCTTGAAGTATTTGTACTGTACAAAATCACTGAAATTAGTTTACAATTCAAATTATGAAATACAAATGGATGCTTTCGTAGATGCTGATTGGGCATCGGATGTTGTTGACAGGAAGTCTACTACTGGCATACTTATTCGAGTTTTTGGAAATGTAATTTTGTGGAAAACAATTAAGCAAAAAGTAGTGTCAAGAGCATCTACTCATGCAGAGTATTATGCACTAGCAGACTGTGTGGAAGAAGTTTTGCCAATCAGAGGTATTTTAAATGATTTTGATGTTCAGTTAACTGGTCCTGTACCAATTTTTGAAGATAATACAGGTGCTATAGCTTTGGCTAAAGGTGGTAAATTTTCAAAAAATTCAAAACACATTGATACTAGTTAAGTACCACTTTGTTTATGATTATGAGAAAAAGAAAGTAGTTAATGTTGAAAAGATTCATACTGACGACCAACTAGCTGACATACTCACTAAGTCATTATGCAAAACAAAGTTTGTAAACTTCCGCGAACTGTTGGGATTAAAAATTATTTAATATGTGCTGTGAAAAACTCTTGCAAAATCAAGGAGGTGTGTTGAGAAGTGATTTTCTAGTTTTTGTAGAGATAGTGCGCAAGCAACACTGAAAGGAAGAAAAGTTTTTTTCGGTTGATAAAATGGCGAACACAAGGTTGTAACGGTTTCATGTAATAATTCAAGTATTTTCTATTTAAATAAATATGTTGTGAAGTTAAAACATGTGTTCAATTTATTTGGTTTATTTAACAACACTTTCTCGGGATAATGTTGGAGTCGCTGACAGGTAGGCTGGACAATTTGGCAGAATTGACGGGACAGCTCCCGGAGCAAGTTTCACCCTCTTGTATTTCATTATACATTGCTCTCCAGTTTGTATGTTGGTGTGAACACTGGCTGTAATGATGTCCTCCTTTCTAAAATGCAGCTCGCATACCTGAAAAGTTATTAGGTACTTTAGTGTTAATTTATGTTTTCTCAAGTAATCATAACTGTCAATCTCTTTCATAATGTACAAAATGCACGACAATTATACATATAGTATAGTAGTTTCCTACAAAATAGTATTATTTATCTGTTCAATAAATATTAAATATCTAGGCACTTCATTGACACGTTGTATTTTTTCATTGTGTCGTCTTTCATTAGGTACAGCAAAAATCTGTCAAAACCGATAGAATATATTAAATTAGACAACAACGTTAACATAAACACATTTTCAAATCAAAATAATATGAATAGACATTGTAAACGTCACATCACAATCGCAGTTGCACGTTTTTATAAACATTGAGGTTAGGTACAAACATAACAATCAATATTCATTCGATTGTACTTTTTAATATAATGCAGGTACATGTTCACAATGCAGGACAATAATAGATTTCAATTGTACAGTACCCCCTTAAAAATAGTGTTATTTAGCCGTTTAATATTAAATATCGAGGCACTTTGAAACGTTACATTTTTTCATGGTTTTGTCGTCTTTCATTACATCAAAAAGCTGTCAAAAACGATACAATACCTATATTAAATCAGACAACAACGTTATTAGCTAACAACATTAAGTTAGACAATAAACACATTTTAAAATCAAAATAATATGAATAAACATGTGTAAAAACCACATTACAATCGATTTTTACATACACATTTACATTGAGGTTATGTTCAAGGTTGAATCCTGTATTTAAAAATAAGCACTTTTCACTTACCGTTGAATATTTTGTTGGAATGAAATCCCGATGAATAGACTTAACCCATTTATTTCGTAATATAACATCATTTGGGAACTTAAATGTATGACGTCGTGGTTCGTTATCGTAATTCCCTTTACAACGAGGAACAACGCACTTATTAACCATTTTTAAACTTAAAACACATCTGTAGAGAATTAATAAGTAACGTCGCTCGAAGTATTGTGGATGTAATGCTTCTAATTTATAGTTTTTTGCCTAAATCAAAACACGCGTACTGCACCGCCGCAATAATATCCATAGAAGTGAAGTTCGTAATGTATGAATCTGACGTTTGCAGCCGCCTAGCTTCAGCCTCCTAGAAGGTTTTTTACCGCTAGAGGCGTAAACTGGGTCTTGGCCTTCTAATGCCGTGGGTGACGCTGTAACTCGCGCTACGGCACTGAGTAGATCGCACAGGGTTTTGTTAGTAAACGGTAGATCTAAGGTCTAATCAAGTTGGCCACCCCTGGCGAATAACATTCTCGAAAATGGATTTCAGGTATGGGGTCCAGATGACACCATCTATATGTACCTATATGTACTTATTAGTAGTCGAGTATGTACATAATATATATACTTATTAATAGTCGAGAAAATACAAAAGAAAATTTTCACGAAACCTCTACATGAGAGAATTAGGATTTTATCCATAGGTAGCTGTTTCCACCAGCAAACATCTCGGGAACATTGGGTATCTGCAGCCTTAGTTCCAGAAGGGATGTCCGATTGCCGCTGGTGGCTCATACTAAACTTCTGAACGGTTTATTATCAAATAAAAATAATTTTCCTTTAGATGTACCTAGGTATAATGTTGTATTTGCCGAAATGAGTTTTATCAAACTCATTGGGAGTAATGTCTTATAAATATATAATGTTTGTAATATATTATCTCAATTAATAAAATAAAATCCAGAAATTCTAGATAAAATAGGAATTTTCGTCCCAGTTAAATCACGCAAGGCCGCCGACACAGGCAGGCCTTCTGCTAAGGTGTTGAACTAACTTAACAATTGTGATGCTCCTGAGAAGACTTCCTAGGTTAATTAACTGCCTCGCAAGAAATGTGGATGTTTTCCGCATGTCCTACAATGAACTGAAGGGTGAAGTATTATTTAAGCTTTCACTGTGTAAACTTTTGTCCCTTTACGTCAAATGGTTATTTTGTAATTTTAACCGCTTTTGCTATGTACTGAGTAAATTTTGATATTTTATGTTTTTTTGGAATAAAACAATTATTTTAAATCCTTTTCTATCTAATTAAATGAAGACAATATAAGCGAAACTCAATCGAAAATCTGAAAACAGAAAAATCAGAAAAAGATATTGACACATCAATTTTGAGCAACATACAACCACCTACTCGCTGTTACTTCTTGATAAACGTGATTCGTGAAAAAGTGCGGTAAAAGAGAGTTAATCATATATGTGTGATACATCATTTTATGCAGAAATATTTGATTATTCTCCTGCGAAAATTAGTTTTTCATTATCTTAAATAAACTTCGCGAGTTTTAAGTTCTAAAGTGATTTTGACAGTTAAGTTAACCATAGAAACTTGTTGAAATAGACGGTAGAGTCGAGCTGAGAATAACGGAATTTTTTTTTGCAAGCTGAGTTTACCATAGTCCGAAATTGTAAGCTGCCATAATTACAGCTATTGCTCCCATAATGCACAGTACATAAGTTAGTGTGAAGTAACAAAAATGTCTACCAACCAGAATACCACCACTACGCGCGCCACCAGGGCAAATATGACGCAAGAGGCATCTGAAAAAAACCTATCTGACAACATTAAAACAATGTTAAGAAAGGAATTTGAAATAATTAAAACTTTCTTTGAAAATAAAGTAGACGAACAGTCTAAAATGTATGAAGGTAAAATAGAGGAAGTATTACAGAAAAATTTGACAATCTTAAAAGAAATGGAAATTTTGTCTAAAAAATACGACCAACTCAATACAAAATGCGAAAAAATAATTATTGAGAATAAATGTCTCTCTGAAAATATAAAAAATAAAAACGATGACCTAAAAAATGATATTAAAAAAATAACTTTAAATGAATCTTATGCTGAAAAAGTTAAAAAACACGAGCCTATGGTAATGATTAAACCGAAAAATAAACAAGAAAATGTCAAAACTACAACTGAAATAAAAAATAATATTGATCCCATAAACTGCGGTGTGACGGGTGTAAGAAACACAAAAGATGGTGGAATAATTGTTGAATGTAAAAATGCATCGAATATAGACAAGATGTGTGAAGAGGTAAAGGGAAAATTAGGAGACAAATACGATATTAAAAAAATTAAAGCGAAGAAACCAAGTATCAAAATTGTTGGAATAACTCAGAAACAAGACAGGGAGGAAATTGAAACAAAAATAAAATCACAAAATGAAGACATTTTCCAAACAAGCTCAAATATTGAGGTTACTTACATAAAAGAGTTTAAAAATAAAAGAGACCAGATAAATTACACAGTATATGCGGAAGTCGACGGCAACACGTACCAACGAATAATTAAGGCTGAAAAGATATATTTAGGATGGGACAGATGCCGTGTTTATGACAATGTAAATATTTTGAGATGTTTTAACTGTAACGGGTTTAACCACAAGGCGATACATTGTAAAAATGAGATATCATGTCCAAGATGTGCAAAATCCCATGATATTAAAAACTGTAATGAAGGATACGATGCCTGCATCAATTGCAAAAAAGCAAATGAAAGACTAAAATTAAATTTAAAAATTGATCACCCTGTATGGAGCAAAGACTGTCCAGTATACTGTCGAAAAATTGAACAGGAGAACAGAATGGTAAATTTTTTAGATTAAACCGAAACTTCATAACAATATACTCCTTAAACATCTCTAGTTTACTAGCACATATCGAAGAAGTTGAAGACATGCTAAGAGAATACAAACCGCACATGGTAATGATGAGTGAAACTTGTGTTACCGAAGAAATCAAACTACACGAAATAACATTTCAGGGCTATTCGACAATCAGATGCGACTCATTTAGCAGGCATACGGGGGGAGTTATAATATTAATTCAAAATAATATCTCTTACAAAGTTACAACAAATACGGTTCTAGATAAAAATAATACCTGGATGCTTGCTATTGAAATTCAAAAGGATTTTAAGAGGGGAACCTACGTAGCTATTTATCATTCCCCAAATCAAAATGATGCAAAATTCTTAGATTTTTTTGATGAATGGTGTCGTAAACAAATAAATACAAGAGATTTAATAATAATCTGCGGAGATCTTAATATCGATATGATGAAACCCAATGCAAAAAGCACAAGACTACAAAGCATCATAAATTGCCTAGGCTGGAAGCAACTTGTCAACAATTATACAAGAATAGGAAAAACCTCTAAAACCATGATTGATTTAGTAATTTCGAATGACTTTTATGCGGAAGTTAATGCTGTAGAAGAACTCAAAATATCTGATCACGAAACAATTGTTACAAAAATTAAATATAGTAGTCCGAAGCCACAGGAAATACGAAAGATAACGTATAGGAATAAAAAGAACTATGATAAGGATAAGTTGTGTACGGCATTAAAAAACAAAAAGTGGGTTTGCGATAACCAAGGAAATTTGGAGGAAAAAGCTGATGAACTAGTAGGACATCTGAAAACAGTAGTAAACGAGCTAATGCCTATAACTAATATTATATTAGAAGATACAAATAATTGGTATACGAAATCTTTACATCTTCTACAAAAACAAAGGGATACAGCTTATAAAGCCTGTAAAATGCAATTTACGGAAGAAAGATGGGAAACCTATAAGAAACTTAGAAACATGTATAGCACAGAAATAAAACAAACCAAAAATTCGTATATTAGACAAAAAATAATTACCTCTCAAAGTGATTCAAGGAAAATGTGGACTACACTCAAAGAAATTATAAGCGGTAAACAGAAGGGAGACACTAAGGAAGTTCAGTTCCCCGATGGAGTTGAAGATGATAAACCTAAAATAGCCCAAAAATTTAATACAAATTTTATACTCAGTGTCGAAAACATAAATAAGAGCATTCCATTAGTCACAGACACATTTTCTCAATCAATGGAAAGAAGAGAGAATAATAATATTTTCAGGTTTAATAAAATAAACATGGAGTATTTAATGAAAATTCTTAATGCAATGAAACTAAAATCGTCCACGGATGGAATTACGATAGGCATAATCAAAGATGCACTGCCAGCTATAGGAGACAGATTAGTTGCACTAATAAATGAATCTCTGTTAGAGGGAATTTTTCCACAGTCATGGAAAACTTCCATAATAACACCAGTACCCAAAATCATAAATGCTAAAAATTTCGAAGACTTCAGACCAATAAATGGATTACCCAAATATGAACAATTACTAGAATCGATAGTTAAAGAACAGATAAACAATTTTATTGAAAAAAATAACATTCTTGCAAAACAACAATCTGGATTTAGAAATAAATATTCCTGTGAAACAGCAATTAATTATATCATAAATGAATGGAAAACAAGTATGGATCAGAAGAAAATCATCATAGCAGTATTCTTAGACTTTAGACGTGCTTTCGAAACGATAGACAGAGAAAGACTTATAATGAAATTGAAAGACATGGGAATTCATGGTAAAGAATTGCAGTGGTTTACTGATTACCTAAAAAACAGAAAACAAAGAACCAAATTTGGAGATGCTATCTCTGAAGAGCAAAAAGTTTACCTTGGAGTTCCTCAAGGATCGGTCTTGGGACCACTACTTTTTATTATATATATTAATGATATAGTGAAGTGTCTAAAGTACTGTTCCATCAAACTGTTTGCTGATGACACACTTTTATATATCATAGCAAATAATATTGAAGATGCATTGTCAAAAATACAAAGTGAACTTCATGAAATATCTAAATGGTTATGCATAAATAAACTCAAATTAAATGTAAATAAAAGTAAATTCATGGTATTAGGGAAAAAACAAAATGAACTTATCACCCTAAATATAGACAATCAAATTATTGAAGAGGTAGAAGAAATCAAATATTTGGGAATCATTATCGATAATAAGTTAAAACTTAACTCTAACTTCGAAATGCTAACTAAAAAAATTGCCAAAAAGATTAATTTCTTAAGTAGGATAAAGGGAAAATTAGACATTAAAACTAGAAAATTGGTCTATAACACAACTGTAGCATCCCATCTGAATTATTGCTCAAGTGTAATCTTTCTGAGCAATAAAACACAAATTAAAAGAATGGAAATAATTCAGAACAGAGGCTTGAGATCTATATTGTGCTGTAGCAGATATACAAGGATAAAAACCATGCAACGCCAACTCAATATATTAAGTGTGTGGCAAAGATTAGTTTTCAATACCCTAGTTTTTATTTATAAGTTAAAAAATAAAATGTTACCTGATTATATGTTGAATAATGTTAGAATCAACAGTACAGTTCATTGTTATCCTACGAGAAACTGCAACGATTTTAGGCTTCCGAAAACAAATTTATCGGGAACACAAAATAATATTTATTATAAAGGTTTTAAAATGTTCAATGAACTCCCTGTAAATGTTAAGGAGGCTAAAAGTCTTGCAGTTTTTCGTGGATTATGTCTTAATGTTGTAAAGTCCAAATTTTAGTCAGTAGGTAGTAAATAATATTGTAGTAGTCATAGAAAAGATAACATTAGATATAAGATGTCAAATTTTATATCTAAATAAAATATACAATAAAAAAAAAAAAAAAAACATCTGGGACACGATGTGTCAATATCTTTTTCTGATTTTTCTGTTTTCAGATTTTCGATTGAGTTTCGCTTATATTGTCTTCATTTAATTAAATATTACAATTTGAGGTTTTACTTATAAAGTTAAAATAAAAATAAAAAAAAAAAAAAAAAAAAAAAAAAAAAAAAAAACCTTTTCTATCTCTTTCATTAAGATGTAATTATATTGTCTTAATGTTTAAAACGTTATTCTGGTCTAAAAGTTCTTGACTAGTAATCCGGATATCGAGGTCTTAATTCCCAGCGTGTTGACGCAAACATACATACCTTTTCCTGTAAACACTTTTACTTTCCTACCTATCCTATCTATCTACATAAACCTTTCCCGAGCTGACGACAAAACGAGGACTAGTGAACAAAATGACGATAATAAATTGTGAATCTATTTTAAAATGCTGTGCTGTGACTTTGTTTCCTCAGTTCTTAATCATATCGACCATCATAGGAAACTTGTGCAGAAATTTTCTTGTTTTCAAAAGTGGTTTTTCAGTGTTTACCGCTAGTGGTGTCCCTCCAGACCGTGAGATCGACCAAGATGAAGGATTTATTTACCAGTCGAACAACTTTGAGTGAGTCAGATCCTGTCCAATTCCACCATATTATCCCGTATATTATATCAACATCAAAATAAACATTGAATACAGTCCACTCTTTAAATCGCAGTATAGATAGATTATAATTTTTATTTGCGATTATGCGGCGTAGGCAATTAACTTTTATTTCATTCATTTGTGATATTTCACTATTCATCCATAAAAACGTATCTCGTAGTATTATTGCGGCACGTTACAGAAAGGAAAATACTCTAAAAATCGCCCTGGTGAAAGACCACCAATCAAAATTGATTTTTTAATGGCTTTAGCGAAAATGGTGTCCAGACCTGAATAGCCTGGTACTTCTTAACCTTCCTTCCCCCATCTCCCCACTACCTTTATTCTCACTAAAACCCGTCATTGGGAAGCCATAATCTCAAAGATCAAATGTTCCAAGCAGCCGACGAATTAGAAATAAGAAAGGTGAGAGCAAATATTATGATCATTACAAGTGTGCCCTAAAGCGTCATGGTGAATCAGTTTGACCGTATTATACCTACATCATCAAGGGGAAATATTCTCAATAGTCAACATAATCGAATTTTTTTTTTATTATTTCTAACTTTATGAGTAAAACCTCAAATTGTAAAATTTAATTAAATGAAGACTATACATACTAGCGAAACTCAATCGAAAATCTAAAGTCGGAAAAATCAGAAAAAAGATATTGGCTACTCTGCCAATACCTTTTTTTGATTTTTCTGTCTCCAGATTTTCGATTGAGTTTCGCTAGCATTGTCTTCATTTTGTCAGATATTTTTGTTGAAAACTACAAGGTGTTCCGCATCGGTCTGGTAAAATCTAACAAATCCGACCAATAAGGGTCATGAATTTTTCTCAATCCGTCGAAAGCTAAATATGTAGAAAAAATCTAACCGTACACCAAATGAAAAATCTTCTTATGTAGATTCTGTTGCGAACCACCGATTGGTTGTAAGTAGGTTTGTTCTTCTCCGTTCAATGGCGCAGTGAGGTGACATCTGTATGTTGCGTCCACCGCCCACACACCAGTTAGTGCTCTGAGTTGCAAAACCGGCGATTCGGCGAGAAAACCACTCAGAATAAATGCCGAGCGGCTTCTGACGGTGTTCCGCCATTCCCGGGCTGCCGGTGGCGCGTTTATATTAATTACAGGGGTTAAAATTAATTAAAAAAATTATGAGTACATACAAAATACATAGAAGCGCATAAGTTGTGTATGTAGGTATATTAAGATTCACAAGCAATTCGTGATATTTTGAAATATAACCTCTCGGATTTGAGAATTGATTTGCGTTTTCGAATGAATTTGGATGGTTTGAAAGCAATTGTATAGCTTAAATTATCGCGTAATTGATTAAAATCATTATAGATCACCCCACTCCCCCTCCCCCATATGTTATGTTTTAAACCGTAGACTAGAATTTTTTGTACCAGTCTGAAGATGGCTTTGACGACATCAATCCCTGTAAACTTCAGACCACCAAACGAGAGGCTGAAGAGAAAAGTGTGGCACTATAGGTCAGTAGATTGGTTCGGTCTGCGGGCACATTTTAATGCTTTTCCGTGGTCAGCTGTCTGTTTTCGGATTTCGGATCCCTCAAGATGTGCCCAGGAAATTGGTGAAGTCATCACATCCGCGATGGATGGCTTCATCCAATCTACTGTTAAGGAAACTGGTGTGGGCTCAAAGCCGTGGTTCAGTCGACAATGCGCTGAAGCAGTGCGACGAAAAAACGCGGCTTACCGAGCCTGCAACACATCTAGAATATCCGAAGACAGAACAGCTTACAACAAAATGGCGAAGGAAACCAAGAGAATCATAAATAGGTCAAAATTCGAGCACGACCAGCAGATCAGCAGAAAACTGACTGCATGCCCGCATGGCAGCAGGCAATTCTGGTCGCTTGCGGGCTCAATAGGTCGCAATTTCTGCAAATCCAGTCTGCCACCTCTTACCAGACCTGACGGCTCACTAGCAAACACCGCCACCGAAAAGGCTAACTTACTAGGTAAAATGTTTGCGGATAACTCAACCCTCGATGACCAAGGTGCTGTCCCGACGTCGGTTCCTCACTGCGGTTTTCGTATGAAAAAGCTGAGGATCCGGCATCGGGAAGTACTCCATGTTTTACGAGGGCTTGATGTTAATAAAGCTAGTGGGCCTGACGGAATACCTGCCCTGGTACTGCAAAGGTGCGCTGCAGAAATAGCTCCAATTTTGACGAAGCTTTTTAAACTGTCCCTGAAGACTGGCTCTATGCTCTCTGGTTGGAAAAAAAGCGGTTATCCATCTTATTCCAAAGAAGGGTGACCGCTCCAACCCGGCCAACAACCGCCCCATAGCGATCACATCAGTTCTGTCTAAGGTGATGGAACGTGTGATCAACGACAAACTGCTCACATACCTCGAGAAGAACAAAATTATTAACGACCGTCAATACGGATTCCGGCGGAACCGCTCGTGCGGTGATCTTCTCGCGTATGTGACGCATGTTTGGGGGCGATGCCTGGAACGTTTCGGTGAGACCCAAACGGTTGCACTGGACATCTCCAAGGCCTTTGACCGGGTTTGGCACCGAGGACTTGTCAACAAACTGCATTCTTACGGACTTCCCGCATCCTTGTGTACGTGGATTGCCGACTTCTTGAGGGAGAGGTCGATTCAGACGGTAGTCGATGGTTTCACCTCTTCCTCACACTCGATAAATGCTGGCGTCCCGCAGGGATCGGTTCTGTCTCCGACGTTTTTGTTGCACATCAACGACCTTTTGTCATGTGCACCAATTCATTGTTACGCGGATGACAGAACAGTTCATGATAGCTTTTTGTTTGACAAGCCCCCAAAGGGCTCACAAACTCCAACAGCTCGTAAGGCTTTGAAGCAAAGAATGGACGGTTACCTCGAGAGTGTTTTCTCTTGGGGTAAAAATAATCTCGTTGAATTTAATGTTTCAAAGACCCAATCTTGTCTGATTACGTCTAAAAGGGATCGAAATGAAAATCTAGTCTCTTTCAACGGAAGCAATCTCCCGAACAGGCCCTCCATTGATATGCTTGGTGTAACCCTAAGTGACCAGCTCAGGTATGGAGGCTCCATCGAAGCCAGAGTAAAGTTAGCATCCCAAAAACTGGGCGTACTGTACAGGGCCCGCAGATACTTTAATAGTACACAACTGCTAACCCTGTACAAATCGCAAGTGCGCCCCATGGTTGAATTTGGCAGCCACCTCTGGTCTGGAGCTCCAAAATACCTGAAAAATACCCTCGACTCTGTGCAGAAACGGGCGGTCCGTTTGATAGATTCTCCCATCTTAACAGACGGATTGCAATCTTTAGAGCACAGGCGTCGGGTGGGAATGCTATCCTTGTTCTAACGGTATTACAATGGAAGATGCTCCGAGGAACTAGCATCATTGATCCCTTCGGCACCGGTGTATAGTCGGGAAACACGCCAAACGCGTGCCAAACATTTGTACACAGTTGACATTTGTCACATGAGAACGGGTCGTTTCTTCGACTCGTTTTCGTGTTCAACAGCTCGGCTATGGAATGATTTGCCGGCCTCTGTGGTTTCCTCCTTCCTACAACATGGGTCTCTTCAAGACCAATGTTCATTCCTTCCTCTCCTCAAAAAGACCCTCCACACAGCATCCCAGATGACATAGACCCTGAGGGAAATTATTTTCCTCAGGGCCTCCTGTGTGGAGTTAATGTAAAAAAAAAAAAAAACGAGCTGAAACCGGTTGCGGCGCATAAAATTAAGTGGAAAATAGTTTAATATTTGTTTAATTATAATAGATTATAATGGAATTCCACCACGAATTGTCAGTTTCAAAAATAGAAATATTAAAAAAATGTCTCCACTAACACTGAGAGCAGTCTTCTTACCTACATTAGTATTTTTCCCCGTGTAGATCTCAAAATCAAAATGTGTGTCTTTTTTAGTATCGGGATTTTTCGTTTCATCGAGTTTTAAGTCACTGCGGTGCTAAAGGAGTTTTCACTTCAAAAATTAACCGCTGTAATTTTCGGGTCCGGCAATAGGTATTTAGAACTCGGACAAATAAATAATGGCTAAAGTTCGGTTTAGGGGCGAGAGTCCTAGATAATTTTTTTTTTTTAAAACTAATTATGGGTCGGAAAATCCGAATCTGAAAGAATTAGGCGTCGGCAAGCAATATTAAATGAATTACACGACTTTAAAATTGTCTATAAACACAAAGGACACTACAAGTCATAGAAAAACAAGAAAGATGCTACACCACATAAAATTAAGTGTTGCCATTAAGCAACAATATCAATAACTCATTTAAGTATTATTTATTTTATAAATTTTACTCACTTTTGTATCACAAACTATGTTACATAAACCTAGCGTAGCCGCTAAACTATTTGAAAACTGGGATGTTTTCTGGCCTTGACGCGAGTAGGCGCTACGAAGGGGGCACTTTCTTTTCTATCACAAACCATGTTACACAAACCTAGCGTAGCCGCTAAACTACTTTAAAAATGTACATTGATATTAGTGACCGGTGTATGTCACAACTTTTTAAGACTACGAATTTTCATACTTTTGGTCTAAGAATACGGCCGTTGAAATAGTCATAATTCATCAGGTTAATGTGTTATGTGATGAATTATCATGTGAGAAGGTATCGTGCCGGAAAGTTTTACCTTATTGATATTATTGCTTAATGGCAACACTTAATTTTATGTGGTGTAACATCTTTCTTGTTTTTTATGACTTGTTATGTCAATGCATTCAAAATGACGTGTTTTCGTTTGTGTTTATAGAAAATTTTAAAGTCGTGTAATTCAGTTAATATTGCTTGCCGACGCCTAATTCTTTCAGATTCGGATTTTCCGGCCCATAATTAGTATAAAAAAAAAAAAAAATTATGTAGGACTCTCGCCCCTAAACATAATTTTTCCCTAAATAATATTATGTAAATGTCGGGTTGGTACTTAATTTCATGATTATTTTCTTTGATCGTCCTTTATCTATGGATATGTCAATATTTGGCGTCTCTTTTCTTGCAACGCTGTCAAATTATCGCTACACCTTTCGAAGTAATATTCTGTTATTCTATACTAGTTTTGTTAAATTTATACGATTTGAGGTTATTTCAATAACTGTCACGTTTTTACAGCAAAGTTTATAAAATTCAAGCACTTTGGATTTGACAGCCGCGTTTCACCGTGTCCGTAAGTGTGACGTATGTGTATGAGGGTGACGGCATGAGAGCGAGATAGCGAGTATGGGAAGTATAAAAGGGATGTACCGCTATTGAGCGCTCTCTCCATATTAATCTGGCAACCAATAAACATCGTAACATCTTGATATTATTTTCTACCCGCCAACATCACAGTTGGCGCAGCTCGGTAGTTCGTAAATTTTTACGTAAATTGGAAGAATCTACGCGGTAGATTTCGGGATCTGACGGATTGTTGTCAGGATTGCAGGAAGCGATCGCAGGAAGCGATCGCATTAAGAAGAAATTGGAGCAGCCACACGCAAGTATTCGCGTGTGTGGGACCGACAAATTACAAAATTATTGTCGTTCGGGTACACCGTGTAACGGGGTACAAAAGGACCGGATCAAGGATCGGGTCAAGGACTGGATCATCGTGTGGATTAGCCGGGAACCAGGACTTGGTTTCCGTCGCTGCAGTCTGGGAAGGAAGACCTCGGAGTAGGGATTGGATCCGCAGCTGTCGGGAGACGGAGCCAGACGGGGACGGTGATCTACGGCTCTGGGTGGCGTGCACGTGGAACGTGGAACGTGGACCTCGGAGTGTAGCCTTCTAGGAAGTGCTGAGATAAGTAGTATTGATTATTTTGTTTCAGCTCTTCCCCCAATGGAGGGTGTTTGTAAGAATTTGGGGACGTTCTGTTACAGAACGGGAAACTGGTCATTGTTCAAGGAACGACTGGATCAGGCCCTCATTTTACATGATGACAAAGTGTTATCACAAGAACGCAAAAGAGAATTTTTGCTGAGTTGCCTCACCGAAGAAACTTTCTCTTTATTATGTGATCTATGTTTCCCTAAAAAGGTTTCTGTTTGTTCTTTTGATGATTTATGTAAATTATTTGATTCACATTGCAAACCTATTCAAAATATTTTCGAGTCGCGTGAGTTATTTTATAAGTGTAAACAGCTAGCTAACGAATCTATTAAAGATTACGCTGCTAGGTTGAGAGGACTGAGTTTGACGTGCAATTTTGAATTGAGGCTGGAATCTTGTTTAAAAGACATATTCATTATTGGAATTTTCAATGAAAAATTAAAACATAAGTTGTTCGTTGAGGGGGTAAATACTTCTTTTTCGGAATGCGTTCAGTTAGCAGCTTCATGGGAACATGTTGTTAATTTTAAGAAAGTTGATACGAATTTAAATGTTGTGCATAAGGATAGTAATGTTGTCCGTAAATCCAGGTCGGATAGTCCGATCAGATTTAAAAGTGCAGTGCGTAGTAAGACGCCAGTAAATATTGCATTAAAAAAATGTTTTTTGTGCGGAAAAACGAATCATTTGCAGAAAGATTGTTGGAAGAATATTTTTTGTAATCGGTGCAATAAATCGGGTCATCCTAGTAATGTGTGTAAAAACAGTAAAATTAATGTAGGTAATAAGAATAAACGATTAAATTCGGTTTTTATGTTGCATGACGGCACGGGGCCGGAACCGATATTCGTAGATCTCATTATTGGTAACACTGTTCTGCGAGCGATTGTTGACACCGGCGCTGAGATTAATGCAATTCCATATGAAGTGTATTTAAAAGATTTTGTTTCTTGTAAATTGGAAAGATGCGATATTCAATTGTCAGGATATGACGGGAAACGGTTAAATATTGTAGGTAAAGTTAATTTATGTGTGTTATTTTTAAATAAAAGTGTAGATACGCAGTTTATAATAATTAAAAACGGTAATTCTACGATTGTTGGTAGAAATTTTTTACAAGTTTTCGGTATCGGATTAAGTGGAATAAATGCGGTAAATACCAGTGAGACTAGTTGTGATAATCGATTAAATTTTCGTGATAGTTTAAAGAAAAAATATGCTCATGTGTTTTCAGAAAAATCGGGTAGGCTTTTAGGTTATGAAGCTAACATCGAAGTTATTTCGGAGTTCAGGCCAAAGTTTGTGAATCCAAGATCGTTACCTTTTAGTTTACGTGGAAAGGTAGAGGAGGAATTAAATAAGATGTTACGTGAAGATATAATTGAAAAGGTAGAAATAAGTGTTATGGCTAGTCCGATTGTTGTTGTAAAAAAGAAAGACGGTTCAATTAGAATTTGTACTGATTTTAAAACCACATTAAACCCTATGTTAGCGAAGTTGAAATATCCATTGCCTCGTATAGAAGATTTAATTTCATCTTTAAATGGTGCGAATTTTTTTGCTAAAATAGATTTGCGTAATGCTTTTGGTCAGATTTCGTTGAACGAGAAGTCGAGGAAATTATGTGTGATTAGTACGCATGTAGGTTTATTCAGGTTTAAAGTGTTGCCTTTCGGTTTGACCACAAGCCCGGCTATATTTATGCAAGTTATTCAGGCGGTAGTAGGTAGACTTCGTAACGTTCGTATATTTCTAGATGATATTTTGTTGTTTGGAAATTCTGAAGAGGAATTATTCTCTATTTGTGAATCTGTACTTAGCAAGTTAAGTGATTGTGGATTAACTATTAATGAAAATAAGTGTTCTTTTCTAGAAACTGAGATAGAATATTTAGGTTTTAAAATTTCGCGGAAAGGAGTTATGCCTTTAGAAAATAAAATCTGTGCGATTACTCAAATGGCAGTACCGACAAATGTTTCAGAACTTAGGAGTTTACTTGGGGTTATTTCATATTATAGAGCTTTTGTTCATAATATTTCAGGTATTTTGTCTCCATTGTATAACTTGTTAAAAAGGGGAGTAAAATATGTGTGGTCTGAGGAATGTAATATTGCGTTTGAGCGAGTTAAGAAACTGCTGACGTCAGATAATATTTTAGTGCATTTTGATCCTAATTTACCAATTAAACTTATTTCAGACGCATCTGAAAAAGCGTTATCAGCGGTGATTTGCCATGTATATGATAATGGTTTAGAGAGACCTATCGCATTTGCTAGCCGATTATTGTCAGAAACAGAATTAAAGTACTCTATTTTAGATAAGGAAGCGTGTGCTATAATTTTTGGGTTGAAGAAATTCTTTCAGTATTTATACGGCAATAAATTTGTTTTGGCTTGCGACAATAAGTCGTTAGTACACATTTTGAACACGGATAAGCAAGTACCTGTATTGGCCGCTAACCGTCTGCAGAGGTACGCCCTAATACTCCAGACTTTTGACTATAGTATAGAGCATATTAAGTCAGGTGATAACAAAGCGGATTTCTTATCACGAATGCCGATTAATAATAAGGATAATTTAGATGTGTGTAGCGACGATATTGATGCTAGCGATTTTTTTTTAAATTATATTGATTCTTTAAACGTGAATACGGTTGAGTCAGAGTTTGTGAACATAATCGAGTCAGAAACAACATTAAATGCGGAAACGATGAAACAGTTTTCGATTAATGATGTAAATATAGCGAGCATTATCGAGTTCACAGCAAATGGTTGGCCGGATAAAAAGTTCTTAAAGGATGATTTATTGAAATTCTGGTATTTTAGGGACAAATTTGGAAACGTCACCATGATCAGATTTCAGAGAGGAAGGTTAGGTGGGGGGAGTGTGACAGGTCTGATGATTTGCTGGACCTGGGTCCACTCTCGGATGTGGACATGACCAAATTTCCTAATTCCTCTAATTTTTGCAGGTCACCTACACCATGGGAGGGGAGGTTACGCCCTCGAGGTCAACGCCCACGCTACACGTGAAGAACAAGAATAATTACATATACTATGGAATGGAAATATTTAGATATTTTGTTTTGTATAAATTTGTGAATAAAGAAATGTATGTAATTAGGTTTTAAGTGTGGGGGTGTGACGTATGTGTATGAGGGTGACGGCATGAGAGCGAGATAGCGAGTATGGGAAGTATAAAAGGGATGTACCGCTATTGAGCGCTCCCTCCATATTAATCTGGCAACCAATAAACATTGTAACATTAACAGATGTTATTACTACCCGATCCCAAGACATCACAGTTAAGAAGTATTTACCCCCTCAACGAACAACTTATGTTTTAATCAATTAAATCTTCTGGAAATATTGAGTAAGTAAGACCTCACTTCCTTCATTGGTGCTTGTTTATTATTAGAATATATCGATTAACACTTCATTGATAAGTTTTTACAGTATTCGAGATATAACATATTGAGCTACCAACACCAACCAGGTTAACAGGTGACCGACGGGAGAACATGAGTTTGTTCGATGTTGATTTACCGCCGCTGTCACAATTAAACCAAACGGTTAAATGTGCATTAAATGCTTAACCTGGACTATAGATTTATCCAGGTTCCAATTAGTAAATATCATCTTTTGTCCTGCATTAACACTCAAGGTCAATAATAACTTAACAATTTTTTTTACCTAAATTCATAAACATTGAATATTGTTTTTTTTTCGGGATACATTTACTACGCTGTGAATCGGATGTTATCAATTGCCTTGCGTCTGCACGGTTGAAATCTAAGAACACGACTTCGAATACATTCGACGACCTCCGCAGTTCAGTGGGTAAGACACTTGACTCACAATCCGGAGGTCGCGGGTTCGAACCCGGCATGCGCAAATAATTTTTATTTGATAAATTTGTGTTATTTCACAATTAATTCATTTTAAATAATATATAGTATATTTGCGGCACGTTCCAGAGTGGAAGATACTATCAGTATCGCCCTGGTGTAAGACCACCATTCAGAATTGAAACGTTGCTTGAAAATGGCTTTAGCCGTGTTTGGTGACCAGATCTGAATAGCCAGGTACTTCCCAACCTTCCTCTTCCCCACCTCCTTCCCCTCCCCACTACCTTCAGCCTCACTACATGCCCCAATTGGGGATGCCATAGTCTCACTGGCTCAGACGGGAGCAGTTGAGATTCTTGTGCGGTATTCACTGTAAAAAAAAAAAAAAATCTCTGACGCCGCGCCTTATGCAAAAGCATCTTAGTTCTTGAAGTAGGAAGAGTCAATTTTGTAATAGAACCGAATTCAAGATTGTAGCCAATAATGTGAAAAGATGCCTTTACTTACGTTTTCAGCTAGCATGAGAAGCTATGGTTGGCAGGCGTAAGTACTATAAGAATTAATAATAATAAACGTGATTTCTGCCACGTTATATGTGATGTCATTGCCTGTCGCGGTTACTTTGTTCCGGTGACTAGCGGTCACTGGATCCGAGGAATCGGCTATTTTTGGAACCAGTTTCTATCGGATTTATAAAATGGTTAAAAACTGGATGAAGCCGAACTAAAACCGCCTCGCAGCAAAAACCTGCGGTGCGAGTTTTTAACCGCTAGTATTGTTATAATTATCAAGAGTAGGAACTGTTTTGTAAAGGTAAAATTTTATATTCATTTTATTATAATATATTAGTAGGAACTGTAATGTACGATTATTTTCTTCCATATGTCGATGTCTATGGAAATGTCATTGAACCTTTTGACGTTCAAATCGCATCTTGTCATTTTTGCTCCGCTTTTCTGAAGTAATATTGTATTCAGTGCACAATACTTGCATTAATTTTGTACAGTTTTATGTCACTTTACTGAACATCCCTTTTCTATTCCGAAATATTCAAATGATTGCACTTCTTCTTTTCTAGTGACGTTTCTTCAACACATTGGAATTGTCGTCTTGTACGTAAGCAGTTTCATGTTATATTAACTAAATAAGACTTACGGCTTTAACTCAAGCAATAAGAATAAATCACTTTTATAAAATTCACGATATTATAATATATATAACATAGTTCGGAGTTAGAAGATTTGCCGATCGTGTGGTATCTTATCAGTTGTCTATAATTGTGTAGGCAATGATTCGGTTTTCGAAATATTTATTTCGATTCGTAAAGCTAAACAAAAATATTTTCAAACATCATTTATACTGATACGTTTTAAGATTTTCACGGCCAAAAGTATTTTCGTTATTTGTTTTTGGGGTGTTATGCATCTACCGGATCTGCCATGATGACGGACACTGCAACGCTGTCCGAAACGTTTGCTAAAGAAGGAGGTAGCGCAACACGGCATAACACCCCAAAAACAAATAACAAAATCATTTATATTACTCTCCCGTAATAATATTGCACAGACTGATGTGTTGGGAAACTCGCACGAATCAGCCATCGCCGATCCCAGGTCAATTCGAACTGGTTAGCAATAACGAGTCGTGGGTAGACTATTGATTTTTTTTCCGAGATATTTACAATGGTTATTCTAGGAAGCCTAATGGTAAAGAGAACGAATGGACAACCATTAAACCCTTTTATATGTTACTCATGCTTTCTCACTCATACAAGCATGTCGCTTATACACCGCAAGACATACGTTCACCACACTATCCCTCCACACAATCCATTATACTTTAAATTAATATGTTTTTCATTGTTTGTGGAAAGTTACAGAAAGGTAATCATACGCCTTTCGGATGTATGGTGTATGTATTTCTCTGTAATTATTGTACTTATCGTGGTGACAGAGCTGACTTGTGCCAGCTCTGCTCGGAAACTGAGTTAACTGAGAGCAGCAGGTCGCTACGTAAATGACAGCAATTCTCGTGTATCGCTTACGTCTCTAAGACGTGGATTCTCTTTCTAGGGTCAATTAATAAATTCTGTCCAGTTTCATATAACCTCTTTTATTTGCATTGTCTTTAAGGATTGACTATTCATCTTATATTTTATACACCTTAAAACACTACTTTGTCAGTAGTAAAACATTCCTTTACAAACTGATTCCAATTAGTCGATTTCATTAGGGTTACATCACATTTTTTCTTGCGGTTTCTAATTGCCACTAATACATATCACCAAGTTTGTTTTAACAATTATTATAAGCAATAATTATCAGCCTGAAACACTCATCTTCATTGAAAAAATCTTCCGAGAAAAGATATTTGCCGCCAACCGGACTTGAACCCGTGTCCTTCTGATTGCCGCTCAGGTGCTCTGACCACTGAGCTATGGCGGCTTATCATATACCCGCTAAATAATTCAATATGTACTAGTGTTTCATTGAACAATTACTGTTTATTACATTTTTCCACCTGAAAACAACCAACTTTATTTTTGTGAGAGAGACATTGTTAGTGTTAAATCTCTCGCTAGGTGGCGTCGAGACAAATTGTCTACATTTTTTGGGGAAATACTTTAACTTGTCAAATATTAATTATTATTTTTTCAATTATTATAAGCAATAATTATCAGCCTGAAACACTCATCCACATTGAAAAATCTTCCGAGAAAAGATACATGACGCCAACGGGACTTGAACCCGTGTCCATCGAGAGGACACGGGTTCAAGTCCCGTTGGCGTCATGTATCTTTTCTCGGAAGATTTTTCAATGTGGATGAGTGTTTCAGGCTGATAATTATTGCTTATAATAATTGTTACCCTTTGTGCTATGCATAAAAAATCTTGTCTTAAAAACGTTAGTTTTACAATTAAAAATAATAATAATTATTTTTTCATTAAACTAACTAACTTTTCACTTAAACTAACGTTTAAGACAAGATTTTTATGAATAGCACAAAGGGTAACAATTATTATAAGCAATAATTATCAGCCTGAAATACTCATCTTCACTGAAAAAATCTTCCGAGAAAAGATACTTCAAGGGTTCAAGTCCCGTTGGCGGCAAGTATTCTCGGAAGGCTTTTTCAATGTAGATGAGTGTTTCAGGCTGATAATTATTGCTTATAATAATAATAATAATATATTTATTTGGAAAACAAACAGCTTAATAAGAATAGAGTGTATAATATATAATATAATATATAATACAATACATAAGAAAATAGAGTGCTAAAATAAACAGTAAGCCTAAAAACATGACAAGAAAAAACATAAAGAAAACGAAAAAAAAATAGTTACGAGAAGCTAAATATTTGAATATGCATGATAAGAATATAGAAAAACACAATAAAGGGTAAACTTTTGATCTTATAGGAGTATAAGGATGATGTGTATGTAATTAGGGAATATGTAAATATATTGCAAATTAGGAAAAGAAATCTGATAAATAATACAATAAATATATATAAATATGGATGTTAAGTGGTGTGTTGTGATGCATTACATTTATCTAAAAGTGTTGCTTTGAATTTGTTGAAAGTTATATTTAAGATGTCTGTATGTGTGAGGTGTGTGTTATGATAGTGGCAGGCTCGATGTATGAATTCATTTTGTAAGTAGTTGGTGTTGGAGCGGCTGTTATAAAAAAGGGATACGTTTCTGCCATTGCGACCAGGAACTCTAATATCTATTTTTTGTAAAAGATACGGGGAAGATATCGTATTATTTAGGATTCTATACAATAACAATTGATCAGAAATAATTCTCCTACAATTTAATTTCGGGATTTTAAAGAATCGACGGATATCTTCATTTGATTGGAATGCATAAAACGACCGAAAATTTAAGTAGGAGAGAAATTTTTCCTGAACACGTTCTATTCTATGAACATATGTTACGTATCTTGGATTCCAAATTTGTGAGGCGTGTTCTAGGTGCGGACGAACGTAGGTATAATATAGCAAAATAAATGTATCGAGATAATAAAATAGTTTTGATGTTCGTAGTATAAATCCTAACATTTGGGTGGCTTTAGTGACAATATTATTAATATGCAATTCGAATGTAAGTTTGGAATCTAAGGTAACACCCAGGTCCGGAACTGATTCTTTTCTTTTAATATCGACATCGTTTATTGAATAATTAAATATTATTTTGGTCCTATTTCTTGTAAACGATATTGAGTAACATTTATCTATATTTAGGAACAAGCAGTTAATTTTGCAATATTCGCTGAGATTATTAAGGTCCTCCTGTATTTTTAAGCAGCACGTGATATCATCGATCGGGAGGTATAGTTTCATATCGTCTGCATATAATATTGCCTTGCAGTGTTTATAATATTGCTTTGCAACTTGTAATGTCATTAATATAGATATTAAACAGGAGAGGACCCAAAATTGATCCTTGTGGAACTCCAGAGGTAATATTGACCCAGTTTGATTTGAAACCACTTCGCACAACAGCTAGCGAATGGTTTCTGATATATGAGTCTAGCCATCTTAGTAGATCTCCATGGATACCCGCGAGTTTTAATTTACTAAACAGAATGGAGTGGTTAACTTTATCGAACGCCTTGCTGTAATCTGTATAAATGGCGTCAGTTTGAATACGCTTATCCATATTATGAAGTATAAAGTTCGTAAAACAAGCTAAGTTAGTAGTGACGGATTTACCGCTTCTGAATCCATGTTGGTGTTCACTAAGAGTGTTCTTTAATGCGTTGGAAATTTGGTCTGCTGCAAGTTTTTCGAATAATTTTGAAAAAATCGATAGTTTGGATATTGACCTGTAATTTTGTACAAGGTTTCGCGGACCGGACTTGTATATTGGGGTTACAAATGCTTGTTTCCACATCGAAGGAAATTTACCCGTTTGTAACGAACGTTTAAATAATATTAATAACGGATATGCTAAATTCTTTGAGCATTTGGAGATAAATATAGGTGGGATTCCATCTGGACCAGCACCATAATAATTGTTACCCTTTGTGCTACGCATAATCTTGTCTTAAACGTTAGTTTATCAATTAAAAAATAATAATTAAGTTTGTTTTACTTTGTACCCTGAAATGCAGAAACCAATAATGTACATTTATTTTTACAGGTATTGCAAATTTATTTGAGCTGGGACAACTTACCACCATTATATTAAACCAGAACTCTATCATCACTGAATGTCATGGATCTTCCCAACACAGAGAGTGTTTCCATCAAGGTGGAACCAGGGTCCCAGGAAGAGGGTGGAGGTGAAATTCCGTATACAGATATTGATATCTGCCTCCCGGATGTGAAGAAGGAATGTTTGCAGTATGCGGCGAGCACTCCTACAACCAGTAAGTTGCATTATAAAAGCAACTAAATTTTGATTTTAAATTTAGTTTTTCGGAATTCTTGTCCTTTTTTAAATGATTCGCAGACCTACATCCTTCTTTATGACTTCCTCTTCATGTAGTTTATTAGTTATTCTGATTTTTCCTTTAAAATGTACCTTCACGGCAAACTAACCATATATTTACTTAAGGCAATTGTCGCGCATGTACCATCTAGATCAATTAACATAGACTCCAGGTATCCACCATGGTACAGTCCCGCATTAAAGTAATTAAAGATAATCTTAAATTTCATAAAAATATAAAATTTATAACCGTAACTCTTGACTATCAAACTTTCTCTCTTCTGCGAGAACGACAAAAGTGTATGGAAAAAGTGCGCTACAATAATTTTATTAATATGGCTGAAATTAATATTAATACCGATACCAAACACTTTTAATTTTGAACCTTTGTTAAATCTAAGCAAAAAACTCTGAAATTCCTAACAATATGTTTCTTAGCTCTCAGCATGTATCGGGTGAGAAAGATATATGTAAATTATTTAACACGCATTTCCAATTCTCCTTCGAATCCCCGCCCCGTGCGACTCGTCTACAACTCGAATATATAATCCAAACACCTCAGTTGTCAATCTTAGTAATGTTAATATAAACACTGAATTAGTTTGTAAATATCTTAAACCATTAGACCCTACTAAAGGCAGTAGCCCTGATGGTATACACCCTGTATTCTTAAAGAATTTCGCTAGTGTTCTATGTTATCCGCTAAGTCTAATATTCAAGGCTTCATTATCTTCTGGAATTTTTCCGCAGAAATGGAAAAGTTCATACATTGTGCCTATATTCAAAACAGGAGACAAGCATAATATTGAAAATTACAGACCAATCTCAAATGTAATGGGTAAACTTTTCGAAAAAATAGTTTTTGATATCATTTTTCCTCGTATACGACCACACATAATTTCGAATCAACACGGTTTTGTCACCAAAAATCAACAGAAATTAATCTATGTGAGTTTGTTCACACAGTCCTTGTTGCTATGGATAACGGATATCAAGTCGACACAGCATCTTAATTGAGAAAGTCGAAGCAATGGGTATACATGGTGACCTGCTTCGTTGGTTAGCCTCTTATCTTGAAAATCTGTACAAGGATTCTGCTCTAGTTTCGTCCCGGTAACCTCAGGAGTTCCCCAAGGATCTCAACTTGGCCCCCTCTTATTGAATATTTTTTTGAATGACGTTAACAAAACTATCCGTAACTCTCAACTGTACCTATATGCGGATGACAAAAAGATTTTCAAAATCATTAAGTCTAAGATGGATTGTCTAGAGCTCCAGAATGCCCTTGACTCTCTGGTCAATGTATATTGTCTAGAAAATCGCCTTCTTTTGAATGCAGATAAATGTAGTGTTATATCTTATTCTCGAAAGAAACACTCAATATTATATCCCTACATTATTAAGAACAATATTTTAAACAGAGTAAATGTAATAAGAGAGTCGTAGGCTTTGAAAATGTTGGGATTTATTCTTAGAGTAAGTTCAGTTTTCAAAAATCCACCCTGCATTGCACCCTGCGTAGCTTGCATTGCGTTTGTTCAGCAGGCGCTGCGTGCATCGCGTTACACTAACAAAAGCCGTACAGGCCGGACATATAAATATTTAGCCGGACACGACCTAAAAAAGCCAAACATGTCAGGCTAAAGTCGGACAGATGGCAACCCTAGTCGCACGTGTAGTATAACTTACACGTGTCTTTTTGATGCTAGGAAATATTATTCGATTTGGCAATAAGCAATAGAACTCCCTTCTGAAGGTTAAATGGTTTTCCTTCTAGAAATAGCTTTTTTATATAGATATAAGACAATTTGTCTATTGGTTGTAGTTCTTTATTTGTAATGACAAAATAAATTATGTGTTTCTCTGCTAACAAAGAAACTACATTTAAAGTTTATTTGTCGATTATAAAAACATTATAACACTTATTTATCTGATATCTTGATTATTTGAATGTCTGCTATATAGCTAGTCAAAAACAATAATAATCTGTTTGTATGTCACCATGACAACACATCATACTTTTCAAATGTAATTCATTATTGGAACACGAAGGAATCCCTATGCCTAGGTAGGTATTCCTTTACATCTCCCCCCTAGGGTTCGAAAATTTCCCTGGAGATTTTCGCTTCTTTCAATACCTTTTTCTTTTTTTTTTCTAAACTTCATTTTCTTCTGGTACGGGGGCATGAATAAGTTTTGTAATATGGTAAAAATTTGACTCCATCTTTCTATGCCCTGTATTAATCTTGTATATTGATTGTGATAATTTATCTTCGATTTCAAACGGACCAATCTTTAACTCATCTAATTTTCTTCTATTTAGTTTGTGACCATTTTCAACATATACCATATCGCCTATTTTAAAATTATGCATTGTTCTTTTTTTATCAATTAACATTTTATTATATTCATGTGACTTAATTGTTCTTTCTAATGCAAATTTTCTGTCTCTAATCCAGTCATCTGTTTCTTTTTTAAATTTAAGTTCATTTGGTACGAATGAAACATCAGTACCATCCAATAGGTATCTCGGTGCAAAGCCTGTTATTGAGTGTTCTGTGTTATTATATCTATCAACACAATTATGAGCAATAGTCGTCCATGCTTTAGTTTTTAGATTTTCATTTATCTTGCACCTTATTTTATTAACGAGTGTTTGGTTTAGCCTTTCGTTCAGTCCATTAGAAAACGGTGAATTTACTGCAGTGAAAATTAGTGTGATTGATCTTTCATTTAAAAAAGTTTTAAACTCTTTTGAGTTAATTCCAGGATATTGGTCGGTTAGAACCATGCCAATTTCATTACAATTTGGTACAATATTTATAAGTTTTATGAAGTCCCTTGCACTCTGTGTTTTTGAGGTTAATATATAAGCATATCGAGTAAAATGGTCGACTAAAAGGTGCAAATATTTTTTTGTTGGTCGAGAGCCACCAAATCCCCCAATTGTGTCTATTGAGACAATTTCAAGTGGTTTTGTGGCAGGGCCTAATTGCGACATTAAACCATATTTAGCCTGTCGGTAGTAAATCGGTGATATTTCTTGTTAAGTTCTTTGCTGCATAAAGTTTTCCTATTTTCATTTGCATTTGTTTTATACCTATATGACACATATTTTCATGTATTAGTTTTATAAATTTTATACTGAGTTCCTCTGACAGTAGTATTTTTTCTTGCTTTCTTACCCTCTTATAATATATATTGTGTTTATATATTAACTTGTTCTTGTGTTTTTTTATATCCTCATTTTTTTCTTGATCTGTTTATATATTATTCAATGTTACTAAGTTTATTATTTTTAATTGTTCATGTACATCTTTATTAGCTTCTAATACTGGGTTTCTGCTCAAGCAGTCTGCCTCTAAATTATTCTTTCCTGGTGTATATTTTATTTTGAAATCATATTGTGATAGATAATAGGATAAATCTCCTAACTCTTCGTCCGTTCTAGATTTAATGTTTAAATTTTCCAACGGTTTGTGGTCGGAATATACTGTAAAAGGTTTGCCTATTAGCCAGTACTGCCAGTATCTTATGGCCTCTTTAATAACTAAGCATTCTAAATATATATCCTTTTTTTTCTTTTGGGCTTCATTTAATTTTTTAGAGAAATATGCTACAGGTTTTTCCTTTCCGTCTGGTTGAGTTTGCTTTAGCACTGCTCCGATACCTTTCAATGATGCATCTGTATATATGTTTATTGTTAAGTCTTTATCAAAAATTTCCAAGATTGGTTGTGAACACAATAATTGTTTAATCTTCTCGAAAGCTTCTTCGCAGTCTATTGACCATATTAATTTTGGTTGCTTTCTTAGTAAATTATGTAGTGGTTCTAAAATTACTGAACTGTTAGGAATGTACTCGTGGTAGAAATTGATTTTTCCTAGAAGTTGTCTAATATTTTTCTGATTCTTTGGTGTAGGGAAATCTCTTATTGAAATTAAGTTATCTCTCACTGGTCTTACTGTATTATCTTGTATTATATGTCCGAGGTATTTTACCGAATTTGTTGCAAATCGACATTTTGTGAGTTTAAGTCGAAATCTTCTTTTTCTATCGCCTTTAAAAGCTGTGATAAATGATTTATGTGCTCGGTATAGGTTCATCGTTGGCCCGGTCCTCTGCAGTTTTGTGGTCATTTCTTGGAAATTAGTAAAAAATGACCTGGCCACAAAATGCAAAAATACCGTGCCGCCAGCGATAATGTTGATGAAAAGGATTTCTCTTGTTCATTTTCTTGTCAAATTTTCATTCTTGTATATTTTATGCTTATAACTTAATTAAACAAAATATTTTAAGGCTTTCATTACTATGTACAATGCCCCGGTGCAACCCAATAAAGCTTGCGTGCCAGGTTGCCACCGGGAGACATTTTTAAACTATTATCTACAAATTTTATTATTATTTGCGGCCCCAACAAGGGCCAATATTTCTTGCTCTAAGGATAGGCAAAAACTCCTTTGCCTCCCTTTCCGCTAAGCAAGCAGATTGCTTTGCCGCTTTGACAAGAAGACTGCTTTGCCTCATTTGCATTAAAATTGTTATTCTTTAGCCCACGAAGGCAAATATTTAGCCCCCGAAGCCCACACGAGGCCCACGAAGGCAAATATGAAGACCACAAAGCCCACGAAGGCAAACATTCCGACTCACAAGAGGCCAACCATTAACAATGTACATTTCCCCAGTGCAAAAAATAAACGATTACTTTCAGGTTGCTACTGGGGAGATTGTAAACTCATTATTTTACCTTTTTAATTTTTATGTTGTACTATTAATTTTTTACTTTTCAATTTTAAAAGTCTGTGAGCCTTGCAGGACAATGAAATAATCAGTTTTCATTGTATGACTTGCAAGGCCTCCAGGGAAACATAAAACTTTGCCTCTAGGTAAAACCTACAGAAGATAGAGACACATTTTGTTCTTGTCAAAAGACTTAGAAAATTTCGCAGATGAAATTTTCACATTTTTTCCATTTTAAAAATCCCGGGACCTCGTGGGATATTGAAATAAACAGATTTCGATAGACTATCTCACGGGGAACCGGGGAAAAATAATATAATTGCATTTCATTGTGAAATCAAAATCATCTAACTAAAATTAAAATCAAAAAATCTCAAAATGCATCAAATTTCACCAAACAAAAATTCTTGTTATACATTGTACTTTTCTTTATTTGTTTTCAATTATAAATTTATGTTTTTCGCAGTAATTTAGGCTACAAAATCCTGTAAAGTTCTAAATTTAAGCGAGCGCTTTTATAACTTAAACAGGCAAAATATATAATGTACTTTGGACTTTGGATTTATTTATTTTTCAGAGTACCTAAACCGAAGTTTACTTGCTCTAACATATTTATAAAAGGATTATCTAATGATGCTTTACATGGTTTTTAATGTTAATGAGTTTACGAGAAATGAAAATTTTATTTTACTGCGGCTTTATGCAGGAATTTTCTATACGTAAATTATTAATCTCTACGTAAGACAGATTTGGGTTTTTTTATATTTAAAGTGTTCGTTCTCGCTGTATTTAGCGAGAGAGTTTATAGTGGGATTAGAGTGACTATCTAGGCCAGCGTAAAACCTAGTAGCCTGTGCAAAGATAAGGTCTTTAACCAACGGGACATTGGATTCATTGTGGAGAGTAGATATTCTACTCCAGTGAGGTGCATTTAAGGCGAGTCTAATGCATTTATTTTGGAAGACTTGAAGTTTATCAATATGGGTTTTTGCTGCATAACCCCAGATTGGGCAACCGTATGAAAAACATGATCTGATGGTTGTCTTATAAAGCAGTAATTTATTGTCTGTAGATAGACGGCTATTTCTACACATCATGGGATATAGGGATGATAGATAACGATTTGCAGCTTTTCTTTTTTCTTCTATATGTTTTTTCCAAGTTAGTTGATAATCTAGAGTGACACCGAGGTATTTTAATGATGATTCCCATGGAACATTTTTCCCAAACAGTTTAATGAAAGGGGGCCGTTTAGGCCGTGTTTTGTGGAACACGGTCGCGACACTTTTGGTCGGATTGATAGAGATTCTCCACTTTTTACACCACTTTTCTGTAAGAGTGGCTTGTTTCTGTACGCGGCGTGTAGCAGTGGCCTCGACAGTTGAACTCGAGATGATGTTTGTGTCATCGGCGAATTGGGTTATTATGATATTGTGATATATTGATTTAGGAATGTCACTCGAATAAATGTTGTATAATGACGGGGAGAGTTGACTGCCTTGCGGGACCCCAGCTGACAGGGGACGAGTAGTGGAGAAAATATTATCTATTTTTACTTTAAATGAGCGATTTCTCAGGAAACTATTTATAAGTTGGATGATTCTAAGTGGGTACCCTAGACAGTACATTTTATATATGAGGCCGTTATGCCAGACTTTGTCGAACGCTTTACTAACGTCTAGAGAGAGTATTACTGTTTTTTTCTTTGTATTGAAGCCCTCCGTGATGTGTTCCACGACACGGAGGAGTTGATGAGTGGTTGAATGACCAGCTCGAAACCCATGCTGAAAGTCTGGCAAGAATTTACATTTGAAATTAATAAATTACTTGGTTTTTACCACTTTTATTGTTTATAAAACCGACATGTTTCGTCAGCAAAGCTGACTTCTTCAGGGTTATGACAGAATTTACATTTATTTGTGATTTCATTTAATCTTACAAGGATTACTTTTTCCAGGACTTTACCCAAGCAAGGAAGGAGACTTATCGGCCTATGGTTCTCCGTTAATAATGGATCCTTGCCTGGTTTTGGAATTAATATAACATCAGCTTCTTTAAAGTCCTTTGGAAAGCAACGCAGTCTAAGCGCTGCGTTGCAGATGGCAGTCAGGGCGCAGATGCCCTTTTTCGGTAAGCATTTGAGGATTTTGTTAGATATACCGTCAGGACCGGCCGCTTTCTTCTTTTTTAGACCCTTGATTATTTTTATTATTTCATCTGGAGATGTGGCATTAATGGGCGGGTCCTGAGGGTCGAGACTTAATATTGCTTCTACTTTAGAATCCACCTTAGCTACGAAGGCTGGGTCATCGTGTTCCGTGTTAGGAGTGAATTGTGCTTCAAGGCTATCTGCGAAGGCTTCTGCCTTGTCTGCTGCAGAAAAAACTTTACCGTTTGGGCCTTGAAGCGGAGCTATTTTTGTTGCTGGACGTCTAAGTGCCTTGGAGAGTTTCCAGTAGGCGTCCCTGTCATCTTCGAGGGAGGATATAAATACGTTCCAACGCTCATTACGGAAATCATATAGTGCTTCGCTTACTTCTCTATTTAGTCTATTTAAATGTTGTTTAACAATGGGATTATAAGAACTTTGCCACTCCTTACGCACTTGTTTTTTTTCCCTAATAAGGTCTTTGATCTCTTCGGGAATACCGTAATTAGCTGAGTTGTCTTTTTTAGTAATCGCTGTTGACGCTTCGTTAATACAAGATTTTAGGCATTTAATTAGGTCGGAGGTGGCATTATTTAAAGTTAATTCGTCAGGTATTGATGTCGGTATTGTGATTTTATTTTCTAGTAAATCGCTGAATTTTTTCCAATTAATTTTTTTCTTTATAGGCACGAGGGGGACCAAGGGATTATAGCCTCCTGTTAATGTTAGAAGAACTGGATCGTGGTCGGAGGATAGTTTTTCAACTACTTTTAAAGAGTGCAAATGATTAGTATCTTTTAAGATCACTATGTCTATTACGTCCGGAATACCGTTAGCATGGTGTAGCGTTGGTATGTCCGGAGCGTCTACTACAATTGATTTCGTGCTCGCGTATTTTGCCAGCACGTTACCTTTTAGGTTTGAATGTAGGCTATGCCACGATCCGTGTTTAGCGTTCATGTCCCCGGCTATAATGGTGGGAACATTTTATTCTAATAAACTGTCCAGTTCGGACGGGATCAGTGGACGTTTCGGTGGTGCATAAACGGAGATGAGTTTAAGTGGTCCGGAAGATTTATTTACTACTACCGAGGTGGATTCAATGTTGATACTAGAGAATGAATGTGCTAGACGGTGGTCAATATTATTCTTGACTAAAATAGCCGTGCCGCCGCATTTATTGGTTAACCTGTCATCCCGGTACATGATATAATTAGGTAAATTAAATTTCTTAGATGGTTTGAGCCATGTTTCATTAATGAAGAATACGTCAATGTTGTATTCTTTAAGAAAATCAATTATTTCCTCTTTGTGGGAGATGACAGAGCCATTGGCGTTCCAATAGGCTGTTTGCAGGTTGACTATTTAATTTTGGTGTCTAGACATTATGATTTCTTAATGTGGCTTGAATTTTAAACATCTCGTCGGTGGCGTTTTTAATCGTTAATTTGAAGAATTCAAGCTGCTCTTCGAGGGCTTTTTTATGGATTGGGTCCAAGGGGGGCAACTGTTGTTGGGACTCTTGGGCGGGGGCAGGTCCCCTGTCTAGCCTGTATTGTTGACTAGCTTGGTTATTATAAGATTGAGAATGGGTCGAATGAGCCCTATTTGATTGATGGTTATATCTTGACTTGTAATAATGGGGCTGAGGCCAATTACGGGGATTCGGATTGCGAGATTTGGGCGGGAGTTGGGATGCGGGTTTGTGGACAGTGGGGGTAGGATTAGGGGTGGGGGGGAGTTGTGGTAGGGGGGGGCAAGGGGACGGATAGGGTTGGGAGGATGGGGAAATCCTGTAGGGAGGCTGCGGGAGCAGCTGCGGGTGCGGGAATGGTCGGTCTGGACGTATTCTCGTTAGAAACGGTTTGTTGATTATCTCGACTATCACTATAATTCCGGTGATTAAAGTTCCTTTGATGGTTGTTGTAATTGTTAACGTGATTGCGTCTATTATTATTATAATTCCGCACATAATTTGCGTTGCGGTTCCTATTATAGTTTGGATTTGCGTTTTGGGGCCTAGCAGGGCACCCTCCGTAGTTGGCCGTATGGGCCCCTTGACACAATGCACATTTCGCCGGACTATCTCTTGACTTGGTGCAGTCAGAGGATCTGTGCGGTTCGCCGCACTTTACGCAGCGTTCGCTACCATGGCAGCAAATCGCTGAGTGCCCGTGCATTTGGCAGCGGTAGCACTGCCCAACGCGGGCTTTGTTCCGTAAGGATTCAACTTGAATCCTTAGACGGAATAATGATGTTAAATTGTTGAAAATGCCCTTTGCGATTTCATTTTTTGTTAGCGTGACTAACACTAACGGAATGGGTTTTTTTGTGCGGGCCGCTTTCATTCGGTGCACTGATATTATAGGGTATTTAGCAGTTAGCTCTTCTTTAATATATTCCGGAGAGATGTCCTCTGGGATGCCCCTGAGAACAACCCTTAAGGGTTTCTCTTCAGGAAGCCTGAAGGAGTGAAATATATAATGGGCATTTCTCTACCCCTTATATACTAGTGGTGGCGCGGAATGACTCCCCCCACCACTTTTCTGTGGTTTCTTCCGGCCCCAAATCGGGTTCGCCGAATTGAATAAATACTGCGACCTTTTTGAAAATAAATGAGTTCAACTTTTTACTCGACAAAGTGTTTTATTAAATACTTCCTCTGGAAGACCTCTCTCCGACTGCCTCCTGCTGAAGCTCTGCCTGATTACCAAGCCTGGTGCCTACCTTCTCCAGACAAACCGGCCCCACTCGAGGACACCGCAAGGCGCCAGGTTCAGGCAGAGACCAGGACATCCAGAGCCGCCATCACCAAGCTCTGGGTGCAGGGAGGCAGATCAAGGGTTGCCACCCTACACAATTCAGGGTTACCACCCTCATAATTTGGAAAACATCCGGATCATCGTGCACGAGACGCCGGTGCCCTCTTACAGTCTTGTAAGAGGGCACGGATAAAAGTTAAAATTAACGGCTAAAAGTCGAATTTTTGCAAAAAATCATCTTTTATGGGCGCTTTGTAGCAATAATTGTGGTAGTAACTTTGGCCCCATGGCTCCGAACCGTCTGTCTTTAAACGATGATTAAAAAAAAAAATCTTTGTAGATTTTGATTGATTCGTGTACACACCATGATTCTTAGTAAGAATCCAAAATTTCAGGCGGTTCAGAGCCATTAAGCAAAAGTTTTGTCCGACCCCAAGTGCTTAAACCACCGAACCCAAGTGTTAAAACGATGATTTAAAAAAAAAATTCTCTGTAGATTTTTTAATGGATTCGTGTACACACCATGATTATTAGTAAGAATCCAATATTTCAGATCGTTCGGAGCCGTAAGGCAAAAGTTATGACCGACCCCAAGTGTTCAAACCTCCGACCCCAAGTGCTTTAATGACCGAACCCTTGTGTTAATTCGATGATTTAAAAAAAAATTCTATGTAGTTTTTTTGATTGATTCGTGTTATTTGATTATTTGTAAGAATCCAAATTTCTCACGGTTCAGAACCATAGGGCCAAAGTTACGAACGACCACAACAATTATTGTTACAAAGCGCCCGTAAAACTATGAATTTTTGCAAAAATTCTATATTAAGCCGATTTTAATAATCGAATAAAACGAATCAATCAAAAAATCTACAAAGATTTTTTTTTTCAATCATCGAATTAACACTTGGATTCGTTCATTTAAATAACTGCTCTTTACGAAACTAACCTACCTAACTCTTAAATCGGTCTGTATTTTATTGCCGATCAAACCAACTTTCAATGGATACAAAGTTTTCATAAACAAAAGAAAATTTACTTAAAAAAAAATTAAATGCCGCCGCATAAGGATACGGGGTATATTTTGGAAATCATTATATGTATATTACAATTTATAATTTTTTTTCTGGAAAAGCATGAAAGAAATATTTTTAATCAATTGTATGCTTGTTTGAACGAGCTGCCTATACTCTACACAGCCTACTACACGATCTCAGCACAGGATGGCGTTGAACAAACACGAGTGGCAGGTGAGTGTATACGTTAAAAATTTTTGCTCCAATCGTATTAAACGTGTTTTTATTATTATTTATTGAAACATTTATTATAATTACAATTTTACAACAAAAGATTTTTTTACGGGTTTTTTTTCTATTACCCTTCCATTAAAAGCATTTGCTTGTGTATGGAAGGGGAGTGTACATAAATGCTAGTAGTTATTAGTTGTAAGTTAGTACTTAAATAATTATTTGTACATAAATATATGTGAGCGGCAGCATTTATTTGATAATGGTGTGTATTTAAAAAAAAGAAAGAATGTTATGGAAAACTAAGGTTATTTGTAAGATTAATTGACAGTAGTTTTTTTCTTAAAAATATTTTTAAAATGTCTCTTGACAGAGAGCAGTATTCGGGTTTTATCATTAATGCTTCTGATTTCTTCTGGTAGATGATTGAAAAAAGTTCTTCCCTGGTAAGTATAATGAAATGATGCTGTGCAAAAGACGTATTTAGTTTTGGGCATAGAAAAACATGTTTAAGTCGAGTTCTGTTTTCATTTAAAAATGGATATTTATCTTTTTCTTTAATAATTTGAATTAATGAATTTTTAGTATATAAATTTTTAAATGTGGGTACTTAAAATTCTTCAAACAGGCTTTCTGTTGGGGGTAGTCTAAGGATTTTTTAAATATAATTTTAATAATTGTTCTTTGTACAATTTCTATTGGAAGAAGGTTACATTTAAACGCGGATCCCCAACTAATAATATCGTATTGTAGAGTGGATTGAACTCAGGCATAGTAGATTAAATATAGATTTTTTATCGACAGAGAATTTCTAATTCTTAAAAATATATATTAATTTTCTGATTTTGTTTACTACTTGAGATATATGTTCCTTCCATTTCAGATTTTTATCAATAATTACGCTGAGATATTTAATTTTATTTGTTGTTTTTAATATTGTACAGTTTGATTTGTAATAATGTTGGCTGTGAATTTTAGTGTTATCGTGTATGACAATGTTAAAATTTTTGGGAGCGTCGTTTGGATGGATTGCAAATGGAATTACAAATGTCTTTTCACTATTTAGTGATAGTAAATTAGTGTCGAAAAAATTCTTAAGCGTATTGATGTCTTCTGTGGCCTTTAATTCTACATTTTCCCAAGTATTTTCACTTATTATTAAAACTGTATCGTCGGCGTATGATGTAATTTGACCATGTAGATGTTGAAAAAAAATATCGTTTACATATATGGTAAAAAGGATTGGTCCAAGCACTGTACCATGGGGGATTCCAAAGCTATTCACTATTAACACGATTGATTTTTACCACTTGAGGGCGGTTTTTTAAATAGTTGGTGATTCATTTAATCGCGTTGCCTTTTATGCCAATATCATTTAATTTTTTTAATAGCATCTCATGGGATATGCTATCGAATGCCTTTCTGAGGTCAATAAATATGCCCGCACATTTTTAAGCTTTATCTAATGATTCGTAAATGTATGAAGTTACGTTAGCAATTGCATCTTGTGTGCTGAGTGATTTAGTAAACTGTTTTTTGTGTAGTATTTTATTAATATCTAGGAAATTTACCAATTGTTTTTTTACTATTTTTTCAAAGATCTTTCCTATGTTAGAAATTAGACAAATTGGGCGACAATTCGTTACTTGGTGTGGATCACCAGATTTGTAAATAGGTGAGATTATTGTGTTTTTGTAGTTCATTGGAAATATTCCTTTCCTTAACATAAACTTGAGTTTAAACTCAAGTTTATTAAATGAGTGATGGGTTTTATTAAGTCAGATTTCATAGATTTTAATATTTGTGCCGTAATAGAATCAAAACCGGGAGACGAACCCCCTTTCATATTTTCTATTATTTTTAAGATTTCACATTCTGTTGTTATTTCAAATGTTGAAAGTATATTACGTTTCTGTAAATTTTTATTTTTATTTTTTCCGGGTTAGAAGGTTTATGAATATTTATGAATATTTTAATATGAAGGTATATAATATGAAGGTTTATGAATATTTTTCGCAAGATTTTTTCCAACATTTGCAAAGAAGGAATTAAATGTGTTTGCACATTGTTTAAGCTGTAAATTGGCATTTATAATTTTTTTATCATGTTCGATGTACTTAATATTTTGGGTTTTTTGTATTGTCTATGGCCAAATTCACAGTTTTCCACATTTGTTTATGGTTATTTTCTGAAGATATTTTTTTTTTATTTTTAAAAAACTCTTCCTTACTTATTTTAATAAAAGATGTTAATATATTTTTATATTTTTTATAAAAAACATATGCTTTTTCATCATGGGGATTTTTAAAAGTTGTTTCATAAAGTTTTTCTTTGTTTCTGATAGATATTATAAGTCCTTTGGTAATCCAAGGTTTTAAACATCTTAATTTTGATTTTATGTGTATTTTTATTTCAGTTGTCGAATTTCTAATGTGTTGTGACAGGATTTTTTCAAAGTTAGTCGAACATATTTCGGAATCATCACTCTTTAAAACATTGTTCCAATCTTCTTTTTTTAGTTTTTCAGAGAGAATAGTCATGTCTATTGTTGATTTTTTGGGTATTAAATTATGTTTTTTATGCTTAATATTATTATTATACAGAAGTAAGCATGAATGATGATCAGTTATGTTAGTTTCCAAACAATTGATTTTAGTTTGTGTAGATCTTTAATGTTTACGTTTGTCCAAATGTGGTTGCTTTATACTGCAAGACAACAAATGACTTTCTAAATATTCCTTTCGAGTACACGAATAATTGCAGCGCGAACATGAAAACGGTTTTTCTCCAGTATGGGAAAGCATGTGACGTTTCAAATAACTCTTAAAAGAACACGAATATATGCAAAAAGGACAAGAATAAGGCTTTTCTTCAACATGGGCAAACATATGACGTTTTAAATTTCTCCTTTCAGTACATGAATAACTGCAGTAGGAACAAGAATAAGACTTTGTTTTAGTGTGAACAATCATGTGACGTTTTAAATTTCCCTTTTTAGAACATACGTAGCTGCAGTATGAACATGAATAAGGTTTTTCTCCAGTATGGGTGAGCATATGACTTTTCAAAGACACTCTTTGAGAAAATGAACAACTGCAGTAGGAACATGAATTGGGCTTTTCTCCTGTATGGGTAAGCATGTGACGTTTCAAATTTCCAGTGTTAGAACATGAGAAGCTGCAGTAGGAACATGCATAAGGTTTTTCACCGGTGTGGGTAAGCATGTGGCATTTCAATTTTCCCTTTTCAGCGCATGAATATTTGCAGTAGGAACATGAATAAGGTTTTTCTCCAGTATGGGTAAGCATGTGACGTTTTAATGTTCCCTTTCGCGGACATGAATAGCTGCAGTTGGAGCATGAATAACGTTTATCACCAGGATGCGTATTCAGGTCCGTTATTGAGTCTGAAAAAGATGGCGCACAAAACTCAATAAGTAGGTATTAAAAATGAAGACAGAAAATTAGTAAAATTAATTCAGAAATACAAAAATCCATTTTACCTGCAGTCTGGATAATACTTTCAGGGTACTCTAAGCTTTCCTTTTTAATATCCAACAGGTGTATGTCTACTTCCGTATACGGAATCTCCCCTCCAACTTCTTCTCGGGGTCCTGGTTCTGCCTTGATGGGAACAGACTCCACCTTATTGATACCTGGAACAAGATGTTTTTATGTGACACCTCTTAAGAGCGCACCTGTCTGTACAGTGTAAAGGCGATGTAACTTTACCGACAACTGGTTGGGTTGCATTGTGAGTAGGGTTAAGGTAGGGGTTGTAGGGAATTTATTAATATGGGTATTGAAAGACGAAAATACATAGGAGGAAAACAGAGACGGTAGCTTGTTCCAGATATAAAATAATAGATTGTGATACAAAAACGAGTTGAAGAAATGACCCATTCCCGTGACGGCAACATCAACCATGAACGGATATTTGGCTTGTTGCTACATGCAGCAATGCACGGGAGATTATTGCTATTAGGTCTTTAGAGCAGGCTTCATTGAAATACAACCACAAATACAACATATTCAGCATTCCAACTTTCGAGACGCGGATTAGAAGAAAAGTGCATTAGAGATGGTGATCGGTTCAATTTCAATAGAGTATTTATTTGGGAGGGTGCTCCCATTAAATTGAAACAGACAAATACTGTTGGGGTTTTAGAAGACGTGATATACTGAGCACATACCAACCTACCCACTACAAATCCAATTACGAATATCCGTATCGTCATAATACATATCCATTGGAGCATAGAAAAGCACGTTACTTGCGTAATCTAATAAACCGACCTTTTTGTAGTAGAGAACGTGAGATGATTTATTTGAGAGATTAAATGTAGTGAGGCAGGAGCTTGAGGAATTGGGAACTGTTTGACTAAAGTTAAACGTTTTATTAGTCCGACGGTTTCCTGTAATGCCAGTTTTCAAAGGAAAAATCAAAAGTACAAATAGATGACAAGAGGGGAACTAGAAATCAAGCTGTTTTTCTGACTACGTCCATCTGAAACACCACCGCGATATGCGCAATGCAATTTTCTAGTTCGAATTTCACCTGCGCCGTCTTCCTTGGACTCTGGTTCAGACTTGATGGAAACACTCTCTGGGTTGGGGAGATCCATGGCACTGCTGTGATGCCCTGCTATGTGATGGTTATTGTTTTCAACTTAAAATAATATTAACTGTAACAAAACAATGAATAATTAATCCTATATTTCAGTGGTCATAAATTAGCTTCATAAAGATCACAGATGAAAGAAAATCGTCTTTCAATCAATAAATAGAAGGACTACCGTTCAGTTAAGGACTTGACAGAAACATTGCGTACACTTTCAGTAAAATTAGTTTGTAAAAGTAGGTCGAACCAGTAGTGCCGAACAAGTAGTACAATTTAACACTGTTAAGGTGAATCAATAACATTAACAATATTGGTTGGCGAATTAAAGGAAAAAAACTAACACGGTAAATATTCCACTAACCACTTTTATTAGGCAAAGATTTTGGAAATTAACTACTAATCAACTCAGTTACTACCAGAAACAACTAATTACTGTGAATAGATGGTAAAGATACATTAAAAACAAAAAATATTCAATCAAAGTTCATAATTTCCCATAGAAAAAGATCCCTTTGCTGACATTTAATTATTTTTCACATGGATTGACTTTTACGTATGTTTCGTTTCAATCTAAATGTGCATGAATCACTTCGTTTTTTCAAACCAAAACCTAATAATTTATTTCGTGCGGGTAAATAGTTGTTTTTTGTAAATTATTGTTGGAACGAAGTGTAATTTCCATAATCCGAGTCTCAAAGTGCGACGACCGGAGAAATGAATACAAATAAAACATAAGAAGATGCTGGTGTCCATTATTGGCTTTGAGTGTGAATGCAAGTCGTAATAATGATATTTACTGAATTTAACCAAGATAATTCTTTCACTCAGGATCAGATTAGATGAATTAACTAATTGCTTGGTTTTAATGTGTGACGGTGGCCGTAAATCAATAATTGAAATTAGGTTACTCTCGTCTGTCACTATTAGGTCAAGCCCGGACTCTGTTGCATTTGTATGGATAAACTTTGCACGCGTGAAAACTCGAGACAAATTAGTTATATATCGAATACTATCAGAAGTTTTGAGCGACATATTCTAAAAATAAACAACAAATAGGGAGACTAGCTGTTACTTAGTCAATATAGTAAGAACCTACTTACCTACAGAGCGCGGCGGTCAACTACAAAGCGTTGATGAAACGTCACTAGAAAGTAGATGCGCTTAAATTTTCAAAATTTTGTTACAAAAACGTTACGGTCGTTGAAATAATCCGAAATGGCATAAGTTTTATACAATTAATGTGAATTTTAGTACTTTAGAAATAACAATTACTGCGGAAATGATGCCAAGGAAACATCGAATTTGACAGATCCATAGACAAAAACAATTAAAGAAAATAATCGCAAAGTAGGAACCGAGCATTTTTTTTAATTATGCGGAATATTTGCGAGTAAGTACTGCACATATGTATATACCAACATTCTGGAGCCAGTGGGACTATCGCATACCCAATTAAAATGTGTTGTGGTGCAGAAGGAAGTGGGGTAAAAGAATTTCTTATTTTGAAAATTTATAATAATAAATTCAGAAGGAATTAATTTTATTCATCGTATAGATAATTATTTATTACCTATAGAGTTCCCGGCATGCAATCCCACTTAAATAAAGAGATTATTTCTGAACCCCCCTCCCCCCACATCTCCCGCCTTTCCCCTCCCTCCAGCCCCCTTCCTGCAATCCCTCCCCCTACAGAAGAAATTGAGATCCGCAAGGCAATAAGCGTAATGAGAATGATTAAGAAAGGGACGCTCAGATGGTTTGAATGAACGAGGAAAGGAGTGTATGGAGAATATATATGACGCAAATGTGAATGGTAGAAGAAGTCGGGGACGCCCGTTGAAGATATGGTACGACCGAGTGAATCAGATACTTGTGTCGGGCCATGTCAAGAGTCAGAATAATAGAAGAGTAATTAGAAAAATGTATGATACGATGTATGAATGTGGACGAGGCAAGAAGTGTGTGCCAGATCGAATTGTTTGGAGGTCCATCCTCTCTGCTCACCCCTACGGAGAAACGGTGCGATGGTTAGTTAGTTTACATTTCATCATCATCATCACTATTGGCTCTACAACCCCTGGTGGGTCTTGGCCTCCTCAAGAGTCTTCCTCCACTCATCTCGGTTATGAGCCAGCTCTCTCCAGTTTTGAAGCTCCAAGATAGATATGTCTTTGAGGACGTTGTCGCTCCATCTTAGTCTTGGTCTTCCCAGGCTCCTTCGCCCAATTGATCTTGAGTTCAGCAGGGACTTTGGTGCTTGATGCTCAGTCATTCTCTCCACATGACCCAGCCACTGAAGACTTCCCAATTTTATAAATTTTGCGACGTTTAGCTCCTTAAACAAAGTATAGAGCTCATTATTATAACGTCTGCGCCAAAATCCATTTTCTAGAACCGGTCCGAAGATGCACCCCAAAATTTTTCTTTCAAAAACGTCCAGTGCTCGCTCAGTTTACATTTACATGTAACAAAAGATTCGTGAACGAAAATAAATTTTATATTTAAAAAGAACACTCTATTTATTAATTTTATTTTAGTAATTTGTACATTTAAGTTTACAAATTTCTAATTTATTATAATATTTCATATTGCAAACAAAATTTTATATAACTCCTACAATTCGTCTTAAACTTTCCAATTGGTGTGGACTTTAAAGTTTCTGGTAGCTTGTTATATGTATAACTTCATCCCTTTGTACAGTAAACTGTTCAGCGTATTCGGCTTATCCTTTTTTTGAAGCCTGATTTCTTTGCACGTTCTTGTGTTGTGTCTGTGAATGTCCTTGTTGAATATAATTTTATTTGAAAAGTATTTTGGTAAAATGTTGTTAATTATTTTATGTATAAATATCATCGTTCTGCTGAACCAGACTCCCCCCTTATCTAAAGTGTGCTGTATTCTGTTTTTGTTTATCGTTTTAACAATAATTTCAACGATTCTCCCTTGTATTAAACGATGCGGAGGTTAAAGGTTACAGGTCAAAGATATTTTATTATTTCTATAAAATAAATTGATAACAGTAAAGCGGGGGTTTAGGATCACAGGGGCCTATCTACAAAAACATAGTTTTGAGATAAACGCATTTAAAGTTTTGAATGCTTTGAAATTCAGAAAATAAAAGACATTTCAGCAAACAAAAAATATTTGTTAACAAATATATTATCTCAATCTTTGAAAAACATATTTTTAAGTAGTTGTTATAATGTAATCGTATTTTTGTTTCATATCATAGTGTTTCCATACAAACGAAGTATTGAATATCTGTAAGGCGCAGATGCCAATCAAATACTTCATCTCACCTCCGCTCACCCCAAATCAACTTTGATTCGAATGGAACCTTGGACGCCAATCTTCGATTATACAGTCGAAGAATGTCAATCTGCGGCAAGCATGAGACTCGCCCTTCACGGCGTGGGCATTCCTAATGTATCATCCCTGGAAAGGAGTGGGGTGTTGGGCTATTGCCATTAAAACCCACTTTTAAATGAACATAAGCATAGTATATTGTTTAAAGGAATAACTGTTAATAAATGACATATAAAAAGGACTCACCCGGGACCTTGAATCAACCTAATTCTAACTATCTACCAATTTACCCCCCCCCCCGGACTGCAGCTGCGAGTTGGAGGCCCTTGTGGCCTCTCCCGGAGACGCCTGGTGTGAATTTCTACCGATTGGGAGGCCCAAACTCTCTCCATCAATCGGTAAAACTCCGCTCGACTGTGGCAGGCGGAATCCTATGACCCTCCGCGGGATGCCGATCCTCCTGCCTCCTCTCCTGGCCTCGGCTCTGAAGCCGAACGATCACCGATGGTGGGGACCCATGAACCTCTCCTGACTATCGGTCCTATTGCAAATGGTGGCGACACTCTTACTCCTTTACGGCGCGAGCTCTCCAAAAATGGCGAGCACCACGGGATTGTCGGCCGCGGGAAAATGATTATTGCCAGCGTACACTACTTGTTACCGACAGGATGGCTCTGCTCACTCCCGATTACTCTTTTTGAGCCCCGGCCACAATAACATGCCGCCGAATTATTCCCGACTCGATTAAACACGATCTCACTCGCGATTTTTGAGGGTTTTTCTTTGAAAACCATTAATAAGATTTCACTAAAAATCCATTGTCGCCCGCGTATACTTTCTTAAATTCTTTTTCGTACAATTAGCACATTTTACTCGCAATGTGTGACTCGTCGATTCCCAAGCGGGCCGCTCTTCTCGCTTCGAAATCAAAGTGTGCGGAACCGGAACAACGCCCTCTCGCGCCTCGCCTAGACACCAAAAATCCTGAGAGTGTCGCCAACATTATCATTTTTTTAAAGTACTTGACGGAATAATACATTTTTAAGAATTGCTTCATAACAATACCCCCCTTCCCACGAAAATGTTTGCCCTCAAACAATATTGAAAAACACCTATATAAACCTATACTGGCTAGACTGGTCCCGAGGAGTAACAAAAACAAACATTCAACCATTATAAATGAGCATCATAATTTGGAAAATAAAACTTATTTACTAACGGATAACAAAACTTACGAAGAATGGGTGTGCCGCAGCTCCAATCGCACCCATCGAGCGTGTAGCCGAATGGTTGAGCCTGCGATGCAGCCATTCTCGAACTTAAAGATAATTTAAGATAAAAGTAGCTTAATTACAAATTTAAGCAGATGTTACGTGAACGGAGTCAGCAAGCACCCACAGTATTGGAATACCGGGTGATGAGAAATTGACGAATGTCGAAGACTGCCGTTAGCGTTACATCTACAACAGAAAACATATTTGAACATAAATTATATGAAAACTTATAGGTATAAAAATAAATATATATAATCTCCTTCTCAACACATCTATACAACTTAACATTAAAGCTTCACTGACCCATAAATAGGGTGATTAGGCCAATCAGGCATCACTTTTTCTTTATTATTAGGGAGGCAAGCCAACCCTCACTTTTCACTGAGTCTACTTCTCCGTTGGAGATAACAACACACTTTGAATAAACTTTATCTATTCTAACTAACTCGGTCCTTGGCTGAATAATATTTAACCAACAACAATTATACATTGTAAAGGTAATTTTAAAAGTGTACAACCACCGCATCGGATGGTGCCAAATAATTTTTTTTTTAGTATACAACCAACGCATCGGATGGTGCCAAATGATTTTTTTATAGTATACAACCAACGCATCGGATGGTGCCAAATAATTTTTTAATAGTAAACAACCAACTGTTTTAGAAGGTGTGATTTGTTAATAGATGTGCAGCTATATTATAGTGCAGTCATTTAATATACGTTCATCTGTGTAGAAGACGTTTCAGTAATTACAGAACAATATTTTAAGGCTTTCCCTATAAACCGTTGTTCATCCATATCGTACAAAATATCAATGGTACAAGTCTCTTAGGACAATACTAATAGTATACATTTTAATTCTGTACAAATATATATATAACTATTTCCAACATTGGCTTAAAATGTGGAAGGATATTTAGAACCACATCGTCCCACATTATAAGTTTTCTAAAATCTTATAAATAAAGAGTACATAACCAGTGTCAAAACATTTTTTTTGTATTATAAAGTGTTAATAGAATTAAAACGCTTTTTCAAAAGTAGAGGCTTAGCTGATGCAGCCCATGTTTAAAGAGTAAAAATAATAGTTAAATATTTTACTATGAAAACAAAACAAAAATTGTATTTACTCCCAAGTTTAGTAATAAGTTATGTAACCTTAATGATGAAACCAAGTCTAATAGTGTCAATGCACTCCAGGTGAATAACTAAATTTTTTATTTCGAATCCACTTTGAAAACAAAGAGTTACTACACTGGTATCTCTGTATTTACTAAGTAAGTACAAACATAAAAAAAAAAAACGGCATATAACATCTATGCACATAGTTAAAAATGATATACATGAAATACACGGAGATAGAGAGCGGATATGTCCGTGCATCCCATGATACAAAACTTACAACTAACAGAAAGAAAGTATGCCTGAAACACACGGAGATAGAGAGCGGACAAGTCCGTGTATCTCAGGATACAAAACTTACAACTAACAAAAAGAAAGTATGCCTGAAACACACGGAGATAGAGAGCGGACAAGTCCGTGTATCTCAGGATACAAAACTTACAACTAACAAAACCTAAATAAATTCATCTGTTAAGCCGACATCCGAATTTGCGTCTGTTTTATCTTTAATGCTACCGACAATTTATACATACACTCGCAGATATATAGTTTTAAATACATTCTCAACTCGAGCATTAGCACCAGAGTTGAGGATGTTATTGTAAGGAAACAAACCAGCATATCATTACCAACATCAAACTTATAAAACACCCCCCGCGAAGTAAATAACCCATTTCCGTAGAAATGAGCCTATGACAGGAGAAAAGACTGTCAGCATGTCGGGTCGTTTCAACTCGGTTGATCAGGCCGGGTTAAAACTCCCAAGCATCAAATATTAACTAACAGATATGATAATTTGCAGTACTCGGTAGGGATGGCCAGACCCTCCGAAGTATTGCCACAATAAGACTATACCGGTGTATTATTTGATTTTACTATATCTTTCACATGAAAATCACCCGCAACTTTTCCGTTTAAGTCTGCAAGTGTATAAATTAAGTTGGATTTTTTCTTTACTACCACGTTCTGAACAAACCGGGGTGCCAATTTTTGTGCAAAATAATTCAATGCGTTAGATTGCGCAAAATTCCTCCGCCACACCACATCACCAACCTGATAGGTAATGTGTTTTCTGCGCAGGTTGTAATGGTCAGCTCCTTTTTGAAAAGCTTTAAGAAGAGCATTCGAGACTTGCTCATAAACCGACGACAACTCTTCCAATTTCTGTGCATAAACTTTAGGTTGAGCACCAATTTGCGAACTGGTTTCCTCATCCGCTATTGGATTACGGTGCAGATCACCGTCTAGTATCTGCTCCCGACCATGCATCAGAAAATAAGGTGTATAACCTGTAGCGCAGTTTACCGTGTTATTCATCGCTGATTGAACTTGCGGAAGAAATTTAGACCAGTTTCGGTGGTCTGATTCAACTAAGATGGATAACGCCGTGCCCAGGGTTTGATTATAACGTTCGACTACGTTGTTTTGAGGCGTATAAGATGAATTGTAAAATGGTGGCGGCATGTTATAACTATTAAGTAATTCTTTAAATTCTTTCGAAACAAATTGACGACCATTATCACAGACGATAGTTCGTGGTACGCCGTGAACAAGAAAGATGTTTTCTTCTAAGATTTTTATTATGCTTCTCGCGGTGCCATTGCGCAGCGGAAATAGCCATGTAAATTTAGAAAAAACGTCTACACATGATAGGATTACGGTAAAACCTGAGTAACTCCTAGGTAAAGGACCTACTAAATCTATCGACAACATTTGCATGGGTCTTGTGACCTTTTTTGGGTTTGAGGAGATTCCGTTAGGTGGGGCTGTACTTATTTTGTGGGCCTTACAGACTGTACAACGATTAACAAATTGCTTAACATCCTTGTACATATTAGGCCAATAGTAACGCAATTGCACCTTTTTGTAGGTTTTGAATACCCCAGGATGACAAGCTCGCGAAGATTCGTGTAAATTAGATAGAATTGCCTGTCTACCTTCTTGCGGAACTACTTTTTTCCAGGCAGTATCCTCGCACAGAGCTAGACGAGTCTTTGTGTGTCGGAACAATTCATTATTACGTATTTGAAAGTTCTGGAATCGTTGTGGGAATTCTTTGCATCCTTTCCAAGCTTTCAAATACCACGTATCCTTTGTATTATCAATGTCCACACCTGATAATACGGCAAGGTCCATTCGTGAGAGTACGTCTGGAACAACATGCTGTGTCCCTTTGCGATGAACAACGTCAAAAGAAAATTGCGAAAGGCGAGAGCTCCACCGTGCAAGACGGCCACTAGGGTTAGACAAGGACCCTAGCCATTTCAAGCTTGAGTGGTCAGTAACTACCGTAAAATGAGCTCCTTCAATGTAGGGTCTAAAGTGCGTTACTGAATCCAGCACTGCCAAAAGTTCACGCTCCGTAATTCCGTAGTTGCGTTCGTGAGTGTTAAGGCAACGTGAATAGTACGCAATCGGGTGTTCGGCACCGTCTATATTCTGTATTAGGACACCCCCCACTCCTACGGAGCTTGCGTCGCAATGTATCGCGAACGGTTCTGAAAAGTTTGGGCAGCTTAAAACCGGAGCACTTATAAGGGCTTGTTTTAAATCGTTAAAAGCTTTTTCAGCTTCTGGTGTCCATTTGAAGTTACTGACACCGTTCTTTGAACCAGTAAGCTTTGTCAATGGAGCGGCTATACTCGAGAAACCTTTGATAAAACGTCTAAAATACCCTGAAAGGCCAAGGAAAGCTCGGATTCCTTTCGCGTTTTTTGGAATTGGAAAATCCTTTATGCTTTCAATTTTCACCGGATCTGTGCGAAGTCCCTGTGAATCTACTAAGTATCCCAAGTACTTAAGCTCTGATCTACAGAACTCAGATTTTTTTTGATTTATAGTGAGGCCCGCATCTCTCAGTCTTTCAAAAACTTTGTTAAGTAGTTTAATGTGAGAATCAAAATCCTCCGAAATTAAAATTAAATCGTCTAGATAACAGAAGGCGTTATCATCAAATTCTGGTCCAAACAAGGCGTCAGCCAGTCTTTGGAGTTCACTGGGTGCATTTTTTAACCCAAACGGCATTCGAGTAAATTCGAAGAGTCCACGGCCCGGAACGACGAATGCTGTTTTCTCGCAGGAGTCTTTATCCAGCGCTACCTGCCAAAACGCCTTACTCAAATCTATTGAAGATACGTATCTTGCGCCACCCAGTTTGTCTAAGATCCGTGCGATATGAGGTAATGGGTAACTGTCTCTGATCGTTACGTTATTTAATTTTCTGGAGTCGAGGCAAAATCTCCCCGTACCATCCTTCTTTTGTACTATAATCACGGGACTAGACCAAGGCGATCGAGAGGGGCGGATTACTCCTAAACTGAGCATCTCGTCCACTTCCGCGTCGAGTTGACGTTGTCTAGCCGGAGACAGAGGATAGTAGCGCTGCTTAATCGGAGGACCCGTTGTAATGATTTTATGCTTCACTAAATGTGTTAAACCCAAACCTTTTTTTCATAGGAAATAGAGTCAAATTTACTAACAATTTTCGAAAGAGCTCTGCTTTCGGAAACCGATAATGAAGAAGCAGGGCGAATTGCTCGTAATTCATTAATGTGACCCGCATGGTCAGGTTCGTGCACGTCTGGAAACAGTTCCGGTGCGATTCGAAACTGCTTCCAAAAGTTGACCCCCAAAATAAAATTAGGTGATAATGATGGAATGACGTAAAAGACAACCTGCCTTGTGATTGTATTGTACGTCACCGGCAAAGTTATAGTACCCAGAACAGACTGACTCGAGCCGTCAGCTGTTGTAACGCTATAATCTACTTTAACTAATTCTACTCCTAAATCTAAAAATATCTTATAACTATCCCCCCCTAAACATGACAAAGAAGCACCACTGTCTAGCAATGCTTTATAATTATTATTTAGAACAAAAATGTCGGCATAAGGACGCTCATCCTCTGTACTATCCTTCTCCTGTGGCAGTGCGTCCACCGCTTGAGGAGACGGGCTAGAAAGGAATTGTTGCACTAGGCGGAGCCAACGCTTCCACTCCCTCTTTCTTTGTGCACAAGAAGGGGCGCGGTAAGATTGACTCGTTTCTAGTTTTTTGGATCTTTAGTATATTTCTTATTGTTAATACTACTAACATGTGGTTTCCTATTATCGCTATCTTTTTTCCAACAATTTGTTATTGAATGACCTTTGATTTTGCAGTAAGTACAAACAAGAGATTTATTTTGTTGATTTATTGTATCCTGTTTAGAAAAATTATTCATATTGTTCGCCGTAGGTTTAGAATTCCTAGAAGGGTTAAAATTATTATTATTGTTATTATTATTGAATGTCTTGTAATTGTTTGTATTATTGAAAGGCTTATTGTAACTATTGGAGAACGAATTAAATTTTTTAAAGTTACCGGACTTATATTGAGTGTCTACTAATTTTGGAATTGCTGAGGACGTTGAGGCCTCAGTGTACGATTCGAGTTTAGCAGCGCACCTCGTAAGTTCCTCAAACGAACTAAAATCTCTGGATGACATCAAGTTAGCATACATAGGCAACAATGCTTTCATGGCTATCCGCAAAAGTTTAACCTCAGGAATTTTACAATCCAATTTATTGTTAAGCGCTTTAAGGCTCAAAGTGAATTCTAAAACTGACATTTCCTTGGGCTGTTTATAATTTAGAATCTCATTTTCCAGATCTAATTGCCTATCCTGTCCCTCAAATTGTTTTATTAATAAGCTGGATAGGTCATCCCATTCTAAGTCTGGACTATAAATTGACCTATACCATAGAAGTGCTAACCCGTCTAAAATTTCACTGAAAGATTTAACTAAGTCTTTATGAGAAATGTTGCGTGTCCTACAACGCTCTTCGACCAAAAGCAGAAAATCTCTCACGCAGCTTTTACCATCGTACTTGACATCCCAATTTGTAAGCCCCCGCGATGATGAGTCTTTATAAATAACCTTGGTATGTTTAATAACCGTGACCTTCTCCTCTGTTTCATTGTCAGAATCTAGATCCGAATCACTTTCATCCAGAACCACATTTAATGATTTCTTCATAGTTTTGTTATAGGCGCGCGCTCGTGAACGCAACGCTTGGGCGGTGCCCTCCGGTTCGATGGATCGTGAAGTTAATTCCTTTATAAGATCATCCTTGGATGCATTATTTACATTTGGAATCGGAGTAGACATTGTAACGGTAATGTAAAAAGCTTGACACGAAAATACAATTGAAAAGAAATAGAAGAAAAGAAAATAAAATTACTATATTCTTTGTTTTTGATGTTGTTGTTATTGTTATTGCTGCTAATGTACGTTGTAATTGTACAGTGTTGTTGTTATTGCTGTATTCTTTTTTTTTTTTTTAAATGTGTATGTTGCCCATTTAAATTAATATATATTTTTTTTTTCCGTTAAATTTATATGTAAGTAGCTCATAAAAAAAAATTTCATTTAACTTAATATGTAAGTAGCTCATTTAAAAAAAATAAAAATTTTCATTTAAATTAATATGTAAGTAGCTCATTTAAATGAAAATTTAAAACGTCAGTTAGACATTAGTAAATAAACATTTTACAAGTATAATTACAGTAGGTTTTGACAGGGCTTTAGACAAATTTTCCACTCGAAGCAAAAACAAATCACTCGCAATGTCATTAAAAATCTCAATAAATATTTTAAACAATTGAATAATCTTCAATAATAACCCTCCATTACTATTTAAACACAAAATAAATTGATTTGTTTTCGGCTATCAGGTATTTTAACATGTAAACACAGCTGTGTTTTGACATTAGCTCAAGCCATAGGTAAAAATGTCAACAAGAAACCGTCATAGACAATCCGAGGTATTCTTGTAGCAGCAAGCACTGATTGATTCCGAAATGAAAAAAAAAATATGTAGCTCTATGTAGCACATTCTCCATTGTCTATGGCCGATTTCTATGCTTTAAACATACAAAATGAAAGTGACAATGCATTTTAGGTTATGGAATACAATAACATTGCGTTTCAATGAACATGCGAGTAAATGCAAACAGGAAATTTGGCTGAACAGATGAATATTATACAAAGCATAATTATACTACCCTGTGTACACCACGGACGACAAAAGAACAATCCAGGAATGTTACAAAATCGAGCCCAAAACAAACGCTTGAGGCGCCATTGTTATAATGTAATCGTATTTTTGTTTCATATCATAGTGTTTCCATACAAACGAAGTATTGAAAATCTGTAAGGCGCAGATGCCAATCAAATACTTCATCTCACCTCCGCTCACCCCAAATCAACTTTGATTCGAATGGAACCTTGGACGCCAATCTTCGACTATACAGTCGAAGAATGTCAATCTGCGGCAAGCATGAGACTCACCCTTCACGGCGTGGGCATTCCTAATGTATCATCCCTGGAAAGGAGTGGGGTGTTGGGCTATTGCCATTAAAACCCACTTTTAAATGAACATAAGCATAGTATATTGTTTAAAGGAATAACTGTTAATAAATGACATATAAAAAGGACTCACCCGGGACCTTGAATCAACCTAATTCTGACTATCTACCAATTTACCCCCCCCCGGACTGCAGCTGCGAGTTGGAGGCCCTTGTGGCCTCTCCCGGAGACGCCTGGTGTGAATTTCTACCGATTGGGAGGCCCAAACTCTCTCCATCAATCGGTAAAACTCCGCTCGACTGTGGCAGGCGGAATCCTATGACCCTCCGCGGGATGCCGATCCTCCTGCCTCCTCTCCTGGCCTCGGCTCTGAAGCCGAACGATCACCGATGGTGGGGACCCATGAACCTCTCCTGACTATCGGTCCTATTGCAAATGGTGGCGACACTCTTACTCCTTTACGGCGCGAGCTCTCCAAAAATGGCGAGCACCACGGGATTGTCGGCCGCGGGAAAATGATTATTGCCAGCGTACACTACTTGTTACCGACAGGATGGCTCTGCTCACTCCCGATTACTCTTTGTGAGCCCCGGCCACAATAACATGCCGCCGAATTATTCCCGACTCGATTAAACACGATCTCACTCGCGATTTTTGAGGGTTTTTCTTTGAAAACCATTAATAAGATTTCACTAAAAATCCATTGTCGCCCGCGTATACTTTCTTAAATTCTTTTTCGTACAATTAGCACATTTTACTCGCAATGTGTGACTCGTCGATTCCCAAGCGGGCCGCTCTTCTCGCTTCGAAATCAAAGTGTGCGGAACCGGAACAACGCCCTCTCGCGCCTCGCCTAGACACCAAAAATCCTGAGAGTGTCGCCAACATTATCATTTTTTTAAAGTACTTGACGGAATAATACATTTTTAAGAATTGCTTCATAACATAGTTATTAAAGACTTGTGGTGATAAAAAAATATATTTGTGTAAAACGACTGAGATATGCCTTTGTGTTCCTAACTATACAGCAATACTTGACATGAGAGTTAGGATCACAGGGGCATATCTACAGTTTTGATACTTTGAAACTCAGAAATTAAAACACATTTCAGTGTAATACTTTTTTTTTATCAATAAACATATCGTCTTAAATCAGTATTTTCTAGGGCAGAGCTATTTTATTTTCCTCTTACGTTATCTTCACACACGAGGCCCTGAGGCAAATATTTTCCCTCAGGACCTATGTCATTTTTGGGGATGAAACCCAGAAGTCGGCAAATTATTCCACAGTTGGGAACTCAAGAGTCGTAGAAACGACCCGCTCTCAAGTGATAAAGGTCAACTGTGTAAACATATTTTGGCGTGTTTCCCAACTACGCACCGATACTGACGTGAACTGTGACGATAGTTTCTTGGAGGATCTTCCATTAAAATATCGGTATACCAAGGAAAGAATTCCCACCCGACACCTTTGCTTTAAAGATTGCAATCCGTTTGTAAAGACAGGGGATTCTATCAAATGCACCGCCCTTTTCTGCAGTCAAGATTTTTTTCAGATATTTTATGGCTCCAGACCAAAGGTGGCTGTCAAATTCAACCGTGGGGCTATTCGTACATAGTTAGAATTTGTGTATTATCTGCAGTATTTGCTGGCCCTGTACAGTACGCCCTGTTTCTGAGAGGCTAACTTGACTCTGGCTTCGATGTAGCCGCCGTTCCTGAGCTGGTCATTTAGAGTAACACCAAGCATATCAATGGAAAGCTTATTGGAAAGATAGCTTCCATTGGAAAAATGATATCCACTGTTCAAAAATCCTTCAAATTTTTAATATTTTCCACTGTAAATGGTATTGGAGCATTATATTGACCGGTCAGTGGCTGAGTTGGCATTACGTCTGGATCCCATCCGTGAGTAGTAAGTTCAATTCCTCGACGAAGTCCCCCATCACGACACAGGCAATACTTTCCCATTACTGTGATGGTAGTGGGAGTCTTTAAAATATTGTCAGTTTATTCGTAAACCAGAAATGTTTGTCTTTCTTTTTAAAAAAGAAATAAAAAATGTAAAGTTCTTCAAATTCATAGAAGGGTTCAAAATTACATGAAAAATCGATCATGATTATCATGGATTATCCTTTCGGTACCTATTGAAACTATTTGATAATCAGCCAATTACCATTTTGTTCTTCCCTGAATAACAAGTGTTAGGTCAGTGTGACGCTAGTAATAAGATTTTTGTTTAATGTCACAAAGGCATAACGGGCGATATGCCCTTGTGCTTCTAATTTTATGTCTAAATTTCTCGATTTGCTCATCATTATCTCTTAAACGGCTGTATATTCGAGATAGAGCTTCGTGTCACTAATAGATATGATTATGACATTACCGAAACCAAGCTTAACTCAAAACACCAATTTTTGTAGTTAGGCCCCTGTGATCCTAAACCCCCGAAAGGTACCTACATATTCGGAGTTTCCCACAAATCGGTGAGAGTAGGGGAGAGTGCTTTTACTCCGGACACTAATAAAGTATTTAAATGTGATAAATCTTATTTTAATAAAACAATATCAGTCAATTAACGATTTGTGTTCCGCCGGCGCCGGCCGCCCCGGGAACTATTTATTCAATTACCAACATCCCAACTGTTTGCCCACCTACTGCATGAATGTGAGGCTGGTTGAGAGACTTCTTTTTTAACTAAAACTTCTCTACGCACGCTCGACTTGAGGGGTAAGCTGGTGAATGCGTTACAAAAAGTGTGATACTACAAAAAGAGTGATGTTATGAAAAGTGTGATGTTACGAAAAGTGTGATGCGAACGGTGATCGATGGCGAGGCGAACGGTCGGGCCTTTACGCACGCTTGACTTGGGGAGTGATAAGGATAAGGATGGTCACCCCAAGGACGTAGGTCACCCCAAGGTCGTAGGTCACCCCAAGGTCGTAGGTCACACCAAGGTCTTAGGTCACACGTCACTCAGGGTCATAGGTCACCCCATGGTCATATGTCACCCCAATGTCATATGTCACCCCAATGTCAATGTCATATGTTCTTTTATAAGTTAGTGAAGTTTTACTTCAGTCGTGTGATCTAAAGCACATTTGTTTTTTTACCTCTTCAGCCGGACCCTTTCGACCCATTGCCTTGCACCGCAGTGGGAGAAATAGATTCTCACATCTGTCACTCATTTATACCAATTGCCTTACTAGAACTTCCTCTCATTTCTTTCGCTAAACAGACCCTCCATATAACATCGCCAAAGATGGCAAAGGCAGTGAAGATTTTTTTTCCTTCTGGGTCTTCTGTTGGAGCTAATAATGTAAAAAATACACATTTCGTATCCTTTGACCTAAATGTAAATTTTAGATAATTTGAATCATGTTAGTATGTTTACATTGTATAAATGTGTTTTTGGTTAAGTGTTTTATTCTGTGAATTAAGTCGGTACTTCTACATAAAATAAATAATCAAATAACCCGACTAAAATATTTCATTCACCTGATCGTACCAAGTCTTCCTCGGGCATCCCCGACTCTTTCTACTAAATATTTTCACGTAAAGTACATGACTTACATTCTTTTCGTGAAATAACTTGTCCGGTGTTACCCGCTGGCCGATCCTAGATGCCTCTCCCTTAAACTAATCGCACTGTTAGATTTATTAAGCAAAGGCAGACCTCGTGCATTAATTTGACGTCAAGTCAGTCAGTTCAGATATTCTGACACCGAGTCGCTTTACCCTGTTTATATAATCACCAATCCCCTGTTTGTAACTTGGCCGATAAAGGTAACACAATAATAATTATCTACAAACTTTGTTGTCAGATGTGTTGTGTGAAATACTAGTGTGAAAGTTGGCGAGATAGCTCAGTGGTGAGAGCAGATGTCCAGCAATCAGATATTCCTGATTTTTAATAATGGCCTTCGTCAAATAAATAAATCGGTAAATAGCTTAGATTAAATATCTTTAAAAATAAAAATGTAAGTTTATTTTTTTTTATCCCGAATGCATTACTTTACTAATCATTCGATTGCGATGAAACTTTGGTGTTTTGTTGTGCTTATACCCGCAAAAGTTTTAATGTATAATGGTGAGCTCTGGCGTGATTAAATTTGTATAAAAATTGCAATTGGTGGCGCGCGAGTTGTTTGAAAAATGTGTGTATTTAGTAAAGTTTGGCAGCAGGGAGGGGCGTCGGGAGGGGGATAATGCATGGGAGGAGGAGAACGAAGAAGAGAGGGGATTTCGCAGGAGGGGCGCGAGGGAGGGAGAAAGGGACAGTGATAGGGAAACGCGGGATAGGGTGTTCTTGGGAGGGGCAGGCGGGAAGGTTTTAGGGGAACGCGGGAGAGGAAGGGGACGCATGGGGCGAAGGGGAACGGAGTGGTGGGAGACGAGGAAGGGGCAAAAAAAAAATCATTTAACTTATGAAGAATGTTAATAATAATTATTAATATAAAATAAGATAAACAGAATACATATAGTTTAAAGGTCAATTAGACAAATATCAAGGCAGGCTTAAATATTGGTCCATTTAGATTAAAAAAAAAAAATTATATGTGTGTGCAAAAATGAGTGCAGGAAAAATAATTCGAAAAATCTCAACGACTGTCATTTTCCAAAAAACATGATAAATCCAATTATTATGTTTTTTTTCTATTTTTTCGATTTCTCAAATTCGTGTTTTCAGAAAAATTATAATTTTGAAAAAAAAAAATATAAACAGTTACGTAAAAAGACTTTTTAGAAGAATTATAAAACGTTCGATTCATTTGGACACGTTTTTAAATTTTCACGACCAAAAGTATTTTCGTTATTTGTTTTTGGGATGTTATGTCGTGTTGCCCTACCTCCTTCTTTAACGAATGTTTCGGACAGGGTTGCAGCGTCCATCATCAGGGCAGATCTGGCAGATGTGGTAAAAGAAGGTAGAAGAAGATTGAAGGAGGTAGCGCAACATGGCATAACACCCAAAAACAAATAACAAAAAAAGATCGATTCATTGGTTTTAAACGTTTTCAAAATGGAAATATTTTAACACTGGCGGGCATATAAAGAACAAATACGGAAAAGAGTTTGCAAACGGCCTCCCGTGGTCGAGGTTTAAGATCTCAACTATTTCTCAATTTTTCAATTATCAACAATAGAATTTGCAGTCAGGTAACATTTCGAATCATAAAGGTTAAAAATAATAAACCAAATTTTAAAAACTTTAATTCTTTTCAGGGATACAAATATAATCAATTTGAGTGGCGATATGACTAGATGTGGCGCAGCAGTGCTAATAGTGGTGCTGGCGGCTGGCTTTGTGGCAGCCCTGCCTCACTGGCATGGACACAACCATCGCGGTAATATATAACATATACACATACAACAACATATATATATATATATATATATATATATATATATATATATATATATATATATATATATATAACATATAATATATAACATATACATATACAACAAGGGCATGTGTCTAGTATAACGGTCGATTGTTTTAACGCTCCTAAATTCACTTGATAATACGGAATAAATCACTACAAAAACTCTAACTTCTCGGTGCACTTTAGTAACTATTGCAAATCGAAGTCGTTGGTGTTAAACTCAACTGTGCAAGCATTATAATAACTTTAAACTTGCAAAGTTAACATTGTGAGAAGTGACATTATTTACAACACCAGTGCACTACAATTGATGTGTGCGTTGAATGTGCTACGTATTTGCATGTGATTGTGTCAGTAATTCCGCTTAATGCGACAGGGTTTTCACAAGTTATTTCTTGTCCATAATTAAACAAATAAACATTTATTTTTCTACAATGAATAACAACGACAGTGCTGTGTTATCCTTAAATAATGCGACTGAATCAATCAGTGCTCTTCACAAAGCCATAACTGATCCTGCGCTCAAAATAACCAGAGATCAGATGACAAAAATATTATCTCTTCTCTCCGCCGTCTCTGGAAACATGACAGATGTAGGAGTGAAAGTGGGGATTCTTGTTGGTAAAATAGAATCCTACGAACGGATAATTGACAAACCTCAACCGCCAGTTAATAACACCTCTTCAATCAATGATTTGCTCGCGGAGGCTGAGGATAGGAAAATCAGAGCGAAGAACATAATTCTATTCAATATTCCTGAAAGTTTATCTGAATCAAAAACCACGGCAATAACAATGGACAACGACAAAGTTACCTCAGCAATAGGCGATGTAAACCGTGAAATTATACCTAATATGTTAAAGATGTACAGACTGGGTCTACAAAAACCAAACAAAATTAGACCAATTAAGGTCGAATTTAAGGATTTTATCTCGGCACGTGAGATCTTGACCAATAATGCTAAACTGAAAAATGGTGTCAAGGCCAGAAGTGATCAAACGCTGTTGCAGAGTACCCAACTTATAGACTTACGCCAACAACTTGAGACCAGAAAGAATAATGGTGAAACCAATATCACCATCAAATATATAAACTCCATACCCAAAATTATTGATTGTACGCCAAAAAACTAAAGCAAAATAAAATAAAATGCTATTATCAAAATGTGAGAGGGGTCCATACAAAACTTCCCAAATTATTGACTTCGGCGGCAACTATCACCAGCGATATTTTCATATTAATGGAAACATGGCTCGATTCAGGAATTAATTCGGCTGAATTAGGCTTCCTTAATTTTAATATTTATCGTATGGATAGAAATTCGAAAACAAGTACCAAATCAAGAGATGGCGGAGTGGTCATAGCTATCTCAAAAAATTTCAGCTCCATAAAAATATCCACGAAGTACCCATCCATAGAGCAACTTTTTGTCAAAGTGAACACTTCTAGTGGTAAATTAATAGTGGGATGTGCATATTTACCTCCAAACTCTGACGTCCAAAGCTACAGCAATCACTGTGATGAGGTTGAATCAATCTGTGCTAAAAACCCTAACACTAAATTACTTCTAGTTGGTGACTACAACCTGCCTCAATACGATTGGTGTAATATGAATTCTGACAATTATTGTTCTAATGTTAATATTCGTGTAATTAGATATATGGCTCTCTTCTTAGGACTAACTCAGTGTAATAGTATTCATAATATTGGTGGTTGTACCTTGGATTTGGCATTGTCAAATGTGTCTGACATCTGTGTTGCGAAAGAACCGAAATACTATTACTTGTTGATGTTTACCATCCACCACTAGAAATATGCATGTCTAACCTCAAACCAATTCCTATTGAAAAAAGGGTAGTAAAAACTAGAAATTTCAAAAATGCACACTATGTACAAATTTCCAACTATCTCAACCAGATTGACTGGTCATTCTTGGATAGCGAGGCTGATATCAATGCACAACTTAACTTTTTTTACTCCATTATTAATTCTGCAATTGAAAAATTTGTACCTTCTACGGCTTACAGGGAAACTCAATATCCAAATTGGTTCTCAAAAGGACTGATAGACTTAATTTACCTCAAAAAATATCCCATAAGAAATTCAAACAAAGTCACCTGGCTATCGATTATTCCGTGTTTCAAAAATTGAGGGGAGACTGCAATAATCTGCTAGATCTGGAATAAATGAATAAAAAAAAAAAAATAAAAAAAATAAGCTCTCTGCAGAATGTTACAAAACTTTCATACGTGATGTTGAAGGCTCTATCATGAACGACTCAAATTTCTTTTGGAAATATGTTAAATCCCAAAAAGAAAACGGTACTTGTATACCTAGTGTTATGTCATTCGATTCTAAACTATCCCAAAATCTTCAGGAAACTGTTAAATCTGTTCGCCGATTTCTTTAGCGGTGTATATTAGGGTGGATCGCCATTGTACGGAAATTTTTTATTTTTATAAATCAGTTTTCGCGGGGTGCGGAATAGATGCTCTAGGTACATACAATTAAGCATACAAAATATCAATTTAAAATTTTGATAACAAGTACTGCCACAAAGCAGTTGAATTATTTACAATCTGGTAAATAATTGACCCTTTTTAAAACTGTTTTGTGTCAATATGAATACTTTAATTTTTACTTTTACATTTCATAATGAATAAAAATTGCCGCGCCTTAAATAATAACATTTTAAAAAATTGATGTTTTTTATGAACCACGCGAAAATTTGACAAATTGCTGAGTCCACTTTCGCGCACTATACCAAGAAATGCAACAAACATCGTTAGATCAACCGTCCACATCTCGCAGTACAGTTTCAAGTTTAACGAACGTTGATCTTCCAACTGACCAACAATACTTGGCTTCATCTACCTCTTCTTCTTATGTAATAAATCCAACAGACAGTAGACTATTTGTTGTATCCACAACATTGGATCGCTACAGTATTTCTGATCGGGCGGATGCTGCCATCGTCTGCGCTACAATGCAAGATATTGGATTAGTGACAACAGATAATCTAACAAACGTGGTCGATCGTAATAAGATTCGACGTGCTCGTGCCAAAAATAGGATCACACTGCCTGACTGCCATCAATCAGCCCCATTTTGATTCGTGCATTTGCATATCGTTTGAAGGTTGAAAGGATAAAACATTAATCATGTAGGATGGACGCAGAAAAGTTGTGATAGAAGAACATATCAGTCTTTTAAAATAACCTGGCTCACAATACATTGGCCACATAGGCGTTAAGTTCGGTGATGCTAAAACAATAGCTCGCAAATTGTTTGCATATTTTGTGGCAAAATCCATTGATTTAGCGTGCATCGTGGCTATCGGATGTGACGGAACAGCAGTTAATACTGGAACTAAGTCTGGAATTATTCGACTTCTCGAAGGAAAGCTCCATCGTCCACTTCAGTGGTTGGTCTGTCAAATACATGCCAACGAGTTAATTTTGAGACACCTTTTCGAATACCTTGATGGAACGACAACAGGTCCTAGAAGCTTTAGCGGCTAACTAAGAAAGTTACTCAAGAACTGTGAACATCTTCCTGTGATCGAATTTCAAGCAATAGAATGCAACTTACCGGACATTACAAAATCCCGTGACGACCTTAGCACAGACCAGCTTTATTTATTGGAAATGTGCCTAGCAATCGCCGAAGGACAATGTAACGAAAACTTAGCCAAAAGAAACCCTGGTAAAATCTGTCATTTGCGTTTGTTAACAGCAGCCAACACTATTCTCCGACTTTACATTTCAACCAAGTATCCGACAGAAAATCAGGTGATATTGACTGAATTTATGCTAAGATTGTATGCTCCGATGTGGTTTAAAATAAAAAAAAACACAACCTTCGTGTGTTTACGGGGCGAGACTCCTCCACGAAACCATAAAATTGTCTCGTTACCTTCCAGAGCATTTCAAAAAGGTGGCAGATCCCGTAATTCAACGCAACGGGTATTTTGGCCACAGCGAAAATATACTTATTAGTACGCTAAACGACGAACGAAGACAAATTAGAGAGTTGGTTCTGAGACGGATTCTAAATATCCGAGAACGTACGTCAGGGTTCTCTCCAATAAGAGTATTTAAGCTACCTACTTTTAATTTAACGCAGCAGACTATATTGACTTGATCTACTGGGAAAAACCATCAGAACCACCTCTTACAAAACTGATATCTAGCGAGACAATAATTGATGCCATTGCAGACCACAAAATTATCGAATTCAACATTTTGTACAAGTTCCGATTGATGCCCTGTCACACGCAAGCCACGGAAAGATGCATCAAAGTGGTAACAGCATCATGCTCTGCTGTTTGTGACCCTGAAAGACGTTAATGGTGGATACAAAACAAGCTAGAATCTTGTCGTATAACGCCAGTGTTCAATTCGAAGAAGGACTATAAAACACAATAACTTTTATGATTTTTGATTTTATTTTTTAACATTGTTTGTGATTTTTGTGTAGCAATGGTACTTTTATTGTTTCTTGATTAGTACATAATATTACAAGTAAATGTAAAGTTAAATTTTTTTATATTTTAACTACTTTTATCGAGCAAAGATTAAACCCTTCTTTTTCTAGTTTCTCGCTGTTTTAGTAATATTTGAATTGACTTGGGGCAGCACTCGAAATATCTTAATGCTGTCATAATGACTTTTAAAAGTATCCTCATAGAGCATCCATTCCACACCCCGCTGCTAAGAAAAACAAAAAAAAACAAAAAATCGATCCACACTAGTGTATATGTTAATGCAAATGTAGATAGCAATATCTCTTGCTCTAATTTAGTTGAGACTCTTGATATATCTGATTGTACTCTAACCATAGATGATATTATATCCAAGCTGAAGAGTCTCGATTCCCGCAAATCCGCAGGACCTGACAAAGTTCCACCCAGATTCTTAGTGAATTGTACGCATACATTATCGTATCCCATACATAAGTTATTTACAAACTCTCTTCATCAGGTGTGTTCCCTGACCTTTGGAAGTTTAGTCTTTTGACACCCATATTTAAAAAAGGAAATAAGAGCGACGCGTCGCGACGTAACAAACTATAGGCAAATATGCACCATGTTTACATTACCCAAACTCTTTGAAAGCCTGGTACTAGACAAATTAATATCCCAAATCAATCAAACCATCTCACCGCTTCAACATGGATTTATCAAAGGAAGATCAACCCTGTCCAATTTAATATTATACACGATTGACATTGTTAATGCCTTGACTTCATCACATCAAACTGATTCCATATATACTGATTTCAGTAAGGCATTTGATAAGGTTAACCACAGACTCTTATTACGAAAACTGAAGTTGTTGGGAATGAGAGGGAGTATTTTGGAATGGTTTAAGAGTTATCTATTGGGAAGGTACTTAGCGGTCAAAGTTGATTCGTTTACTTCTTATACATTTGCTGCCTCGAGTTGGGTACCACAGGGATCTCATTTTGGCCCGATATTATTTTGCTTATTCATAAATTATATACTTAATATTTTTAGTAATGTCAAAGTCCTATTATTTGCTGATGATCTGAAGATTTACAGAATAATTAGAAACGATGACGATCGCGCCATTCTGCAGTTAAACCTGAACAAACTATGCGCGTGGTGTTCTGTCAATGATTTACAACTAAATATTGGTAAATGCCAGATTATTAGTTTTTACAAAGGTAAAAATCCTTTTAACTTTTCTTATGATATGAATGGTGTTAATCTTCTTCGTGTATCGCAGATTCGTGATCTTGGTGTAATATTCCACGAGAGTCTACAGTTCAATGTACACATCGATGAAATAACAAGCGATGCAATGAGAATACTAGGTTTTATCTTGAGAATGGGGGCAAATTTTAAAAGTATGTTAACATTAAAACATCTGTATTGCTCACTAGTAGGAAGCAGATTAGAATACAATTCCTCTGTATGGTCACCATACTACAATGTTCATTCTCAATCATTGGAAAAGGTACAAAACAAATTTCTTCGGTACATTAATTTTAAAATGAAAATTCCAATCGAATTTATAAATTATAATTACTTACGCGCTGAAACCAGACTTCTTAAATTATCAGATAGAGGAGTGTTAATTGATTTATTACTTTTATACAAAATTATAAAATCTTTAATTGACAGCCCTAATTTGTTGGAACTAATTTGCATTAGCATACCCGCTAGACAAACTCGTAGTAAAGATATTTTTAAATGCAACAATAAACTCAACACTAATTACTCTATATACTCACCAATTCCAAGAATCCATAACCTTGCGAATAAATACTGCGAATCTATTGACAAATGTATTTAGTATTGACAGTTTTGAATGTTTCAAAAATCAACTAATCTCGATTCTATCTGCTAATAATTAACTTTTATTATTTTTTTGTTTTTCTCATAAAATATTTTCTCATCTAAACCTCACCAGTAAAATGTATACCTACTTACTTTATAATATTTTTGCAGTTCTATTTACACTTTGTTCTATGTCAGGTCTTATTATTATTGTTAATAATATGTATAAATATTTAAAGCTGAATTGTTTTAGTTTTTTGTAAGTACCTACAACTTGTGCTATTTCATTTCATTTCTTTTTTATGTTGTAATATTCTTTACCTAACGAGTCGATTGCATTCATATTTATTCTGTTTTATTGTTTATGTAATACATGTAATTAATATTGTTAATAATATATTTGCTTCTTTTCTTGTAAAAGCCCACTAGGGCGTTAATAAAATATAAAAAAAATATATATATATTATACATATTTCTCATACCACGAGCCATTAGTATCAGGTACATGCCGAATAACAGCGTTTAATACAAAATGTTTACCATTAGTGCCAAGTGCCTTCCTAGCAACAGCGGTTAGTACTAGGTACATTCCTAGTAACACTAGTGGACTTTCGTAGAGGAGGTTCTAATTAATGCTCTTATTATTATGGCGGATGTGAAAAAGCAGGAGACAACGTCATTGGATAATTTCAAACTGTTTCTGATTTTTTCGAACACTTTCTAGGTTGGAGATCGCAACATGGCCTCGAGCACAATCATCAAACTCTACTTCCGGCAGACAGCTTGAAAGACCTTTTCCCGCAACACCACCATCGAGGATTCCATTCCAGAGAACATCAACACTACTTGCCGCATTACTCCACCCGCTGGGGTCATGGCCAAACAACGGATGAACAGAAAACTTCACAAAGTCAACTCTCAGTATGGCCACACCTTTCCTGGAGACACCCTTTCCCCCCATCCGGTCAAACCCAATCAACTGACGACCAGAAAACTTCTTTAATTCCACAACCTCTTCTGGGTTGGCAACCTCACTCTATGTGTCGTCATTCCCATTCGTGTAGTCTTGATCGAACAAAAGATCAAGGACAGGAAACACTCCCAAGCCTTCAGCCTCTTTTGGGATGGCCACACCATCCCTGGAGTCATCGCTATCCCCCATCAGGTCATGGCCAAACGACAGATGACCAGAAATCACCACAAAGTCCACAAACTCTTCTAGGATGGCGACCTCACTCTTCGCACCATCATTCCCATTCGTGGAATCTTGATCGAACAAAAGATCAAAGACAGGAAATACTACCGATTCCTCAGGCTCTTTTGGAATGGCCACACCGTCGACATAATCACAGTTTCCATGGGAGAAGGCATCACTGGCCACATTGGACCCGTTGGAATCTTGGCCAAATTACCGCCAACGAAGAAAGTCAGCAAAGCAATTCACTAATTATCAATGATAAAGCTGCGAAGGTTGTGGAAATAACTATGGACAATAACAAAGATAACGCAGGACTGCAGAAGACTTTGGGAGAAATTGAAAAGCTTAACGAAAGTCCACAGGAGATTGAAGAACAGAAAATGGATGAAATACAGGAAACTGTTAAAGATATTGAAGATGAAACGGCAAATTTAGATCAGATAAGTGATAAAGAACAGGAAGATACAGCATTGAAATATGCTGACAACATTAAAAGTCATGATACTGAAAAAAATTTGGCTATGCATCTTCTTACTAAATGCCAAACAATTATCGCAGATGGTATAAAAATCAAGTTGAACAATGAGTTTTGCTTTTGGCCTGAAGAAACTGCCGAAACAGACAAAAGTGCGGATGGAACTATAACTGTTTGTGAAGAAAAGGCTGTCATCCCAGATGTGTTAATGCCTGATCATAAATACTTTATAACTGGAGAGTTTGAAAAACGCATTGAGTGCAGAAAACTTGCCCCCGTTCTGGACAACAAAGGTTTGTATAAATAGTTGCCAATGTATTTTATAATGAATCTAGCGCAGACCCGTAAAAGTGAATTCTTGACAATCGGTTCCATTCTTGAAAAAAGTAATTCTGTCAATCCCTAGACCCCCTGATATATTTTGCAAGATATTTCTCTTAACCTCTCAGGCTAATGTATTCATTTTTGGGAACAGCTCATATAGGTCTCATAAATCGTTTTGTCTCCTTTATTATTAATGTAACAAATATGGTCTTAACGATGTTAGAAAATGAAAACACCATGCTTTATATTCAAATCAAAAGTAAAACACATAAGAATAAAATCTTCACTTCATTGATACCAAAGTTTCCGACAGCAATTATAAATTTAATACAAAAAAATATATATATATTATTATTACATGAAATGACAAAAAATAATTAAAAATAACGTTTATTATACATTAATTTGTCAAATAAAGTAGGTGTGTGAATTTAGTTATTTTCGTTATTAGTAAGAGACGTGGGATGAACCATTTAAAAATTTTTATGTTTGCATTTAAAAATGTGTATTTTAAAAGTAATCATGTTTACAACTTACTTATAATAAAGTTGAAAGCGTATTTCATCACCTTTAAAAAATAGTTTTTAGTTTTTGGAAATGTTCAGAAATATTTAATTTATTTGAATTAAACGGCAGACCTTCCGACAGAATATACCCGAGGCCTGAGGGATTAAGTGAAATACTGATTGGGCGGGAGTATTTCGCATTTCATTGATACCATGTAAATTCGCTAAAACGTATTTCAATACTAAGAATCGACTATCAAAAAAATATTGAAATTTTGAACTCAAACATAGACAAAGTTTGTAAAATCGTTCACCGATCGTTTTTATCGTATCAATTGTAAGTATTACTTTAGCCCTTACACAAAACAAATGTATTACAAAAATAATTATTATCACATCATTTTTTTTCGTTTGATATAAAAAATGTTTAAAAAAAAAATTGCGATACCATAATATAAAAAAACCTTGACAAGTATTTTTAAAATAATTTTTTTTTTTCGTAGAATAACTTAAATTTCTCTCAGGAGTGTCTATTTTGTATGCAAAACTGAAAGCGTTGTGCTCTCTCTTTATCCTACTCTTTTCAACACCGTAATACAAAAACAGAAAGCGAGAATTTTTTGAGTTCGTTTACTCAGATTTAACGGGTGTTTTACATCTGTGAGAAATATCTCCCCAAGTTTTAGACTCTACGTGATAAAATACTATATAATAGATTGGTATGTCATCGCTTGTCTGAATTCTTCCTACAATCAGTTCTAATTTTGAAAATGATACTTAAATTCAAAACAAATCAGAGTTCATTGAACCAGAGTTACAATCACATACATAACCGTTAATAGTTTGATGGTTTCGTCACCTTTTTCCGACACAGAAATTTCTGAGCTCTTTCGCAAAATTCAGTAAGTCGTAAATGAATTTGAAAGTAAATTCTTTTCTCCGCACATTAATTATTGTTTGTTTTCAGATCATGATGTCTCAGAGCAAACGGATGGCATTCAGAATAAATATAAACATGGTGATAATGGATTTGCCAACACAAATGATAAGAACAGCGAAAATGTCAAAGTTCAATATGATAACACAGAAGCTAAAATAAGTGACGCAACTATAGGAATTCCAGCGGCAATTGTAAACAATTACGAGGCAGAGGAAAAACAAAGTGATAAAGACGATAAACACCACGTTGTGTTACTACAACGAGCAGGGGAAACTGGACTTTATATTCCTCAGAATACTTCCCCATATATTAAAATCCCCAAAGACAAAGATATTCAGGAAGGTAAAGATTCCGATAACGTTATTAAATCGAATTTAGATAGTCTCAAACACAATGGTGCGCAAGATGAAAAGGCCAAGGACATTGAAATTTTGATGACAAAAATGCTTGATGCCTTTGTGGAGTCTTTTTCGGATAGTTCAAAACATGAAGTAGTTCAAGAAGAAAATATTCCAACATCCTCAAATAATATCATAACAAAAGTAGGCCCAGAAGAATTTGTTAAAACTTTTTCAGATATTCCAACAGATGACCAAGAAGAAACAACCGAAACTTCAACTAACAATGATAAAGTCATGAAATTTAATGATGAACAAATTAAATCTAATTCCAACAGTCCCAAACTTGGAGAAATTCCAGAAGCAACGACCGAAACAACTGAAAAGAAAGAAGATAATGAAAGAAATACTGATGAACCTCAAGGTGATGACTTTTATATTCGTGATCTATTCGAAGTAATAGAGGTTTCGTAAAAGAAATAAGAAAGATCAGATTTTCAAGACCCTTTAAAAATCATATATGACAACGCGTAATCTCACATGAATTTAAGTTTTATACACCACTAGAATATCCCGCGAAAAATCACGGGAAATAAAATTAAAAATATATATATTTTTAAAAGTTAGGATTTTTTTTAAATGCCACTGCCGAGAATCGATCGCCGGTTGGAAAGAAACTACACTGAGAATTACACCACAAACAAATACCATAATTATTATGTACTTTTAAATTTTACAACATCAGATCCGAAATGTCTGAATCCCCTAAGAATCAGTTCCAATTTTGAAAGTGGCATTTTTAAAATAATTTTGTGTTTAAAATATTATGTTGTAGATGTAGGTTCTAAGTCTGAATTATTTACAAAATCAGTTTCAATTTTGAAAATTAACATTAAATTCGAAGCAAATTTGAGTTAAAATTTGATATCACGCAGGAATAACTGACGCATATCACAGATACAAAAACATGATTTTGTTGTTTAATTCTGAAATTAAATCAATAATTATTAAAAAAAACTAATAATTACCGTTGTAAAGTAAATCTTTAATAAATTAATATGCATTTATAAAAATATCATATCATTGTATGAATACAATATTGACAACTTTCAAATGAAACATGTGAAACAGAAAAAGACAGAAAAAGATTCAGTGAATTGTGTGAAAACACTACTTTAGATCTTTACAGCTAAATTTTAAATCTTTACAAATCATTTATCTGTTAAATCTCTTTACATTATGAATGCCAAAAACTATGTAGGGTCAGTGGGTCAACAGTGAACCACTTTTTTTTCCGAGTCAATTTGAGTCACCAAAATTTAATGTAGAAATTTCAAATAAATTTTGTTGTCTTCAGTACTTCTTTGGTTTTTTTATGTGCATAAACTCATTTTCGCAAAGTTTACTATTAATTAGATATAATGATTTACATAAAAAATGACATTTTGGTTCACTGTGTACTAGGCTGGTACACAGTGAACCGCAGGCATGGTACACAGTGAGCCAAAGAGGTACACAGTGGACCAACATGATAATTCTCCTGAAAATTGTACTAATAAGCCTCGCAATGAAACTACAATATAACTAAATAATAAGGGTTTTTTATAAACATAATTATACAATATGAATAATCCATAACAAAAAAGTAGCAGGATAAGAAAATAACTAGAGCTTTTTGAACATTTCGAACATGAAGACTCGCACAATTTAAACAAAAATAAGTAGCATGTCTTACATAAAAGAACAAAAGATTTAGCGAATGTTTTTAGCGAAGGTAACAGCAAATTTATAAAATAGGTTTTCGGAAATAGGGATTCTTAGATTGACCATTGAATATTGACTCATTTGTGGAAGTGATACAGCATTTCATCAAGCATTCTGGCAGTTTACCCCAACATCCGAGTATTTTGATATTTGATAATCATGAATCTCATTTATCAATTGAGGCGTTTGATCTAGCAAAAGTATCTGGAGTAACGATTATCATATTACATCCGCACACGTCTGATAAGCTCCAACCTTTGGATGTTGGTGTTTTCGGCCCATTCAAAGCCTACTACAACAATGCAATAGATTCATGGCTGCTGAAAAATCCTGGTATTCCACTGATTATTTATGAGATCGGCGAAATGGTGGGATATGCATTCCCCATGAGCCATGACTCAAGTGAATACTGATGCTTTAAAAAAAATATTGATTCGTTGATTGATAGTCCATAGGACAAAGATACACATTTCTTGATATTCTCCTTTAGGGCCCCTTCTTGATCTTCGTTAAATATTCTATTAATGTCGTAATGTGGAACTAATCTTATGGCTGTTCCGAAACCTTCGACATAAGCCAGTAGCGCTGAAAAGTTGGATAGGGGATGCCAGCAGCTTCTGCAGATTTGTGAAGACTATGCCCATTTTTCACCGTCTCCAAACGTTTTTTCATCTCCTCCGTGTGTTTACCGATTTTCTTTATTTATTTCTGCTTACGACCCATTCTTTTGACCAAAGAAAACAGTTACATTGATCTTATTCCGTGAATGAAAATTATTTTAGAAGGCATGTACACTGAGAACCAGATACTCTGGTTCAGTGTGTACCATAAAGCCATTTTGACTTAACTAGCCAATATTTCTAAAACCTATTAGATATTGAAAATTTCTAATAATAGGTAACAATTAAAACAAAATACTAAACGGAAAAACTTTAAAAATTCTTGCGTTGGCAATAAAATAATTTAGTAATAAAAAAAAACACTTACGTGAAAATGATGTCGAGGTTTGCAAAAATCAGATATTAGCTTGTCAAATGACCTACCGCCTTTGCACACTAACACACACTACATCAAATCTTGTCTTTTTCTGAGCCCGTGCTTCAAGCAAAAGCTTGACACTAACACACTTATAGTTAGGGCTGTAGAGGTGGTGGTTCACTGTGTCCTGCTGGTTCACTGTTGACCCACTGACCCTACAGATAAATTGAAGCCTTTCCTGTCGTTTCGCGGAATATAATTAATTATGATAATTACTTTATCAAAAATATACGCGTAATCTACCAAAAAATGTATTTAATTTGCAAGCATATAAGTAACTACTTTAAAAAAATGCAGTTTTACAACTAAGATTATCAGTGACAGTTTTCCTTGATTGTCCTTTTTAAATGTGAATTTATTCACAAAATAATTAAAAGCACCTTTGCCGTAAAATCGACGGTTTTTGGACCCAGTTTGCCATGCGATTTTGAAATCAATTGCCTACATTCGTGGTGCTATAAGGGCATAAGGCACACTAAGAAAATATTTATTTTTATTTATTTATTTTATAAATTATAATGTATTACAAAAAACATGGTAAGTAACACATTATTCCCAATGAGTTAAGAAAAAAACTCATTACGGGAAGGACAGACACATGTCATATAAGTACATTTTACATTAAGACGGTCACTTTTATAAAATATCAATGCGGGACACATCTGCCCTGATGATGGACACTGCAACGCTGTCCGAAACGTTGGCTAAAGGAGGAGGTAGCGCAACACGGCAAAATACCCCAAAAACTAATAACAAAAATACTTTTGGCCGTGAAAATCTAAAATTGTATCTGCGTGAACTTATTCAATACTACACTGGCGCTTTTTAACTCTTGCTTGACTTACCTAAATAAGCCGATCCCTAGATCGATATCTTCCGGCCTTTTCTAGGGACAAATATTGTCATCAACTTAACCGTAAATAAACGGAAATGGTTACAATTGACTAAACATAGAGAAAGTTTATTTGTCTACCATGACAATATTACAAAATATAGGAATGCGGGACGCTTTGGATGATTTGCGGGACTATTTTATTAAATATTTCAATGCGGGACAACAACCGTCAATGCGGGACGGTCCCACAGAATGCGGGACGGTTGGCCGCCTTAATTTGTTGAAGTGCCAAAAATTAGGAATTTGTTTGATAAAATTACCCACAATTTTTTAATTTAATTTTCCTTGCAGTTTCGACTTCTTTTAATACTTTTGGTTCTAGAGTTTTACCCCGTTCCATGGTTTGGTCCCATATAATTTAGCACCTACTATTTTGTCTACACGTGACCCATCTGTCGTTTTACAGTGAGGCGGTCACTCGAGCATATCGAAGGTTGTGCCATCACGGACAGTCCGCCTGATCCACTGTCTCATCAAATGCCCCGTGACAGGCTTTTGCCGTCATTGAGGATTGACAAAAGTCAATAAATTACTCCGGGAGAGATCCTACATCATTATTGAAAAAAATGGAAATCATATTGTGAATTAAAAGGTTTTCAATGGGTGTTGAGTCAACATAGAATTTAAGAATTTCAGATTTACATGAGATACTCTTTTCAATCAACTCATTGAAGAAAGTACCATCATCGATGGGATAATTTACATGTGGTACTGTTCAAATATCTTCTGCCGTGATGAATTTAAGGCTTGTTCCTATCCCTCCTCTTCAATTTTTTTCCAGTAGCACTCTGTTGAGGTCTTTGGAGGTTCTTCACAGCGCCTGTGAGCCACAAAAGGAATGCAAGTGCATGTTTACAGCCACCTGAAATAATAAAAAAAAATACAAAATTATTTTTAAATGTCAAAACAAATATGAAACAACCTACCAGCACTATAGGTCAGATATGAAAATACACTATAAATTGACTCATTCAAGCTTTTATGAAGATACTATACCATAAAAGTAATCACAAAATATAAATCAGGCAATCTGTGTAGGTCAGGGGTGGGGAACCTGCGGCCCGCGATGCCTTTTGGGGCGGCCCGCGGGCACTTTGGTGCCGCCTGCTGAAAGAACCACAAAAAATTACACAGAACGGGATGGGTTTTTCACGGTATTTCAGATGCATTTTTAAGACGTTTTTACTAAATTGTTGCTAGCAAGCTGTTTAGATACCAATGAAAATGTGATAAAACCTCGCATCCTACTTTTATTTTAAATTATTATTGTGAAACGCTAGTGATATTCCATCGGAACTTTTAATTTTCTTGAACGGGACAGTCCCGATATTTCAGGATTAATAGCAACTCTATTCGGAGGGGAATCTTAGGCAGTCTGTCAAAAAAAATATTTTCTAGTCGATGAAAGTGGATAATAAATCAATAAAATCCTATTAATGACAACTACGAAGAAAAGGAAAGTTGAAGCTGAGTGAAACGTGAAATCATTTGAAACTAAATTAAGGCTGTGGAAAGTAACTCGAAATGAATAACACAACGCATTTTCCAACATTGCAAGGACAAAAGCCTTCTACATCGTTTGAATACGCTGGTAATTGCGCGAAATTAAGTGAGGCATTTAATGAACGATTTAAGGACGTGAAAAGAGAGCAAACGGATTTGAACATATTTGCTACACCGTTCAACGTCGAACCATCGAATGTGCCTGGTAATCTGCAACACGAAATTATTCAATTACAAAGCGATGATGAACTAAAAGCTATATATAACAATCTTCCCAAATAAAGTCAGGAATCACTGGTTATATTAAGTCAAGCACGTCACTTAACATTTTGTGTATAATACAAACTATAATGCCATAATAATTGCCACACTTCTGGCATTAAAAAAACACTACATGTAATTTATTGTAATTAGTTAAATAAATATAAAATTATATTGCAGACAATAAATATGCTACAAAATGTAGAAAACCCATTCACGTAATAAGAGTACAACTTAATTTAAGCTGGTTGACTAGTGGACTCCTATACAGATTCATTCTAAAGGCAAAACCAATCTTGTATTCACCATGCAAATTCCTGTTGCGGATTCATCTGCTAACCATAACGCATTTCGAAGGTAAAACCATTTTGTTGTTCTAGGTGCAGTATTAATTAAAACTGGGGACTCACAATCCAATTCGCTCTGACGGAAAAAACAGTTTTGTGTGCAAATGCAATGAAAAGATTCAATGAAAAAATTCCATGTGTGGTTTCGTCTGCTTACGCATTTCGTAGAAACTCGTTCTGGTTTTTGAAGTGCACTTTTAAAATTCTAGTTGCTTTTTTGCTTCCAGTATTAGAGAAAAGCCATTTTTATAAACTCAGTAAAATGGCTACATTCAGTAATATTAAGTTTCCGCGTATAGATTCACCCTATAACTGAAACCAGTTCTGTGTTTAGAATGCAACGAAAAGAATTCCAGGTGGGATTTCATTATTTGACGCATTCCTCGTGTTAGAAGTGCTGTTATAAATTGGTAATCAGCCGAAGGACGTCAAGTAAAAACATCTGGATTCAAGGAGGAATTCCTTTGGTTTTATTCACATGCACATTGTTACAATTTGTCCCGACCCGACAAAACACTAAATTTGGTCACTTTGACCACTTGCTAGACAAAGCTAGCTGTTTCCAGGAGATCCACGAATTAAGAGAGCTTTAAACTAGAAACGCAGACTATTTATAATAATATTTTCCAATACTATCAACTTAAACAAAACAAGCTTGTGTCAGTTATTATACGATATAAAAGAAATCTACTTTACCGTCTGACATTCCATTTTAGTTTCGTCTCACGTCGCTAATCTGTAAAATGCAATATCAACTAACAATAAGCTACAAAAAATACGCCGCTAGATGGCAGTAGCCTTCACTCTTTTTAACATACTGCCCGGCGGGGAATGAAAAAAAAAAAAAAGTTTTTTTGAAATTAAAAATCAAACTACAAATTCCTAAATCTACACACAATATACTAAAAATTTACAAGATGTGTAACTATCTAAATTTAAAGGGTCCGGGAACCTAACCAACAATTAAAATAACCTAAAAAATTTATAAATTTCTAAAAAATCATGCAAAAAATTAAATAATAAAATAATAAAATCACAACATTAATAATAATTTTGTAAAATTGACAAATCAATAATGTCTCATTGTCTCTATGAAGAATTTTCACTTCAATTATATTTTTTTTTTAACTAACACCAATTCACAAATAGCAATACATTGTTAGTTCGCTGTTGACTGATTATCAGTTCATTAACTTTCACTGGCATGGCACTGCCAAAAAACAGAATGAACACTTCACCGGGTAGACTACTCGGCCATCTTGTCCAGGGTGGTCATCGTTTTAGAAAGGTACATCAGCATGTACTTCTGTATGTCATCATTTGGGTAGATCATCATAAATTAAGGGGCGGCCGTGCCCTGGTAAGCAGATAGTACCAATAGATCTGCAGCGAGGATGATCATCTCGCGGTTGTTGACTTGAAGCCCCAGTGGCTTCAGGCTGGATACAGTGGTGTCAACAACACCAATACCGATGCTCCATAATTATTGATGTGGTTTGGTTGCTTCGGTTCAGCCCTAATTACAGTTAGGCTGTGACCTTGGGAAGGTCAGTGGTTTGCCGGGTCGGGAAATTTGGATCCAAGTTTGATTCTATTGGCATCAAACATATTTTTGTGATGGGTCTCACAAAAGTGCCTTGTGCTGTTTTGAGGGTAACTACCCTCACTACTCCATCCGGGCCTGGATGAGTAGTTAATATGCGCGCCATCTTCCATAATGCAGGAGGCAGATTGTCTTCCATCAGGATTACCAGATCGTCCTTCTTTATGGCCTTTTAGTTGTTGGCCTGCCATTTGGTCCGTTTTTGCAGCTCAGCAAGGGAATCTCGTTTCCATCTGAACCAGAAATTTTGAATTAGAGCATTTAATTTTTGATATTTGCTTAGTCTGTTCTCCGGGAGCTCGCGGACATCCAACTCGGGAATAACCGAAGCATCCCTGCCCATGAGGAAATGGTTGGGAGTTAGAGGGAGAAGGTCATCTACATCATCAGACAGGGAAGTTAAGGGACGGGAATTCAAACAAGCCTCTATCTGACAAAGCAAAGTATACAATAATTCAAACTGCAATGGGTTATTTTTAGTAATTCGATATAAATGAAACTTGGTGGACTTGACGGCGGCCTCCCACAGCCCCCCGTGGTTCGGCGCCCTAGGCGGTATGAAACTCCAAGATATTCCCTTATCAGCTAAAAACCTATGGATTTTGTCATTGTTCAATCTTAGACTGGCATATAGTTCTTTGAGCTTATTGGAAGCTCCTCTGAAAGTGGTTGCATTGTCAGAAAATATTTTTTCCGGTTGACCCCTACGGGCAATGAACCTCTTTAAACAATTTAAAAAAGCATCGCTTGACAAATCTGTTACGAGTTCCAAATGAACCGCTTTGGTAGAAAAACAAACAAATATGCAAAGATACGATTTAATGAGAGGAGATTTTCTCAGCGCTCCAGCCTTCGTGTCTATCGCTCCGGCAAAGTCGACCCCTGTGACAGAGAACGGTAGACTGGGAGTGATTCTCTCAACTGGAAGGTCTCCCATGATCTGCCGGCAAACCTGAGGTCGGTATCTAAAACATACAACACACTTATGTAGGATACGCTTAACAGTGTTTCTCTCAAATATCGGCCAATATTTCAAGCGTATTTCCGATAACAGCGCTTGGGGACCTGCATGTAAATGTTCATAATGATAATTACGTATAATAAGTTCAGTTAGTTTATGTGACGGTTGTAATATTACAGGGTGCCTTTGATGATGCGATAAATAAGTAGCTAATTTCAATCGTCCACTTGCACAAATTAAACCTTCCATTAAACAGGGATTGAGAGCTTTCAATCTACTGTTTTTGTTTACTAACCCATGCTTCTTTAGGTCCTTCAATTCTCTTTTGAATGTTCTTGCGATGATTTCAGTAGACATTTTAAAGCTGCTTCCAGCTCGGAGACAGTTAAATTGCCATACGTTTTATCCTTAGGGTTGCGACAATTATTTATAAATCTTAACGCTTGAGCGATTACTCTTTTTAATTTGGTTAGCGATGAGATTCCCATTCTTGAGTATCCGTTACCAGTAGTACATTTTTACTTTTTATTTCCGGGGGATCCAAACATGACATCTTGGATACTGGCCACGTGCTGACATCTTCCGTCAACCAGTTTGGCCCCTTCCACCATATTGAAGCGCTGACTAACCTTTCAGCTGTGGTACCTCGGGACAGTATATCCGCTGCATTTTCTGACGATGATACGTGCCGCCACTGCGTTGGATCGCTGATTTCCTGTATCTCAGAGACTCGGTTTGCCACGAAGGTGTTCCAACGAGCTGGTTGTCCTCTCAACCAGCACAACGCTATTGTTGAATCGCACCAGTAATAGGTGGCCAATTCCTCTATACTTAGCGTCAACTTGATATTTTTTATAAGCTTGGCCAATAGTAATGCAGCACTACACAACTCTAACTTGGGTAGTGATATACACTTTAATGGCGCCACTCTAGACTTGGAGGTAACTAACTGTGCATGCCTCTTACCTTCCGAATCTGTTGAGACGATGTAGGCGCATGCTCCGAAAGCTTTCTGAGAGGCGTCGCAGAACCCGTGCAATTGTATAGTCTTTGGTGTTCCGCTAATAACTCCTCTCGGGATTTTTAACACATTTAGTTGCGATAATTGGTCTAGATAATCCCTCCAAGGTAGTAAAATTTCATCAGGTAGTATGTCATCCCACGATGCCTTGGACTGCCATAATTTTTGCATAATTAATTTAGCTACCACTACGATGGGCCCTAAAAGTCCTAAAGGATCAAAGGTGGAAGCTATGCACGATAATATTTGACGCTTGCTCTCCGTTTTACCTGACGGCTTTGTAATTTCATATGACAGGTAATCTAATTCATTATTCCAAATTAATCCAAGTATTTTTTCATTCTTGGAATTGTCAGTGATCATTTTCTCACAATTGCCCTGTTTGGCAATTTCATCTTGGCTCCGCCCAGATGACAATTCCAAAATATTTGATCTCCACTTCCTCAGGGTCATCCCTGCGGACAGCAAGATATCACTAATTTGCTTCTTTAACTTGAAACAAACTTCCAAGTCATCCCCTCCAGTCAATAGATCGTCCATATAAAAATCATTTTCTATGACTTGACTTGCTACTGGGAAATTAACTTGATTATCCATACCGATTTGTCGAAGACATCTCGTTGCTAGGAAGGAAGAAGGTCCCAGCCCGTATGTAACGGTCTTCAATTTGTAATGTCGGAGTTCCTCTTCTTGTGATTCGCGCCATACAATCTTCTGAAGGCTGCGATCCTCTGCGCATACGTTGATTTGATGGTACATTTTTTCGATGTCCGCAGTCATGACGTATCGATGTATTCTGAAACGTAATAAATGGCTGTATAAGTCCTTTTGAATGACAGCTCCCACCATCAGAGCATCGTTCAGGGATATTCCGGTCGACGTCTTTGCCGAACCATCAAACACTACACGCACCTTCGTCGTGGTGCTAGCTTCTTTAATGACCGCGTGATGCGGCAAAAAATAGCATTGCTCATCCCCTCTCCTTTTATCACATAACTCCATATGACCTAGTTGTTCATATTCTTGCATAAATTGTACATATTGCAATTTCAATTCAGGATTTATTAAAAATTTCTTTTCTAGGTTCTTAAATCTTTTTTCCGCTGTGTTTAACGAGTCACCAAGTTGACTCACACACGGGCGGCGCGGCAGACTTACAACGTATCTACCATCGCTCTCTCTAGAGTGCGTGGCGACGAAATCCGCTTCACACGCCTTCTCCTCGTGATTTTGAAATCTCGCAGGATTCACCTCCTCCATTTTCCAAAATTTTTCTATTTGATTAGATAATGTGTTTAATGATAAACTACAAAATTGCGGTACTGGCCTTTTTTCTGATGAATGTTGATCGGGCCCGATATAACCCAGCCTAATTCGATCCTCTGAAGAGTAGGTCCGGTATCCAATCTCAGCCGATCATCTTGTAGTATATCCCAAAAGCTCTCAGCACCTAACAGGATATCAATAGGCGCCGCTACGTTGAAATTTGGGTCCGCCATTTGTTATCCCGGCGGCAGCTTAAAATCTTTTCTGGCCACTGTTGCTTGAGGTAGGTTTGTGGTTATTTCCTGCAATATTAGACAAGTGATATTTTGATTATAATTTGTCCTCAGAGATTTCATTTTTATCGCAACACGTTTCTTTATATGGGTAACATTGTTGTGTATACCTAACACAGGCTTGTTTATATTTTCGCATCTCAAATTTAACTTCATTGCGAACTTTTCGCACATAAAATTGGCTTGAGCTCCAGAGTCAATTAGGACTCTTGCCTCATGCACTTTATTATTGTGACCTACCACCCCAATGATAGCAGTCGACAATAAAATTGTTTTTTCAGCCTTCGCTAAGGCTGAATGGTTTGATACTGAAACTCGTTCAGCATCCATTTGGCAGTCACCTCCGGGGTGAACTTCACCTTTATTCATGGAGTCATCGCTCGGATGCATCTCCCTGTGCAATAACGTATTGTGGCTCTCGCTATCACAATGCTTGCATTTTAAATTAATTTTGCAATATGGGGCCGTATGTCCTAACTTCAAACATTTGAAGCAGGCACGGTACCTCCTTATTGCGTTGGCTCTTTCTCCTGAATTTAATTTTTAACAAAAATATATTTTATGCCCTTTGTCATTACAACAAATACAATTATTGTGGGTAGCAGCTAAAAATACCGATTCCTTTTTGGGATTATTGTTGCTACCATTTGCTTTCGGGTAGGTAGGAATTTTTTTCGAATCTGAATTTAACATTAACATTTTGACAGCCTCCGTAGTCCAGTGGGTAAGACTCTTGACTCTCAGTCCGGAGGTCGCGGGTTCAAACCCGGCATGCGCAAATAAATTTTATTTGATTAATTTGTGTTATTTCACAATTAATTCATTTAAAATAATATATAGTATATTTGCGGCATGTTCCAGAGTGGAAGATACTATCAGTATCGCCCTGGTGTAAGACCACCATTCAGAATTGAAACGTTGCTTGAAAATGGCTTTAGCCGTGTTTGGTGACCAGATCTGAATAGCCAGGTACTTCCCAACCTTCCTCTTCCCCACCTCCTTCCCCTCCCAACTACCTTCAGCCTCACAACATACCCCAATTGGGGATGCCATAGTCTCACTGGCTCCAGACGGGAGCAGTTCAGATTCTTGTGCGGTATTCACTGTAAAAAAAAAAAAAAAAAAAACATTAATTCCAAAACTTGCGCACGCGAGGTCAAACATTTAAGAAATTCGTGTAATGTAGGTAGCTCATCCTGCAATGGGGTTTGTTCCCAATGCTTTCTAGAACTTGCATCCAATTTATTAGAAATTACGTATATAATTAAAGCATCCCATTGTTCGATTTTCAAGCCTAAATTTTGCAACGCTTTGAGATTTACATTGGTTTCATCAATCAGATAATGCATGGCTACTGGATCCTCATGTTTCATCTCTTTAAGTTGAAACAGAGCTTGCATGTGTCTTTGTACGGTAGTTCGCAAATTTGCAAACCTCTGCTGCAACAATTCAAAAGCCGATATATAATTCAGGTCTGACACCTCGAAATTGGCGATGATCTTTGCTGCATTCCCCTTTAAACAGGATTGCAGATAATAAAACTTCTGTACATTGCTTAAGGTAGTATTGTTATGAACTAGTGTCTTAAATGTTTCTAGAAAATTAATCCAATTTTTAGGATCTCCTTTGAATTCTCGTAGCTGAAGGTTGGGTAACTTGATTTCTAATTTGGGAGTCTCTACAGACTGAATTGCTCCTTTAGCAGTCGCCAAGATTGAATAATATTGATTTTCAAAATTCTCCCTTTGCAAATTATTATCAATTTCGTTGGAATCCGGAAGACTTTCGATTTGTTCTTGAATGTCTTCGAAATAATCGATTATTTTTTCAATTCTCGCATAGCGAATTTTAATTTCGTTAACTGATAATGCGTTTAATCAGTAGCGTAGCGAGGGGGGGGGCGGGGGGGCGGACCGCCCCGGGTGCCACCCGAAGGGGGGTGACACTCGGACGTGAAGAAAAAACTTACGGTAGTGCAAAATTGTAGCAAAAAATATTTTACGCTTGAACACTGACTGTTATTTAGCTCTATGGCTCGTTTGGTCGGGGATTCCCGAAAAAATATTTTATAATTTTTATTTTCTTTCCTAGCTCGAAGTGTTGCTCAGCCGGGGATTTCCCTGAAATATTCCTTGTGTCATTCTATTTTCGTAATGTTATTTTTAAACTCGTGAAGTGAATTGTTATCTATTGACTGAGTTGAATTAGTGAAAAGGTTGTTATTCTATTAGCGTTTTTTATTAGTGCTGAAAGATCATTTAAAAAAAAACAAGATAAGTGGATTTTTGATAGTTCACTTTTCTAATAGACGCAAAACTTGAATGCAATTATACCAGAATCGATTGATAACTGATTGAAGAAAAATGATCAATCATCTCTATGTTTTTTTCTTTATTATTTTGTTTTGTGTACACGAATAAATAAATAAAGAATAATAAGTAATTTGGATGTTTTCAGAAAATGTTTTTTATGAATTCGAAATATGCGTTTTGAATTTGTGAATGAAGCGCTATTTACACCGATTACCAAATCAACTTCCGACAGTATTAACTCCAAACGATTAGCTGCTTACACTGAGGTAGTTTCGCAAGCTAATGTAATTTGTCTACCAAATGTAAGAGCACCCTCAGATTTCGATCAGTTGTCGATTCTTTGGATAAGAGGTCACCTGCACATTACTAGCGCTGTAAATCATAATACCTAAATTATTTTATCCAATATTAGGTTGTGTATTATCCAAAATCTAGTTTTAGTTACTAAAAATAAAGATACTGCATATTTTAATGTATAATTGTATGTATAAGTATAATCGATAAACTAGTAATCCTTAAATCAGATTTTTGCCTTAGTCCTAATTTCGAAAAATAAAAAGTTTTTTGATTGGCGATGTTACGTGAGTATGGCGTCTTGACGGTATATTTATTCGTTGATCCGGCCTATACTAACCTCACATTTTTTCCAGATTTAAGTTAAGAGTCAGTCTGTGTGAGAATACAAAAGCTTGAATAAAAGTTATGCGCGGAACAAGCAAATGATTTTCTTTCAAATTTTGGAGCGTACGGCGTGCAACTCAAATTTTAAGCACATCTCAAAACTGGTTTCAATTTAACATTGAATCTGTATTCGGTAACTCGTTTTAATTAAAACTACACCCATAACATGTAAATGGTTTTCCTCCGATATTTACAGCACATAGTCTGAAACTTTCATATCTTGCAACTCGGGTAATATCTTGCAATAATAGAACTCGGGAATGGTTTCCTTCGAAATGGGTCGGCAGATGAACAGAGTTCCAATTGAAATTTCAAAGGAAACCGTTTTTGAGTTCCACGTGCAAGATTTGAAAGTTGAAGAATTTGTGCTGCAAAGATCGGAGTAAAACCATTTTCGTGTACTGCGTGCATTAATAATTAAAGCTGAGGACTCACACCTTTACTATCTCACAATTGAAATTTTATCGTTACACTCTGAACACAAAACTGGTTTTAACTTAAGAATGGGTTGTTAAAATTTTACTTTCACGCCAGCAAATGATTTTCCTCAGAATTTTGCAGCATATTAGAATTGAAGACTCCACTCGGAACTTCAGAACGGTTTTGAAATTTATCCTGCATTTCAAAACTGCATCCAGAACTCAAAAATGGTTTTCCTCAGATTTTTGCACCACATATTATGCAACTTGATATTTTTAACTGCATTTGGAAAATGCGAATGGTTTCTTTCGAAATGCGTCAGTACATGCATCCTCATCTGGATATTTTTTAGAAATTCTGAATACAAGACTCGTTTAAACTTAAGAATTAATCTGGTAAGAGTCTACCGGCTAAAATTAAAATTGAAAAAAATTAAAATTGAACCTTATTAATTATTAAAATCAAAACTGGTTGAAATTTAAGATTGAATCTGTATTCTACAAACTAACAGTCAGTTTTCATGTTATGGGTGTAGTTAAAACTACACCCAAAACATGAAAATGTTTTTCCTTCGGTATTTGCAGCACGTTGTCTGAAACATTCATATCTTGCAACTCGGGGAATATTTTGCAATAGTGGAACTCGGGAATGGTTTCCTTCGAAAAGGGTCCGCAGATGAACAGAGTTTCAAATGAAATTTCAAAGGAAACCGTTTTCGAGTTCCACGTGCAAGATTTGAAAGTTGCAACCATATGCTGCAAAGATCGGAGGAAAACCATTTCCGTGTACTGCGTGCATTAATAATTAAAGCTGAGGACCTACACCTTTACTATTCCACAATTGAAATTTTATCGTTACACTCAGAACACAAAACTGGTTTTAACTTTATTATTGGTTGTTAAAATGATGTTTTCATGCCAGCAAATGAATTTCTTCAGAATTTTGCAGCATATTATAATAAAGACTCTATTCGGAACTCTGTTATTTGTAGCTCTATGGCTCGGTCAGTCAGGATTCCCAAAAAAATTTGTTGTTTTTGTTTACACATTTGACTAGCTAGTAATGTTTTTTTTATATTTACGGAGGTCAAAATTTGCGTTTTAAATTTCTCAAAGTAAACTTTAATGGGGGGGGGGGGGTGACACCACATTTTCCGCCCCGGGTGCCACCCATGCTAGCTACGCCAGTGGTTTAATGAATCCGCAAATCTCGTGAGTTTACCTTTCAACACTCCTCGTTTGTTAATCAACGATTTTAAATTATCTATTTTTAATTTGACAATAATTCAACACAAAAAAAAATGCTAAAAATGTTGCTTCAAAAATAATTTCTGTGCAATAATCGCGTAGAAAACAGTAATAACCAATTCAAGCTATGAACAATGACAGAATCTTACAATAATTATCTTCTAAACAATTAACCTAAAATAAATTTGCATGACTTGCATTTTACACTGAGGGTAGTTAATTTTTTGTTTTTAAAATAAGTACATCGACACACAAAAAATAGCGCTTGTTTGAACAGGAATCAATGAATAATTGTGAGAGGATGGCAGGGATACTTATCTTTTGATTCTTCGTGGTTTCATCCTTCAGACATTTTGGATAGCTTGCTGGTTCATTTAATTATTTCCTTTGATGCCTTCCATCCGTTCGTAAGGTATCTGCGGCTGGAAGGACCTTGCTTTCATCCGCTCGTAAGGACCATTATGTTAAAAATTGGTAATCAGCCGAAGGACGTCAAGTAAAAAAATCTGGATTCAAGGAGGAATTCCTTTGGTTTTATTCACATGCACATTGTTACAATTTGTTCCGACCCGACAAAACACTAAATTTGGTCACTTTGACCACTTGCTAGACAATGCTAGCTGTTTACAGGAGATCCACGAATTAAGAGAGCTTTAAACTAGAAACGCAGACTATTTATAATAATATTTTCCAATACTATCAACGTAAACAAAACAAGCTTGTGTCAGTTATTATACGATATAAAAGAAATCTACTTTACCATCTGACATTCCATTTTAGTTTCGTCTCACGTCGCTAATCTGTAAAATGCAATATCAACTAACAATAAGCTACAAAAAATACGCCGCTAGATGGCAGTAGCCTTCAATCTTTTTAACAAGTGCATTTATAAAATTCTAGTTGTATTCTTTGGCTGCCAGAATTGGAGGAAAGCCATTTTCATGTTCTGAGTGGAGTTTTAATTCCCCGCGTACAAACTCACCATATAATTAAAACCAGTTCTGTGTTTAGAATGCAACAAAAAATATCAGGTGGGGTTTTATCTCACTAACCCGTTTTGTAAGAAACCATTCTCGTGTGTGAAGTGCATAAATGTAAATGGTTGAAGTGCATAAATATACAGTTATAAATGTGTAGTTGTATATATGCTGCGTAATTCCCCGCGTACAGATTCAATCTGTAATTAAAACCAGTTCTGTGTTAAGAATGCAATGAAAACGCATCAGGTGTTATTTCACTTCTTATGTTTGAAGTGCATTTATAAAATTCTAGTTTCTTACTTTATGCTGCCAGAATAAGAGGAAAGCCATGTTCATGTTCTGAGTGTAATTTTAACTCCCCGCATGCAAATTTAATCTAAATTGAAACCAGTTCCGTGTTCAGAATGCAACGAAAAATATTTTATCTGCTGATGCATTTTGACGGAAACCATTCTCGCGTTCAAAGTGCATTTTTAAATTCTGTTTGCAGACTTTATGCAGCCAGAATTTCAGGAAAACCATTTGCTTGCTCTGAGTGTAGCTATAGTTAAAGAGTGTTGGCAGTTACGTAACTTTTTTTAATTAGTTACAGTTACCAGTTCTTTAATTCGAATGTGGTTCACCCCTCCCCCCCCCTCCCCTGAGACTGAAATCGGAGTGTGGCCCCCGGGCTAAAGTATGAATATCCAAATTGCCCGCGACGCTATAAAGGTTCCCCACCCCTGGACTCTTATGTTATGCGACCAAACTTACATCATTGTCGCTGTGTCAATGAAAAAAGTAGGTAATTTATTTAAACTGGGCTTATCTTTACTCTTTATTATATTATATATATATACTAAGTATATATTATATATATACTATATATATATATATATATATATATACTAAGTAGATTTACAGAACAATTAGAAACGATGACGATAGCGCCATTCTGCAGTTAAACCTGAACAAACTATGCGCGTGGTGTTCTGTCAATGATTTACAACTAAATATTGGTAAATGCCAGATTATTAGTTTTTACAAAGGTAAAAATCCTTTTAACTTTTCTTATGATATGAATGGTGTTAATCTTCTTCGTGTATCGCAGATTCGTGATCTTGGTGTAATATTCCACGAGAGTCTACAGTTCAATGTACACATCGATGAAATAACAAGCGATGCAATGAGAATACTAGGTTTTATCTTGAGAATGGGGGCAAATTTTAAAAGTATGTTAACATTAAAACATCTGTATTGCTCACTAGTAGGAAGCAGATTAGAATACAATTCCTCTGTATGGTCACCATACTACAATGTTCATTCTCAATCATTGGAAAAGGTACAAAACAAATTTCTTCGGTACATTAATTTTAAAATGAAAATTCCAATCGAATTTATAAATTATAATTACTTACGCGCTGAAACCAGACTTCTTAAATTATCAGATAGAGGAGTGTTAATTGATTTATTACTTTTATACAAAATTATAAAATCTTTAATTGACAGCCCTAATTTGTTGGAACTAATTTGCATTAGCATACCCGCTAGACAAACTCGTAGTAAAGATATTTTTAAATGCAACAATAAACTCAACACTAATTACTCTATATACTCACCAATTCCAAGAATCCATAACCTTGCGAATAAATACTGCGAATCTATTGACATATGTATTTAGTATTGACAGTTTTGAATGTTTCAAAAATCAACTAATCTCGATTCTATCTGCTAATAATTAACTTTTATTATTTTTTTGTTTTTCTCATAAAATGTTTTCCCATCTAAACCTCACCAGTAAAATGTATACTTACTTTATAATATTTTTGCAGTTCTATTTACACTTTGTTCTATGTCAGGTCTTATTATTATTGTTAATAATATGTACAAATATTTAAAGCTGAATTGTTTTAGTTTTTTGTAAGTACAACTTGTACTATTTCATTTAATTTCTTTTGTATGTTGTAATATTCTTTACCTAACGAGTCGATTGCATTCATATTTATTCTGTTTTATTGTTTATGTAATACATGTAATTAATATTGTTAATTATGTATTTGCTTCTTTTCTTGTAAAAGCCCACTATGGCGTTAATAAAATATAAAATAAATAAAATAAAATAAAATATAGTGGTTCGCCACGTTTGGTGACTTAGCAGGGGTGCCCGGGTTCATGGGGTAATGTTTGTCTGGGTCTTGATGGCGAGTGCGTCGGCCCACCTTCCGCGTGGCGGGCCGGATTGGGAGATGCTGGTTGAGGGAGACCCTTTACAACCGGTTACCGTTGTCCGGGTCGCTCGGTAGTACAGGGGCAGCAGTAGCGTTTGGGGCGCATTGGGCGACCTCTCCAGCCGGACTCTCCCAGCCCATCGCCTTGCACCGCAGTGGGTGTGTTGGATTCATACGTCCGTCACTCCTGGACACTCTGATCCCCAGCTTTCCTACCCATCCCTCATACCTTTTCCTTCCCGGACCTTCCTTTCTTCTAATAACCCGAAAAAAAAACCGAATAAAATCATGAATTCCACAAACAACAGTAATATCACTATCACAACGGCGAGAAGCAGGAGTCCCTGGTGCAGGCCAAAGCTGTTGGTGAATTTCACCAACATTCGCGGCCTGCACAAAAACTTAAACTTAGTCCACCAACACCTTCTCTCCCAACGCCCCAACCTTCTCTTCCTTTCCGAAACGCAGATAGCCGAGCCTTCAGACGCCACCTATCTGGATTGCCCGGGCTTCACCCTCGTTGGCAAATTCAGACCCAAAGGAGGTGTCTGTCTCTTCAGCCGAGCTGACGTCAACTGTGTGCGACTGTTGAATCTGGAGAACTCCAGATTCAACGTAATGTGGGTGCGTGTCAATCTTGCCAATACGGTAAGATTTTACGCGTGTCTATTACCGCTCACCGAATCTTAGCATTTCAGATACGTCCGAACTCTTCAAACATCTAATTAATACTACTGATGACCTCTTGCCGCTTCCCTACGGCAGAGTTTGTGGTCCTGGGGGACTTCAATGTTCATAACCATAACGAACCTTGGTTAAAGTTCTCAGGACCAACGGACTCGGCTGGACGAGAGGCGGAATCCTTTGCCCTCTGCCACGGACTGGAGCAAATGGTTCAGGAGCCTACAAGGGTTCCTGATGTCCAATGATGTCCAAACTCACCGCTCCAATCTGTTAGATTTGTTTTTAACCACTGTGCCACACGGCTACAAGATTAACGTCACAGCCCCTTTAGGATCGTCCGACCACTGCCTGGTGACGACGTCAATCCCCGTAACCTTCAGACCGCCAAACGAGCGGCTGAAGAGAAAAGTGTGGCACTATAGATAAGCAGATTGGTTTGGTCTGCGGGCACATTTTAATGCTTTCCCGTGGACAGCTGTCTGTTTTCGGACCTCGGATCCCTCAAGATGTGCCCAGGAAATTGGGGAAGTCATCACATCCACGGTGGATGGCTTCATCCAATCCACTGTTAAAGAAACTGGTGTGGGCTCAAAGCCGTGGTTCAGTCGACAATGCTCTGAAGCAGTGCGACGAAAAAAACGGGGCTTACCGAGCCTACAACACATCTCGAACGTCCGAAAACAGAACAGTTTATAACAAAATGGCAAAGGAAAGCAAGAGGATCATTAATGGGTCTAAATTCGAGCACGACCTGCAGATCAGTAGAAAGCTGGCTGCCTGCCCGCACGGCAGCAGAGCGTTCTGGTCGCTTGCGGGCTCAATAGGTCGCAATTTCTGCAAACCCAGTCTGCCACCTCTTACCAGACCTGACGGCTCTCTAGCAAATACCGCCGCCGAAAAGGCTAACTTATTAGGCAAAATGTTCGCGGAAAACTCGACCATCGATGATCAAGGTGCTACCCCGCCGTCGGTTCCTCACTGCGGTTTTCATATGAAAAAGCTGAGGATCCAGCATCGGGATGTACTCCAAGTCTTACGAGGGCTTGATATTAATAAAGCTAGTGGGCCTGACGGAATACCTGCCCTGGTATTGCAGAGGTGCGCTGCGGAAATAGTTCCAATTTTGACGAAGCTTTTCAAAATGTCCCTGAAGTCTGGCTCTGTGCCCTCTGGTTGGAAAAAATCGATCATTCACCCTATTCCAAAGAAGGGTGACCGCTCCAACCCAGCCAACCACCGCCCCATAGCGATCGCATCGGTTCTGTCTACGGTAATGGAACTTGTGATCAACGACAAACTGCTCACATACCTCGAGAAGAACAAAATTATTAACGACCGTCAATACGGATTCCGGCGGAACCGCTCGTGCGGTGATCTTCTCGCGTACGTGACGCATGTTTGGGGGCGGTGCCTGGAACGTTTTGGTGAGACCCAAACGGTTGCACTGGACATTTCCAAGGCCTTTGACCGGGTTTGGCACCGAGGGCTTGTCAACAAACTGCTTTCTTACGGACTTCCCGCATCCTTGTGTAAGTGGATTGCCGACTTTTTGAGGGAGAGGACGATTCAGGTGGTTGCTGACGGTTTCACCTCTGCTTCGCATTCGATAAATGCTGGCGTCCCACAGGGATCGGTTCTGTCACCGACTTCGTTTCTGTTGCACATCAATGACCTCTTGTCATGTGCACCGATTCATTGTTACGCGGATGACAGTACAGTCCATGATAGCTTTTTGTTTGATAAGCCCCCAAAGTGCACACAAACTCCAATAGCTCGGAGGGCTTTGAAGCAAAGAATGGACGGTTACCTCGAGAGTATTTTCTCTTGGGGTAAGAATAACCTCGTCGAATTTAATGTTTCAAAGACCCAATCATGTTTGATAACGTCTAAAAGGGATCGAAATGAAAATCTAGTCTCCTTCAATGGAAGCAACCTTCCGAATAGGACCTCCATCGATATGCTTGGTGTAACTCTAAGTGACCAGCTCAGGTACGGGGGCTCCATCGAAACCAGAGTTAAGTTAGCCTCTCAGAAACTGGGCGTACTGTACATGGCCCGCAGATACTTTAATAGTACCCAACTGCTAATCCTGTACAAATCGCAAGTGCGCCCCACGGTTGAATTTGGCAGCCACCTCTGGTCTGGAGCTCCAAAATACCAAAACAAAACCCTTGACTCTGTGCAGAAACAGGCGGTCCGTTTGATAGATTCTCCCATCTTAACAGACGGACTTCAATCTTTAGAGCATAGGCGTCAGGTGGGAATGCTGTCCTTGTTCTACCGGTATTACAATGGAAGATGCTCCGAGGAACTAGCATCATTGATCTCCTCGGCACCGGTGCATAGTCGGGAAACACGCCAAACACGCGCCCAACATTTGTATACGTTTGACATTACTCACATGATAACGGGTCGTTGACTCGTTCTTGAGTTCAAGGGCTCGGCTGTGGAACGATTTGCCGGCCTCTGTGTTTCATACAATTTTTACAATATGGGTCTCTTCAAGACCCATGTTCACTCCTTCCTTTCCTCAAATAGACCCTCCACACAGCATCTACAAAGATGACATAGACCCTGAGGGAAATTATTTTCCTCAGGGCCTCCTGTGCGGTGTTAATGTAAAAAAAAGTATAAAATGAAGTCGCTCACGCTGTACGTGCGCATAGATCGTTTAAACTACACAACGGATTTTCATGCGGTTTTCACCAATAGATAGAGTGATTCATGTGAAAGGTTTTTAGGTATATAATTTGTCAAGGTTTTGTGTACATAGGTTGAAATACATAATATATCTGACTAAGCGGCAGCGGGCAGCGGGCTGTGGGCTGACAAAAGGGCAGTGTGGATTTGATTTAACAGATGGCGTTAGTTATAAAGTTTTCGATAGCCACAGCGGTAACCAACGAGTTCATCGAAAGCAAATTCATCGAAAACGAGTTCATCGAAAATCAATTCATCGAAAGCAAATTCATCGAAAACGAGTTCATCGAAAATCAATTTATCGAAAATCAATTCATCGAATGATCAATTCATCGAATCACCAATTCATCGAAAAACATTTTTTTGTAGATACATATTAGAGTTGTCAAAATTAAATACCCAAAAAGATCTGTTTAACTGAGTTAAATGTGTTTAGCAACTGTCAGTTTCGTAGTGACAATGTAAAATTTATAGGTTATCTCTTCGATTTCCGATTGTGTACTGCAAAAATCTATCTAAAAAGCAAGAGGTCCTGGGTTCGAGTCCCAGAGGTGTCAATATGTTTTTCTGATTTTTCTGTTTCCAGATTTTCGATTGATTTTCGCTTATATTGACTTCATTTATTTAAATAATAAATATGTCTTTCAAACACGATTATAATCTTGCTTTAAAGTTACATGACAAACTAACATTTTTAAGCTTCGCGGCAAACTCTTTAATAGATTCATTAGCCGATTGTTTACATTTATAGAACAAAAATATTGTGAATAGGCTTACAATGGGAATCTAGAAATTTACACAAACCCTCAAATGAGGTTTCCGACACTTTTTTTGGAAAACACAAATCACTTAGCAATGAAAAGGTATCTTCGGTGAGATTGTTTAAGAGGAACGCTCTTTTACGTTCAGGTGACAAAATTTTCGCATCATATAATATGAGAGCTTGGTCCAATCTCTCCTTGAACAGGGACCACACTCCTGTCTTATGACAGAATGCCCCCAGACTTTTACAAATCGCATCCATCGGGAATAAGAGCTGAAACAAATTTTGTAATAAAAAACTTATCTCAGCGCTTCCGGGTGAATACGCTCCAGAACCGGCGACCTCGCCGCTCCAAAGTGTCTCCCCACTCAGCGTCCGGAACTCCATCACCAGCCGCCCCTTTAGACCGCTGATTGCACGTGTCCGTCTCCCTGCAGCAATAAAATCCAGCCCTTTGTCCGGTCCTGCTTGAATAGCTGCAGCGACAGAATCTGAGCCCTTGCCCCAGATTCCGGCTTCTTCCGTAGATGGTCTGCTGTCACCGTCTTCTTCTTATGCATGCAATGCTAGCATGCCAACGCCAAATTTGCTCCCTCAATATACTGCAATATAGATGCAGGCTCTAATGCACGACTTCTTGACATTTGTGATGGCGTCTTCTTGGGTGGGTCTTCATGCAACATTTTTTTTCCAATTGTCGCAACAATCTCCTCTCTTCTGTTTCCGATTAATTTCGTCTTCAGGTTCTTAGCCAGTTGTGGAGTCGGCTACTACCGGCTGCGCCAGTTGTAATGTCCGTCTGAGCAGTTGTGTCGAGCCAAATCAGATGCGGACTTACATGTGTGTGTAGTCGAATTGTGGTGGGTAGTACTCAATTAAAGAGTTACGGTATACTGTACTAGTATCTATTGTGGAGCTGCCTTACGCAAAAGAGGACGAATCTAGCACGCATCGCCTTATATAGATTCGCGCAAGCATGCTATCTCGCTTGCACTCATACAATTCACACAGACATTACAGGTGTTTTAAATCTAATTGAACTAGTGAACTACATCATAATATATTTTTAATTTACCTGTGTACGAATCAAGGTATGAAAAAAATAAATTTCTTGTTTTAAAATAAAATGTTAATATGATGAAATCTGGATATAAAAATGAATGAAAAAAGGTAATTTTTTACACATATTTTTTTACGATTAAAAAAAATGTACATTAGTTTATCTTATTGGCATAATTTATTTTTTTAACATATATATTGATAGGTCCGAGTATCAATTTAGTGGGCTCAGAAAGAAAATACAAGAATATCAGTTAATGTTTTTTTTACAGTCTCACATGACGCTTCCAAAAAAAAACTCCTATCTGTCAAAAAAAGAAAAATCAAACAAAACAATTCAATTCGAATTCTGGTGCGTTTAAAAAAAATGGATTCGTGTAACCACCGTACGAAAGTACCTAGACTACACTGGATAGCTCTATTCGGGCCGTGACTGATTCCATTTGCGGTTTTATTTAGTGACGGGGTTTTGGGTCACTCTTCATGCTCGTATCAATATATTATGCTTATAACTAAAAAAATTATTGTGCACTACTACTCGAAGCAATCAGGGACGTGGAGGGACACTTTGCAAGATTTTCAAGGCTTACAAAAGTTAATTTGTAAATATCAGGTAAAAAACTTAAGGAAGGTTTTATTGCCAATACTGCGAAATATCGATGGTACGTTTGGCATTTAAAATTAAAAAAAAAAACAGATGTTACGCGGATGTCCGTTTGTCGGTTTAAATCCGACATATTTCACACCCGCCAGGCTTGCGTGGTTGGAGTTGAAGACAAACCCTTGTACACCCGCAAGGGTTGCGTCGTTTGAGGCCAATAGGTTAAAGGTCCTTTTTGAGAACTCGAATAGTTGCAGACTGGTTTTTCTTCGGCATGGAAGCGCAAGTGCTGTATTAACCCTGACTTGCTTGAGCATGATAAGTTACAATAGGAACATGAATAAGGAATTTCTCTAGCATGTCCAAGCATGTGACTTTTCAAACTTCCTTTATGAGAACATGAATAGTTGCAGATGGAACATGAATATGGTTTTTCTCCAGTATGGATGCACAAGTGCTGTGCTAACGCTGACTTTCTTGAGCAGGAGTAGTTACAATAGGAACATGAATAAGGATTTTCCCCAGTATGTCTAAGCATGTGACTTTTCAAACATCCCGTTTGAGAACACGAATAGTTGCAGATGGAACATGAATAAGGTTTTTCTCCAGTATGGATGCGCAAGTGCTGTGCTAACACTGACTTGCTATAGCAGGAGTAGTTACAGTAGGAACATGAATAAGGATTTTCTCCAGTATGTCTAGGCATGTGACTTTTCAAACTTCCCTTATAAGAACACGAATAGTTGCAGATGGAACATGAATAAGGTTTTTCCCCAGTATGTCTAAGCATGTGACTTTTCAAATTTCCCTTTTGAGAACACGAATAGTAGCAGACGGAACATGAATAGGGTTTTTCTCCAGTATGGATGCGCAAGTGCTGTGCTAACGCTGACTTGCTGAAGCAGGAGTAGTTACAATAGTAACATGGATAAGATTTTCCTCCAGGATGCATCTTCAGGTCAGTTACAAAGTCTGAAAAAGATTGCGGATAATACAAGTCCTTAATAAGTACACGTCTAATACGCAAACATAAAATCATTCAAACGAAATGCAATGAATACAAAATGATTTTACCTTCTGATTGGGCAATACATTCGGATTGCTTCAAGCATTCTTTTTTAACATCCAGCAGGTCTATGTCTATTTCAGTATAAGGAATCCTCCTTCCATCATGTTCTCGGGGTCCTGGTTCTGCCTTGGTGGGAACTGCCGGCTCTTTAATGCTACCTGTAATAATAAAACAAGCAATTATTAACATTTTAAGTGATACCATTTAATAACATTTCCGAAATTAAACATTTAATTATTAACACCCTGTTAGGGGTTTTAATGGAGAAATATAAAGTAAGCCAAACTAATAGTATAATACATTACTGAACTCTTAGAGTAAAAATCTTTAGTTTATATTTTGTAATAAATTGAAGACTGACTTATTATTTCCATCCATTAGTATTCTGGCAATGAGGAATTCGTAACGAGTGTCAAGACGTCAACGATTTGCTATTCGCCGATTATATTAAATTATTTAAAGAAATAAACCTCTCTTAAACCAATGTCAAGTTCTTTAAAAAATAAAATTGCTCAATGACTGATTTTCACAAAACAAATTATGTACAAAAATTAAAAACTTTGGCTTTTCCAGAAATAAAGAGTTACGGAAAAGCGAGATCTTGGCATAATAATGGATGAGCAACTAGACTTCTTGGTCCATGTTCAAGTAATTGTTAAAAAGGGAATGAAAACATTAAAATTTATATAATAAATAATTCAAACAAATCATAAAATTGTTGTATATATCGCTTGTTAAAGAATTCAAAGAAAGTTATAAATTTGATAAACTGTTGTGAACATCAATTTTAAACATTTTTATTAATATTATTGTTCATTTGAAGGATATTGGCATTACATCAATTTTTATTTCATTTATACTGTAACCACTTTTTGTAAACTCTTATATTTTATGTAACCTATATTTCGTGTCTCATATTTTATGTTACTTGTATTTGGTAACCCTTTATTTTTATTGTAAAGTTTAACCCTTCAAAAATATGGCATTTTTTTCAGAGGGTCAAAATATTTTCGCTTTACAATAAAAATATTTCTGAGCACATTTTTCTTAATTATAAAATTTATGCATACAAACATAAAAAAGGTTTAAAAATGGCTCACTTTACGTTTTTGCTAACTACAGTTACTGATAATAAAAAAAATAAAAACACATACATATTTTATTAGACAAATGTATAACAAACACATATTGTAATCTCACTTTTTTGTCGCTCGATGAAAAATAATTTATAAAAAATTCCCGAAGTTTCAAATTCTTTTTTCAATTTGCGATTCAAAACTTTGTTTACATAAATGTGTACATTTTACTTTTTTTGTGGCTATTTTCTAGATTGGAAGATAAAGCGTGGTGTTTTTCCTTTCTAACACCGATCAGAACATATCGCACCTACGGTGCTAAACTGTCACTTATGCAAAATTTTCTCAAAATTGATCTGAATATGAGAAAAGGTAACTAATGTACCTCTTTACTTGGTGTATCATTGTCGCTTGTGTAGTGCGTATAATTTCCGCGTGAGGGCAGTTATGTCGTTATGGTTTTGGTGCAAATCTAGCCGCCACTTGGAGAAACAACGTTTGATTGGTCAGTTGCGCAGTTGGTATATTTATGACCCCCCACGAGTAGCAATCTCCTGGAGCTACAGCGCCACTAAGGTAATTGTGACAGTTCATTTTTATGTTTTTGGAGCAATGACAACACTTAAGTTTGTTGTGACATTTGTTTCTTGAAATAACAAAAATACTTGTGTACGTAGTGACATTGTTTCCCCAATCCTAATGTTTTATGGTATAAAGTTTTCTTTCGATTAACTATTGTGACAATGATTTATTGCAATTAGTGGAGGCCAATATCGTACCAAGGTACTATGAAAGTTTCTACAATGATCTCATTTAATTTTTTGTACTTCTAATATTCATAAAGTCACATTTCCACTTGCAGGGAAACAAGTTTGTTGAAACCGCAGCGTAAAAGACTCCCTGATTTTCCTGGAAATGTGACAATAATTTTAAGGTTTTTGATTTTTTAAGAGGATCCAATTAGTACAAAATTAATGCAAATTAAAATAATAATAAGTATCATAAAAATAAATAAAAAATAAGAAAATATACTGATTTAGGAAATGAGATTAAAAGAATTTGGCATTCTCAGACTATAAAAATATTACCATTTGTTATTTCGACTACTGGCATTATACCTAACTCTCTCATTCAAAAAACTGTTTCTGAAAAAATTAGAAAATACACAGATTTAGGAAATGAGATTAAAAGAATTTGGCATTCTCGGACTATAAAAATATTACCATTTGTTATTTCGGCCACTGGCATAATACCTAGGAATCTGATTCAAAATTTAAGCATATTAGGTTTGTCAAAGAATTTATAGGTATATAAAAGTGCAAAAGTCAGTCATTTTAAATACGTGAAGGATTTTTTAAATATTTATATTGAGGGATCAGTAGGATCTATAGGTCCAATTAGGAGTTCTACCGAGCCGAACCCTCTGATTTGAAAATATCTGGAGTCGGTGAATTATTTTCCCATTTAGTCTCTTTGACATGTTGTTCTTATATTATTTCGTATTTATTATACTTATGTAGTGCAAGTGCATAAAGTGGATTGACTAGGTGATCATTTGTGGAAAAGTACGTGAAAGGGTTAAGTTTTTCTTGCGGGAAAGATTTAAACCGGACATAAAATAAGTAAAAGAAATTGTATTTGTTTGATACTGTTGTTTTATTTTATTTTATTAGGAAAACCAACAGTTTCAATTATTAATAATGTTTGATGAAATACGTACAGAAATTTAACCAATAATAGGTTTTCGCTGAAGTATCTTAATTATTTAGTGAGTTGGTATAATTGTTAATTGCTTAATTATATTATTTAAATAGGTACCATACGTGACCAATGACTGATTTAATATGAAACGTCGCCGAAAAGCGTTTGTAAAATGGTAAGATAGCTAAGATTAAATAGTCTGATTAATAGTACCTAAACTACCAGTAAACTACTATATGTAGAATTAAGAAAGTTTGTTGTACTGCTTTGATATTTTTATTAATAAAACTTTAGAAAAGTATGAATTCGTGTTTTGATTGTTATGACATAATTGCCCGGTAAATTGTTTTCTACTGCTATAACGTCACTTCTGGGAGGGTTGTATATTTAAAATATAGCGATGTAAACACTAGCGAGTACAATACATCGAACGTAACGAAATTTATGAAAGCGACACTGCGAGCAATATGTACTGACTATGTACGTTTGCAGGTAAATTCATTACTCACTCCGGCAGCGGGCCGCGGGCCCGTCCTCGCTTATATAGACGACGGCTCAGGAAGCAGGCAAAACACTGGTAGGTAGACAAAACGTGCCACACGATGGTTCGCGAAGGCTCGGCGCTGTATAATGAACTATATGGGGCTGTATAATGAACTATAATGACGCTGTATAATGAACTATATATTATAAATAATGTATAAATTACACATACTTTTTTTACATGAGTTCCACACAGGAGATCCTGAGAAAAATAATTTTCCTCAGAGTCTATATCATCTTTGGGGATGCAGTGTGGAGGGTTTTTTTAGGAAAGGAAGGAGAGGAGTTTTTTAGGAAGGAAAAGGGTATAAGGGTTGGGAAGGAATCTGGGGTCCTGGTCATCCACCTCCAAGACCTAGATAAACCTCACCAGATGAATCCGAGCACCCGTGCTAAATTAACAAACATAGTGAACCACTTTGGGTTACCTATGGCTGAGGTGTTGGTTATTTAATAAAAATTCCCGGGGCGGCGGTACCCATTCCTGCCTCCTAAATTGAAAATGAATGAATGAAACTTTTAATTTGAACATTCCCAAATATTTATGACACTCATCTCTGGGTAATCACAACACCCATATTTATACAGAAGAAAATCCATCTATAAAATATCTTAGACCTCTGACCAGCAGGGGTAGGCAGAGAGGACGGACCGCCAAACAACACAATCTTGACAAACACTTCTTGCCTCGTTCACATTCACGTCTCATACACGCTCTTCAAGAAATTACGACTCTTCATAAGGCCTGACTCAAGTATCTGATTCACTTGGTCGTGCTATATCTTCCTCGGGCGTCCCCGACTTCTGATGATGATGCGGTGCTGATTTCTAACAGTATGGAAGATCTACAGTCTCTCGTATCTAGGATGAACGAAGTATGTATGAAGAATGAGTTGATGATGAATGTAAGTAAGTCTAAAGTCATGGTATTTGAAAGGGAGAGTATGAAAAAATGTGCAACATAGTTGTGAATGATTTCGAGGATTTGGAGCAGGTAGATGAGTTTGTATACTTGGGAAGTATGTTTACGAGAGATGGGAAGGCTGACAGAGATATCGAAAGAAGGGTAAATGCAGGCAACTCTATTAATGAAGGACTGAACGCCGTTGGCGCCAACAAAATCTTAGATCTGCTAGTTAAAACCAGTAACCGTAACAGTTGAAGTTTCTGTTTGAAATATACCTACAGCAGACGCCGGTAGTTTGGGACATAACAATACACTTTGCAAGTCAATTGTGACAACTTACAACTGGGTTCTTGGTAAAAATTCCACTTCATTTTAATAATTTTACAAGAAACAACTATTTACATCCACACAATCCAGAGTTGAAGATACTGAAATGCCTCCTTCAGCCATGTTTGGTTGCTAGATCTGAATATCCGGGTACTTCCTCATCTTCCTCCTCCCTATCACCTTTCCCTCCCCACTTATCTTCAGCATCACAACATACCCAAATTGGGGATGCCATAGTCTCACTGGCTCCAGGCGGGAGTGGTTGGGACTCTTCTGAGGTATTCAGGTTATAAAAAATTGGTTATTGGGTTCTAAGTTTGGGTAAGCTAAGTCCGGTCAGCGGTTGAGCTGGCATCGTGAATGGGTCCCACCCAGGCGTCACATTGTTCGATTCTTCGGCTGGCTCCATCACGACACAAGCAACATTTTCCGATTTCTGTGGTGGTAGTTGGAAATTTTCAAATATTATCAGGTTATTCATAACCCGAGAATGTTTGTCTTTCTTTAAAAAACAAAAAAAAATACATAATTTATAATTCAAGCATGTTTTGACTGAAATGGAACTCACGCAATGATACATAAAAATATTAAATGACGCCAAAAGAATCGTTTTAAATGGGAAATTTTTAACTTTGAATAAAAATGTAATTTTAATGCATCTTTTACCATCTATCCAAACTTAATTAGTTGTTTCTTGCAGTAATTTAGTAGAAATGTAATTTTCAAAATATGTGCTTAATAAAAGTGTGGCGGCTAGTGGAGTGTCAACTCATATTTTAAATGAATTATTTTCTAACAAAAAAATCTTACAATTTGAAATTAAAACGAAACCAAATTTAAATTTAAGTTGAAACGAAATAATGTTTTTAGTAATGATGCAAGTGTTAGTAATGGGCAATATTTAGGAAAAAACACGTGTATGGAGTATTTAAACAGTTAAGGTCTAATATTAGCAATACATTAAATAGCGATGCCTTCATCTGAAATTGTGTACTTTACCGGGAAATAAAAGATTACAACTTCAAAAATAGTTTAAAAAAAAACTGGGCAGAGTCCGAAATTTCCCTAAACCTGTGCTGATTTCCCTTTTCCTTAAAAAAATATTTTTCTCCCCTAGATTTAAAGAAATTTCCCTAGACATCCCAACCCTGGTATAATCACAGATGTAGATTATGAACCATGTGACCATAGATGTGGAAACAAGCGCACATTTAATATGAACCATGGAAAATAAGTTCACATTGTTCTTTGTGAGATGCAAAATTTTGACTGTGTGCCCATGATTCGTTTTCTATCTCCTTAAGTATGGGTTATTATTACATGGCTCATATTGTAGAAGGTGGAGAAAAAAAAAACAAAAAAAACTGTATATTTAGTTCATTTTCGTCAAAAACGTCACATTGTTCATATTATGTGTGCAGCGACGATATTTTTATTAATAAAACTTTAGAAAAGTATGAATTCGTGTTTTGATTGTTATGACATAATTGCCCGGTAAATTGTTTTCTACTGCTATAACGTCACTTCTGGGAGGGTTGTATATTTAAAATGTTTATATATTTTTATTACAAAATTGTGAGACGTTTGCTTTTACTGTGATATGAAGTTTAAAGTTGTAGTTTAAATAATTACCAGTTCATTTCTTTAAACAAGAACTATACATTATAATAGGATGTCGAATTTTCAAACGCTTCTCCTGAAAAATAACATTATTTGCAGAAGTGACAGTTTAGCACCGGAGGTGCGATATTTCTAACTATGGTAGTAAGGAAGTTACGACGTTTTCTATAAGACCTATGTGCGTTGGGACAAATATGGTATCCTGTGATTAAACGGGTGTACTGCACGGTACTGTACTGTACTATACTGTACGGGTGTACAAAAGGTGTACTGCATTACACGTGAGTGCCATAGGGGCAATAAATAATAAAAAAACGAGTCTACTTTAGACCACGCGACTGTGGTCAGTAATACTTCACTAACTTATATCTCACTGTCAACTTCCGTTCGCCTTTCCCGACCGTTCGCCTCGCCCGATCACACTTTTCATAACGCTCTCGTCACGCATTCACCAGCTTAATTCCCAAGTCAAGCGTGCGCAAAGGCCCGACCGTTCGCCTCACCCGACCACCGTTCACCCGATCACCGTTCGCATGACACTTTTCGTAACGCATTCACCAGCTTACCCCCCAAGGCGAGCATGCGTAAAGAATTCTTACTTCAAAAATAATAACAATATGGAAGTTAGTCCCAGAAATAGTGCACTGAAATAAACCCCTACATCTAGTATTACGCAGCGGAATACGTAAGCTTATCAATACCAGCGATTCCAGACTATCAAATGCACCATATGATTGGAAACTAAACAAAATGATGTCAATTATTTCGAAATATATGGGAACACTTTTTTACACTTAACTATAGTCTGTTAAAAAAGAGTAGAAAATATAAAAACTTGAACTACTAAATTTGTAGACTGGCAACACCAATATAACTGTCAAATATTTTTTTGAAGTGCAATGACACTGAATGTATAGAACACAGTAAACCACATTTTAAAAAACATTTTTTCTTCATGACATAAAATTGATTAAAAGGTGATTTATAAAGCGTTTTGCTTTAATTTAATTTAACATAAATTTGAATTTAACAATAGATAGAAAGGAAGAATTACTAATGGTGAGTTTAGTTACACTACTTTTAGATCTGCTGAATGAGTTAAATATATTCAGATATAAAATTAGAGACATGATCTAAAGCCCGGGCAACGCTAAGTACTTTATCTAGTATTAAATAAATGTGAGCAATCTCTGTGCTTTATATTTTATTACATTATAGTTATTCTTCATTATGTTAACACAATATTGCAAAGGTATAATAATAATAAACCTACACGCAATTCTAATTTTGAGATCGGCGTGTATCTATACTGCAATGAAAAAATATTTTTTCCACTATGATGCCTTTTTAATTTGTTATAAAAATGTAGGTTACACCGCTTTACTTTAACACCATGAGTTATGTGTTTAGTATTGCCATTTGAACAACAGTGGCGCCCTCATATATTTTCTACTCTTATTTGACAGACTATATTAATTGACACGCTATTGTAATACCTAATTTACAATAAGACTTTTAATAAAATAATAAATAAAACGAATAAGAAATGGATGATACTCACAACTTAATTTTGAGCCTGGGATTCTGTTCGTGATTGCCGCCGATTCAACAACCCGCGCATTGCTTTGTGGTCGCAGCCCACTTTTCCGATAACTATTATTGTTTATATGTAATTTATGGTACGTGGATAATAGTATAAATAAACCTGTAAGTAAAGACTAAAGCTCATTTGACTCATACACAATACATATCCACCGTCCTCATTAAATTTATGAAAGTCAGTAGTATTCCTTCTGTCCGACAACCTCAGTATATCCATATCATTTAAAAGAGTGTTGAGGTACAATAAAATTGCAGGAACTCTCAATTTAAAACGTATAGAGCGTAAGAATTTACTTTGTATTCTTTCAATAGCTTGCACGAGGATATTGTGATGTTCCAGAATGGAGAATTGTGCTCAATGAAAAAAAAAAATTAAAAAAAAACTGTTATTTACCACAAATTAAAATAGTAACCACTCAAATATTGCCATTTCAATGATACAATATCAATAGTACAATTTTATTAGAATAATTTAAATCACTGATGCTTACAGTGATTTAGTCTAGTTTTACTAATATACTCGTAGTACTGGTTTTTTGGTCCTTGTCTTTGATAGTCGTGATATGAAACTACACAAAATACACTGGAATTGGATCTCAAAACATTCTAGAATAAATATCGTCTGTCGATTTGTTTAAACCGGCTTGAAACTATTTTCAAAATTTCGACGTTTGGTGTGATTTTAGATGTTCACGGCTACAGGTATTATTATAGTAAATTATTTTGGGGTATTGTGCCGTCATGTGCCACCTCACGAAACTAAAGTTGCGTTACAGTATTCGTCATCACTGATGATCATCACATCAGCCTGATGACAGACAGTGACTAACGTTTTAACATCACAGAAAATAGGATAGCAAAAGCTTCTATGTTTTCAATGCATTTAATGTTCTTATAAAAATAAATTAAAACCATTAAGAAATCATTTCCAAGTTCCGAGTATACTTTATAATTAAATTTCTCAAAAGTCAATTTAATTATTAAAATGATCCTAAAAACGATAATCGGAATTTAGCAAATTCTAATACTTAATGCAACTTACTGTCTGTAGAAGAACTCTCAGTATGTTGTAAACATTCCTTCTTTACATCCGGGAGGTCGACATCTATTTCTGTGTAAGACATTTCACTTGCCACTTCTTCCTGGGAGCCTGGTTCAGTCTTGATGGAAACACTCTCTGGGTTGGGAAGATCCATGGCACTGCTGTGATAGCGTCCTGTTAGGTGATATTAATACTGAATTCAGCGCAAAGTAAATAAGACCTTTATCAGAAAACAATAATTATTGCATTTGCCAGTGTTTATACAAGATCTATTAAAAAACAGCTTCAATTAAAACAAAATATTCAAAGTGTTGGCGGTGAACTGACCCACCCTGAAATAAATATGATAAACGGTTCTCTGACCAGGTGGATTAAAGATATTCAATTTTATGGTGTTAGGAAAACAAAAAAGTTTTATGTAAGTTATATCTTAGATATGTACTAATGTTGAAATTTAGAAGAAAGTTTAAATGCTGACGGGAACATGCTGTTTAAATGCAGATTCTGCGTATATCTGACTCTGATTACAAAAGGAGTGTGAAACCTGAACACAATAGGTAATAGGTTTATACGAAATGAAGGCATACGGACAGCGAACCCCGGAGTACAATAAGCCTAAAATACTAACCACGTTGCCAAGTAATATAAAAATTGCAAATAACGAAATAGATTTAGATACATAATGAAAACATGTCTCTTAAGAGGAGATGATTTATATTGAGCGATGGTATCAATCAATAGTTGTTATTTATTACAAGTATATATAGAACCTAAGTATTATTTTTGTATATGTTTAAAAAAAAAAAAAACTGTATTTTTATAATTAGCAATTATTTATAATTAGCAGATATTTACTTTGTAATTGAACTCAAACATGCTGTTGACAAACTTCTTAATTGAATGGGTTTACACTTTGAAGAACAATAAGTAAAAAATAATATTTATAGGCCACTGGACAAATAACACTAAAATAAAATTATTGTCGTTTTGATAATTAATATGACAGAAGGGCGACTACTCGGTGAAGGGACAATCACAAGGTGGGCTTTAAAAACGTTACGCAGAAAAATAATCCATTTAGAAATCATAATATTTATGTAAGGATTCGTACCAAGAGCTACCAGATCATGTTGAATGTTGTAGACAAGTCTCTCTCTCAGCAAGCAGATTCACTTAAGTCGAGCTTTATACGCAACTTAAAAACCGTGGCCTAATTGTGAAATCTACGCCGAAGTAGGTTTTATAGTAATAATAAACCAGCCGATATTCTACATGGACAAACTCATGTACTCTCATCTGTCGGGTGTTTGGTGTCGGGTGGCTCAATATATTAGATCGCAAATGTTGTAACATTGAATTCGTCAGTGTTGAATAATATATTTTGCAATAAACAAGCACCACATGAGAAGCTTAGATCTATTTAGTCAATACAACATGAACCTACTTACGTACAAGGCGAAGCGCGGCGGTCAATTCCAATGTGTTGAAGAAACGTCACTAGAAAAGGAGTAGACGAAGAATTTAAACAATTTAAGGATATTAATGTGACGGTCTTTGAAATGACCCTGAACTGTATAAATGGAACACAGGTATTGTGCAGTTTATACAATAATACTTCAGAAAAGCTGAGCAGGAATAGTAATGCGCTGACGAAACATATGCAAATGACATTTCCATAGATAATGGAAAATTGAAGAAAATCATTTTTTTTAATGGCGTCTAACAGTTCCTACTTTCGATCTTTTAGAAATTCAAATTAATTCCAGGTATTGAAATCCAATTAGTTTTAACCGGATATATTCGAAACACTAAAATATATTTATGAATCAAACCACATATGTTTTCTTTTTGAGACCGTAGCCATGTTCCAGCAGGTATAAAGCATTTATTTTGACACCTTCCAAGATCTCGATTACATTTTGATATTTCACGATCACAAAGGTATTTTGAAGTTACAGGAGACACACTTTCCTCTTATGCCTTTTAATTAATGAATACTCCCATATTATTAATCCAACTTCCAGGATACAAACTTATAAAAAAATAACCTTTTTTAAATAACCTCCTGATAATTTACCACCACATTAATTAAAAAAACAGTTATCAGCTGTATTTTATGGTAAGATCTGGCAATATGCAATTTGTAAAAACGAAAATGTTTGAATTTCATGTATTTTAGGGGTAGGGTGGAAAGCAAGAGGGGGAAATGGGAGTCGCGGGAGGGGTAACGAGAGAGGGTGAAGGCAGGTAAGATGGAAGGGGTACGCGGAAGGGGAAGGGGACTCGGGAGTTGAACGGGGATGTACGGGAAAGGAAATGAAGGGAGAATCAATGTATTTGTTTGAATTACATTGCAACGCATGCCGGGTACCAGCCAGTATTATATAATTAGTTACCTAATTTTTTTTCGCTGTTTTTAATTCGAGTGTCGCATTTAAATATGGTGTGATTTCGTAATTCATAATTTTGTTTCCAACTTATGTTTCAATTATTGTTTCTCATCGCAATAGTGCATTATTTGTTATAAAAAAGTTTTTTTTTTCAAACAAGAAGTTCTTTCGTTTACAAGCTACTAGCTGGGCGTACTGAACAAGGCCCGCAGATACTTTAATAGTACACAACTGCTAACCTTGTACAAATCACAAGTACGCCCCACGGTTGAATTTGGCAGCCATCTCTGGTCTGGAGCTCCAAAATACCTGAAAAATGCCCTCGACTCTGTGCAGAAACGGGCGGTCCGTTTGACATATTCTCCCATCTTAACAGACGGATTGCAATCTTTAGAGCACAGGCGTCGGGTGGGAATGCTATCCTTGTTCTACCGGTATTACAATGGAAGATGCTCCGTGGAACTAGCATCATTGATCCCTTCGGCGCCGGTGCATAGTCGGGAAACACGCCAAACGCGTGCCCAACATTTGTACACGGTTGAAATTTGTCACATGAGAACGGGTCGTTTCTTCGACTCGTTCTTGTGTTCAACAGCTCGGCTGTGGAATGATTTTTACCGGCCTTTGTGTTTCCTCCTTCCTACAACATGGGTCTCTTCACGATCAATGTTCATTCCTTCCTTTCCTCAAAAAGACCCTCCACACAGCATCCCAGATGACATAGGCCCTGAGGGAAATTATTTTCCTCAGGGCCTTCTGTGTGGAGTTAATGTAAAAAAAAGCTGGCGAATTCACTGTCTGCTAGCAAACTCCTTCAGTGTAATATCTGCTAGTTAGCTAGTAATATGATTAAAATAGCAGATTAATACTGATAATTAACTAACGATTTACTGGCTAGTAAGTAGCTTGTAAACTCGCTCAACATAATCGAGGCTTTAGTAGAATTAAACTAATTACCGGTACCTAACCCTAATGTTGTATACTAACCATCTACATAGTCGGACGCATCCATGGCCTGGCTGTCAACAAAAATTAAGATTATTTGCAGGAAATTTAAATCAGCAAACATCAATGTGAATATTAGTATTCACACGACTACCTGAAATTAAAATACGTTATTGGACATTGCGGTAAGTAGGCACCTACAAAATAAATAGATATTTATCACCATTTCTTTGTTGGTGTCCGTATTGTCTATGTATAACTTAACTTTTAAGCATTATTTGTTTTACCCCAGAAACAGCTTGATTCAGCGTCTTCCTTGTTTGCCTAATTTCCTAACCTTACCAAGAAGTGATTATTCATTTCGAGGTTATATTTTGAATTAACTGTACGTAATTGTGTTAATTTTTTATGATTTGACATTGTTTTATTAACCATCACATTTTTATGTCAAACTTGTTAACATTTGTACCTACGAAGTTGTACTTTCCTAGCGACGTTTCTTCAACACTTTTTAGTTGACAGTCGCGCTTCGTCTTGTACGTAAGTAGGTTTTTTTATATTGACTAAATAGCACATAACTTCCTTATTTGGTGTTAGTTTATCCTAAAAATTAAATACTAACTCCGCCTAACTCTTGATTTATCAGTTTTGACAGTATTCCCGATATAATATATTGAACTACCCAATACCAACCAGAACGCGTGACAGAGGAGAGTACAGGAGAGAAGCGGAAGAGATGATATATTCGCGCCGTATTTTTATTTGGCACAGACATTTCAACTTTATTACCAAGTACAAGAAACATTATTTATGCATTGAACCGCTTACTCGTACGGAATATTTTTTTATTTAAACAAGATTTACCTTTATTTTTACGAAAAGTGAGCATTTATATTTCGGGGGAGACAAAAAACAGGCAAATAATATGCATTTAACATTTTAATTTTGTTTAAAATTAATTCACTTACGCGTTAACGATATTTAATATTTATCTTTTTTATTTAACATTTCATAGGTAATCATTCAATGCTGCCAATCATGGAAAATATATTATTGCCATATTAAACAAGGTGAATGCATTATTGACAAGTTTGTACTTGTATTTATAACAGTAGAACATAGAAAGAAATGTATTAGAATAATTACACATTCCCGCTGGACAAACCCTGCTTTGCCAAACTAACCATTCAAAACCTGGGATGTTTTTTTAAATTATGATGACATGCAGCTTTCGTAATTTGAATCTCAACCCATTAATTCGAAGTAGGTCCTTTTTTGTTTTTATTTTGACGAGAATTTATTTTATTAGTTAAAAGGGAATATTCTGTATTATCCGTGCATCAAACTTCGACAACACGAACGTTCCTATTATCCGTGATGTGGAATCTAAGCATATTTACCCAAGAAACAATTAATTACGTTTGGAAAGATGTTAAAAGATGCATTAATATTCCATTTTATAGTTAATAATTTCCTGTGTAAAATGATCCAAATTTAATTATTTTTTTGTATGGTTTGATATTTTTTTTTGCCTGAGTTTAGTTTCAATCTAAAAACTCATCACTCAGTTAACCAAAACTAAGAACCTATTAACTTACTTTGTGCATGTAAATAGTTGTTTCTTGAAGTAATTGTTTTAACGATGTGTTATTTCCAGAAACTTTGCTTAAAAGTGCGGCGGTTAGCGGAATAATTATCAATTTTAGATTTTCAAGGTCAACAGTATTATCCTTATTTATTTTTGGGATATTTGCCCTGTTGAGCTACCTCCTTTCAAAACAGCTTTTCGGACAGCGTTACAATGTCCACCATCATGGCAGATGTGTAATCGTTTGTACTGATGTGTGTGCTTATAAATATAGGTGTGATACCGCATTGCCTCCGAGAGCTGGAATTGCATTACGATTTTTAAATGGTTTTCTGCGTTTAGATTTAGTGTAGCCAACTAATCGTTTGGTAAGTTTATCTAATGTTGATCCCGAGCGAAAGAATTAAATTGATTCTATTTACTGATTTTTAATATTACAACATCTTCTGACTTGCATTTACACTCAATATCAATAATAGACATCAACAAACGTGCGCATCATTATCCATACTCATTGAAGACTTATATTATTTGCTTTCGGTATACATTTAACATGTTTAAACATACTTCGTAATATTCTGAGACAACTGGATCGACCCACGCATAACTACTTTTACTACTAATTGAATATTAATTAATTACTTTTACTACTTATTGAATATTCTCCTTTTATTATTTCTTACTGCACGACCATTGCCCACTTTAACTGGAAGCGTTCCTTTGAACAACATTTATTCCTGTTGGTCACATTTTGTGACGCAAACATTGCGATTGTTTCTGTTAAGTCCTTAACTGAGCTGTTGCTTTTGTGTCATTTCATTGGTAAAAGCAGCCGTTTATTGCAGGAGGGTACAGTCAATGATAAATCTATCATTTCTACAATGATGTTTTCCAAATATAATCAAGAGCACTTTAACCGCCAATGGTATAAGTTTTTTTTTCATCTGTTAGCTATTTTAATCTCCTTTATAACCAAACACATTGGTCTACTTAATTAATGTTTGTTTACGAGTCTACTAATTTTCAGCTAGACAAATTATCAATAGACAACAGGACGCTATCACAGCAGTGACATGGATCTCCCCAACCCAGAGAGTGTTTTCATCAAGAAGGAAACAGGCTCCCAGGAAGAAAACGCAGGTAAAATGCCGTACATTGATGTATCCATCTTTCGATGTAAAGAAGGAATGCTTGCAGTTTGCCGACAGTGTTCAGCCAACTGTGTCTCACACATCTTTCCTGATGATGGACACTTTAAGGCTGTCCGAACGTTGGCTAAAGAAGAAGGTAGCGCCACATGGCACAATTCCCCAAAAATAAAAATCTCAAATTAAAAACAATTTTTTTTATCCCCTCCTTCTTTGTGCATTCTAAATAGTATTTATGACGTTTGGAATTTTTCGAAGTTATTTAGACACCAAAAAGAGACAAAAATACACATTTATAGGATTTAGTCTGCGAGAGAATGATATACACTAATAGGTCTCCTATTTGTGCGGTACCTCGCAGCCTATCGGGCTCCTCTTTTTGCCGTGCTTCGTAGCCTCTCCCCTCTTATTCTATCTGTTTTCGTTTTCTGAAGCATTCACTACTACCGCGGGTAAAATACACACAAATTTAAAAAATTATATATGTTTAATATTTTTTGTTCTATAACTCTAGAATTCTGAAGACCTTTGTAATTTATTGTGTGATATTTTTTGAACAACTGAAATCTGTAGTCGCTTTAAGCTACTGCAGGTAGCGGGAGCTTAGTAAAACAATGTAACATAATACAACAATAAATTCAAATAAATACTGGAATAGAACCGACAGTGTAATTGTGTTGTTTATTCCAGGTATCATTATTAAGGAGACTATTCCCATCAAGGCAGAACCAGGACACCGAGAAGAAGGTGGAGAGAGAAATTCTAATATAGAAATAAACATAGACCTGTCAGATGTTAAAAGGGAATGCTTAGAACACTCTGACAGTGCTATCCGGATAGAAGGTAAAATCGTTTTTAATTATCTGAATAAGGCTTAACGCTTTTTTTCTGTTTTCATTCTGCATACTTTTTTCTTTTTTTCAGATATAATAACGGATCTGAAGACATGTTCTGAAGAAAAACTTCATTCATGTACCCATTGTAACTACTCCTGTTCACGCAAGTCTGTATTAGCACTGCACCTGCGCACCCATACTGGAGAAAAACCTTTTTCATGTTCCCACTGCAGCTATTCGAGTTCTCAAAAGGGAACTTTACAACGTCATATGCTCGCCCATACTGGAGAAAAACCTTATCCGTGTTCCCGCTGCAACAAATCATTTGGTATTAAGGGAAATTTAAGAAGTCACATGCTTATCCATACTGGAAAAAAACCTTTTTCATGTTCCGACTGCAACTATTCAAGTTCTGAAAAACGAAATTTACAACGGCATATGCTTACCCATACTGGAGAAAAACCCTTTTCATGTTCCGATTGCAACTATTCAAGTATTGAAAAGGGGAATTTACAACGCCACATGTTTACCCATACTGGAGAAAAACCTTACTCATGTTCATACTGCAGTTATATATGTTCTGAAAGGGGAACTTTAAAACGTCACATGCTAACCCACTCAGAAAAATATTTTTGACATTTCTAATACAGCTATTCTGTAAAATATAACGTTACATGTTTAGTTACGTTCTGGGTTCACAAACTATTAAAAACAACACAATTGTCTGTGACACTATTTATTTGGATTCCATTTACATTAATACAGTTTTATTATATTTCAGTGATCGATTTATTACCATATTTTTATTTGCACCGGTTGCTATTTTTCCGTTGCCTTAGTGATGCATTTATTTACTTTTTCCTTGGTGATGTATTTATTTACACTGGACTGTTTCATCCCGGAACAGGCCCCGAATTTCCTTCATGAAGTTATTGGCAATCGGGTCCTCGATTGCATCGAGCCGACGCAAAGAAATGACAAGCCACAGTTTTACAGTTATGTATGTATGCTGTTATACCAAAGCCAATATGCCAGTATATCGGAAGATCTTCTCGAACATGCTTCACAAGATCTTCTAGTCCAGCCCATTCGCACGACCACCCAGCTTCGGGATCCCTATCCGGTTGATGTCAGACTGCCACAAGCGGTCCCTCAAAACCATCAGACAGTCCCAAATTGTTCGGTACTCCGGCGTAACTTGGGTCGTCTCCCTGGTCACCAAGCAGAAGATAAGTTGTCCCACCTTGTTGAGTTGCGCCACCTCTCCGATGGCTGGTGCCTGCCGCTCCAACTCCTGTTGCACCAGAAATTTATGCTGCAAAACCCTCGAAATTCCCCGTAACATGTCAAAGTCGTGCGTCACGCAGAAGGCCACAGCATGCTCTTTTGAAAGTCCGAACTGGTCCTGTGCTATTTCCTGCATCACTCCATGACGGGTCTTGTGCCCCTTGCTCGCCTGGGATATGAATTGTTCGAAGGTTATTTTCTCCTCAGGTTCTCGTTCCTCCTAATTGTCACCCAGGAAGGGAGTCAGTCGGTTGAAGTGGACGATCCGTGGTTTCCCGTTAGGCTTCTTCCTTATCCTGTAGACCACGTCGTTGATCCGCTTTAGTACCTCGTAGGGGCCATCCCAAGACCATTGGAGTTTTGGAGAGAAACATTGGCGCCTCCGGGGATTGAGCAGCTAGACTAGATCACCAAATTGATATCCCCCCTTCTCCGCCCTGATGTCATATCCTTCATCCGGTCACTAGCAGCCTCCATAACGGACCCGTTCGTGGGCATCATCCAGACGCCTACGAAGGTCCGACACGTAGTCTTCACCAGCTACGTCTTATTTCGGTTTACACCAGAAATTCAGGTCACAGGGCAGTCGTAACTCTCGTCCAAGGAGTACACTTCCAGGCATCGGCCCCGTAGTTTCATGAACTGCCGATCGGTAAGCCAAAACAAACAAGGGCAGGTGTCGGCCCCAGTCTCTTTGGTGATCCGAGACAACCTTTGACAGATGTCTGCCGATTGTACGGTTCATCCTTTCAACCATTCCATCAGACTGCGAGACTGCGGGTGCAGTACTGCAGTCATCGTCTTCCTAATTCCCAGAATCTCGCACATTTTCTGGAACACCGTAGATTCGAAATTCCGTCCTTGGTCCGAATGTAGCTCCAGGGGCTCACCAAATCGACTGACCAGATCCGTGACCAATGCCTCCGCTACGGTAACTGCTTCCTGGTTAGGCTTCGACCCATTGCTGAAATAGTTGATAGCGACCAAGATATACTTGTTCTGGTTTTCGGTTGAAGGGAACGGTCCAGTGGAGGTTATCCACCTCTTACCCGCCCTGGTATAAGTAACTGATGGTAACTTCTTCAAGGCTCTCGCAATATTCTAATTTTTTTGTTAAACGTAGTTACATTTATTTTTTTTGAACGAATCTAGACCTCGAGTGTCCTTGCATACGTTTTTAGTAAGCAGTATTCAAGTGCTTAACCGGAAAAACAAAATGCAAAAAAATAGGTTAGTAAAACAAAGATTAATCAAACAGGGCAAAAGAAAAACTCATTCATGATGCTCCATGAGGCGGCATTTCATCTGTAAAAACCTGCAAGCACCTGCATAAAATAGAGAACATAAGTCGTACAATAAATCTTAAATCAATTGGCAAGTACCAACAAAAATGTGAATGGCTTTCGGTCTGACCATAAACTACACTTAGCTTCAGTGTCCCTTAGCCAACCACTCAGTGAAGCCTCAAAGCATGTTAACTGAATATTTGGGGTAAAATACCCGAAGACTAAAAGAAAAATTCTACGTTGGGTAGTCGAGGGCAGGACAAAGGACAGTCAAGTTCGTCTGATCAAACCTCAAGCCTGCACATGTCATTGGGGGAGGCGCAGATAGATTTGAGAAGGATCTGCAAAATTAATGATGTAACTAAAGATGAAGCAGGGACGAGGTCCAGTACACACCCATATGGGGATAGGGAAAAAAAAAATTGGAGGTTAGTTCATCCAAAAAAACATTGAAATAGTTAAAGACAAACAAAACAAAACAAGGAACATGGCATAAATTAACAGGTAGTATAGTAATTATAAACAAAACAAATCGCAAAGCAAATACATTTTTGAAAACATAATGAACAAAGAACATAAAGCTGATGTAAATTATAACATATAACTCATAATATATGTAAAGGAAATATATTCCCTTTAAATTTGAATCCTATAATGCCAATTATAGTATTTAAATAGAGGTGTAGGAACCAGAGAAGCAATATTGTCGCTACGAATACTACTACAAAAAAGAATAAAAAGAAACCAAAACACATTCATCGCATTCATAGACCTGGAGAAGGCTTTCGACAAAGTAGAATGGAAAAGACTCTTCGAGATTCTGAAGAGAATTGACATCAAATATAGAGATAGACGAATAATCCAGGCGCTATACAAGAATGAGGCCGCTATAATTAGATGTGACAATGATACAAAAGAAGCCAGTATAAGACAAGGGGTGAGACAGGGATGCTCTCTGTCACCTGTTCTTTTTAACGCTTATATACAAAGTGCGATTGACGACTTGAGAGAGAGAATGAGTCACAGAAAAGGTGTAAAGATACACGGGCAAAAGGTGGATATGATAAGGTTTGCTGACGATATTGCTATGGTTGCTGAAAGTGAAGAAGAACTCCAAGAGGCCTTAACAATCATGCAAAGCATTCTTCAAAACAATTACAACATGAAGATAAATAAAGACAAAACAAAGCTGCTGACTGTAGGCCGAACGCAACATCAGATGAGAGTAGAGATGTCAGGAGTTCCACTATAGAACACCAAGGAGTTTGTCTACCTCGGGAGTAAAATACCATGGGACGGTCGGTCTAAGAGCGAGGTCAACAGCCGTATACACCAGGCTAGGCTTGCATTCAATAAAAGGTCGAAAATAATAGAATCAAATAATATAGACCTGAAACTGAGAATACTCCTCATCAAGACCTATGTATGGAGTATCTTGATGTACGGCTGTGAAACATGGTGCCTATCCGAAAGAGATAAACGGAGACTAGAGGCTTTTGAGATGTGGTCCTATAGAAGACTATTAGGAATTTCCTGGAGAGACCACATAACAAATGAAGAGGTTCTCCAAAGAATCGAAGGAGGAAGGCACCTGCTCAGGACCTTGTTCGAAAGGCGCGCAAGATGGATCGGCCATGTAATAAGACAAGAAGGCCTCTTGCATGCCATAATGGAGGGTATGACCGAGGGGACAAACGCTAGGGGACGCCCACGCCGAGAGTACCTGGAGGACCTGCTGGTGGACGTGCGCTGCTCATCATATGCAGACTTCAAAAGAGCCGCACAAGACAGGGAAGAGTGGAAGAAACGAATAGATGACATTGCTGCAAACCAATCTCAGGATTGAAACCAGAGAGAGAATGCCAATTAGAATGCAATCATCGATTGTCATTTGTTTTGTTATTATATTATTTGATTGTTAGAAAAAATCATTTAAAGTGATATAAATAAACATAAATGTCGTTTCTTAGTTAAAAAAAAACTTTGCAACACAAGTGTTTTATTTAGAAATTAATAAAAAGGAATTAAACCTATCAACTTATTAAACGACATTTCGTTTTAAACCAAAAATGGAGAAAATTCAATTCGAATTTACGCTATTACCTGGAGGCGATGGCAGCTCAAATATTGTTAGCATTACTTTTTTTTTTACATTAATTCCACACAGGAGGCCCTGAGGAAAATAATTTCCCTCAGGGCCTATGTCATCTGGGATGCTGTGTGGAGGGTCTTTTTGAGGAGAGGAAGGAATGAACATTGGTCTTGAAGAGACCCATGTTGTAGGAAGAAGGAAACACAGAGGCCGGCAAATCATTCCACAGCCGAGCTGTTGAACACAAGAACGAGTCGAAGAAACGACTCGTTCTCATGTGACAAATGTCAACTGTGTACAAATGTTGGGCACGCGTTTGGCGTGTTTCCCGACTATGCACCGGTGCCGAAGGGATCAATGATGCTAGTTCCTCGGAGCATCTTCCATTGTAATACCGGTAGAACAAGGATAGCATTCCCACCCGACGCCTGTGCTCTAAAGATTGCAATCCGTCTGTTAAGATGGGAGAATCTATCAAACGGACTGTTATGATGCAGTACAAATCCGTATTACTTTAAATATAATTATTAACATCTTTATTATTTGTCCTGCATCCTAACAACTCTACCCGTCGAAATCGTAATTAGGTAGGAACTTGTTATTAATTATTAGAGTGCCAGCTCTGACTTTATCGACGGCCTGGGGCGACCTCTGGGGCAGTTCCGCGGCAATACTTCACTTTGTTCGTAGGTAGATTCGGAAGAGTTGGGCCCCGATTTTAACTACGCGACAGTCAATGGAGTTTTTGTGAGAACTTAGTATTTGAACGGGAAAATAATTCCTTTTAACTTGAGATAATGCCGGGCGGTATAAGTATTAATGTGTACGCATTGTGTGATCGAGAGTTTGAATCCCTGTGGTGGGATTAGTCGAGTTTCCTGCAACGTAAACTTGTATGGCGGCAGGCGTGCCAGAAACCTGGATAAATTTCAATCCATAAGTAATACGTGCGATCACACTTGGGACAGAGCCCTGTTTTGATGGATGACCGGTGTGCCGTTAGCCCGTGATGCTATTTGCCGTTCTTTGTGGCGGAGAAGTAAATTTACGCTGACCTTGACTCTCGTCTGGACCGAGGGCGGCCTTCCTACATGCTAATTCTTCTAGGCGAAAGGCCCCCTGATGATTTTCCTTTGGCGGCGGGATGACTTGCTAATTTGATCGCGGCGTAAGGCCGCTTGATGTTTCCCCTATGGCGGCGGAACTGTTTCCAGATCTCGGCTTCGGTGAGGGCTATCCAGATCCTGCATGGGGAAATGCTGCCTGTGCCTGGCAGCCACTAGATGGACAGTATATTAGTTAGCTAGCGATAGTATTCACAATAAAAGAGGTCGGTTCATGGGGGTAAGTGAAATGACATATTTAAAACCCTGATTGCCACTTGTTTTTTTTAAATTATATGCTTGTTCTCACAACTCTGCCTTTTAAATTATGTACCTGGCACACCATCCCTTGGAGAGCGACACACATCGTGGTTTAAGATCCACCCCCTGAGCATATTTGGGTACCACAGGTATTCTTGACGGGATCCATAACCCGTCCAGAATTGGCGCTTCCTACGGGATAAAATCTGTGGGTACCTGATCATCACTATAACACTAAAGTTGTTTTACGAAATGTATTCTTGGCTTTGCGACTTGGCGAAAAACCTCCGTAACAGGACCGCCCGTTTCTGCACAGAGTCGAGGGTATTTTTCAGGTATTTTGGAGCTCCAGACCAGAGGTGGCTGCCAAATTCAACCGTGGGGCGCACTTGCGATTTGTACAGGGTTAGCAGTTGTGTACTATTAAAGTATCTGCGGGCCCTGTATAGTACGCCCAGTTTTTGGGAGGCTAACTTTACTCTGGCTTCGATGGAGCCCCCATACCTGAGCTGGTCACTTAGGGTTACACCAAGCATATCAATGGAGGGCCGGTTTGGAAGATTGCTTCCGTTGAAAGAGACAAGATTTTCATTTCGATCCATTATAGACGTAATCAGACAAGATTGAGTATTTGAAACATTAAATTCAACGAGATTATTTTTACCCCAAGAGAAAACACTCTCGAGGTAACCGTCCATTCTTTGCTTCAAAGCCTTACGAGCTGTTGGAGTTTGTGAACCCTTTGGGGGCTTGTCAAACAAAAAGCTATCATGAACTGTACTGTCATCCGCGTAACAATGAATTGGTGCACATGACAAAAGGTCGTTGATGTGCAACAAAAACAAAGTCGGAGACAGAACCGATCCCTGCGGGACGCCAGCATTTATCGATATACAAAAATAGTCACAAGTGATGAAAAAGTGTTTATAATAATAATAATAAGCCTGTTTATTTCTTGTTTTACAATAGTCGGTAGTTACAATATTACAGTAAACTCAAATTTGCTTTGTATTAGTAAGTTAGCTTAGATTATGTTAGTAATATAAGTATATGTTTTAAAAAATATTGATGAATTAACAAGAACCCCGGTTTGGGTAAAGGCCTCCTCCAAAGATGTCCATTTTTGTCTGTCTTGTGCTATGAAGTACTAGTTTATGCCAGTTAATCCTTTCTGTAGCAAAGTATAAAAGTGTTGTATTCTTCTATTTTGTTGCCCTGTCGTCTAACTTCCTAAATTTCCATAATATCTTAGTTAATTTTACTTAAGCATTCTTCCAGTTATATATTCGGTCGTATGATGACAGGGTGTTGACGTTGTATGTTGTAATTTTTAATATTGACGGCTTATGATTTTATGGCTGTGATTTTTCGAAGTTTTTAAGGTTGAGCTTGAGTTTTGTATCTTTGGAGGGTTTTGGTCATAATCTTCCACGGTGACCAGACGGGTTGGAAGATTTTTTGTGTTTTTTTATTGAAGTTTGTTTATTTGTGGTATCGGTGTGAAGAGAGTGTTTATAATCCCAGAAATGCTACAATCCGCCAGCCATCACGAGGAGATAATGAAAACTAGTGCTTTTGGAAAAATAAAAAAAAGTTTGAAAAAAAGATACCAGGTTAGAAGAGTCTGGTTAACCATCACAGAAGAACTACAAAAAACATATGTAGACAAAGATGGAAACCTACAGTTTGGAGACCAATACCTCGAAGAATTGGACGAAAAAAGTTTGCAAGTACATCAAAAAGAAGATGCATTAGGAAAATTAATTGAAAAGTTAATGGAAGATAAGCAACAGAGCTTAAAAAACATTACTGAGAAGTTTGTTATAGAAAAATTCTGCACTAAAAATACAAATGCAAGCCAGTGGATAGAAGTGTTTGAAAAATAATGTTTGCGGTTTGATGAGACCATGGATGGAAAAAAAATAGAAATACTCAGATTGTTCATGGATAAATCTTGTATAGACTGGTACAGTTCCATGATTATAAAACTAACAATGAACTCAGAGTGGTCAACATGGAAAAACAAATTCTGTGAATCATTTGCAAACAAATAATGGAACCCTGTCACATACGCACTATCATTTAGATACAAAGATGGTTCTCTGTTGGATTATGCTATGAGAAAAGAAAAACTTCTATTGGATATGAGAAGATCAATTGACACCGGTACTTTGATAGATCTTTTTGCTTCCGGACTACCAAAATTCATACTTAACAAGATCGAAGACCTAATGACAAAGACCAGAAATTGCAATTTTTTTTCAACGCTGGATATAAACTCAGCCTTTTGGTCTATTCCGTTGCGGATTGAAGACAAAAAAAAACAGGATTTGTAACACAGGAGGGACATTATCAATGGACCTGCCTGCCTTTTGGATTGAAGAATTCTCCGGCAATTTTTCAGAGGATATTAAGCAATATATTGAGAAAATATAAACTAAACGAATTTGCTGTCAATTACATAGATGACATTCTTATTTTTTCAAAAACTTTTGCTGAACACATTGATCATCTGACAAAGCTGCTGAATGCAATCAAAACAGATGGTTTTAGATTAAAATTTACAAAATGCGCATTTGCATCAGATATGGTAAAATATCTGGGTCATATAATTCAGAATAATTCAGTCAAGCCAGTAAAGGATAATTTGATTTCAATAAAGAATTTTCCTATTCCAAAAGAATGTGAGACAATTTCTAGGAAAAATCAACTTTTATCATGAGTACATTCCGAAGAGTGCAATAATACTAGATCCTTTGCATAATTTATTAAGGAAAAATCAAAAGTTTATTTGGACTGATAAATGCCAAAATGCTTTTGAAACGATGAAAAACCTAATATGCTCACAACCGATCTTGAAAATTTTTGATCAAGATTTACCAATTAATATATATACAGATGCTTCTCTAGAGGGTGTTGGAGCTATTTTAAAACAGACACAATCTGATGGAAAAGAAAAACCTGTTGCTTACTTTTCGAAAAAATTAAACGGCACCCAGAAAAAGAAAAAAGCAATTTACTTAGAATGCTTAGCTATAATAGAGGCAGTGAGATACTGGCAATACTGGTTGTTAGGTAAACCATTTACAGTTTATTCAGATCACAAACCGCTGGAAAATATGAATATCAAAAAATCTAGAACCGATGAAGAGCTGGGTGACTTAACATATTACTTATCCCAATATGATTTTTAAATTAAATATTCTCCAGAAAAGATAAATTGATATAATAATAATAATGATTTATTGTCTTCATTTCTTAGTAATAGTAGAGATAATGATATCCTTACTGGGATCTCCCGTGCTGAGGATTTCATTTACATATTATAGTTTAATTATAAGAAATTGATATGAATTAGACATAACATATATCATGTAGTATTTTTTTTTAAATAATTATAAAGTAAATAAGATAGTGTTTTTTTTTATAATTCAGATTACTAGATTTGGTTTTAGTCTGTATTTGATATCAGTATATTTTCTATTTCTGATCTCCCTATATTTAGTATCCAGCTTTTTATTTGAAATTTAAATGTTATAATGTTGAGGTTTTTGAGTGAGAGTGGTATTTTATTGTAGAGTTTAATGCCATAATATAAGAAGCTTTTTTGCCCAAATGTTGTGTTAGTAGTTAATTGTTGGATAAGTTTTTGACCATGAGATCTAGTGTTTCTAATGTAAGTATTAGTTGTTATTTCTTGGGTTTTGTACTTATGAATGTAAATGAGTATAGTTTTAGAATATAGTTGTTTAATTGACATGATGTTAAGATTGTTGAAGATTTCGTCAGTGCTAGTTCTTACAGGAACTTTCAGTATAATTTTCATTATAGCTTTTTGAGTTTTAATTAGTGGATTTAGTATGTTTTTATTTGCACTGACCCATCCGATAATACCGTATTCTAACAGTGATTGGCAGAGAGCCATGTAAATCTTGATTAAGTCTTTTTTAATGAGGACATTCCTGATAGTTTTGAAAAAATAACTTAGTTTTTTAATTTTATTATTTAAATACGTAATGTGTTCGGTCCATTTTAAGTTTTGGTCAATTTTTAGACCCAGATACGTTATATGGTCAACGTTTTCTAATGAGGGACAATCACAATTCTCATTTAAGTGATGCGGGCTATGGATTTTCAAGTTCAGGTTTTCTTCAGAGTTTTTATTATTTTTTATTTTAAAAGTGATGAATTTGGTTTTATTAGCATTAATGAATAGTAGTCTAGCCATTTTTTAATCCTATTAAGTGTGTCTTCTGCTTTCTTAAATGTTTCTGTCCAATTATTCCCATTTATTAGGAGAACAGTATCATCCGCAAAACTGATGATTTCTCCTTCACATTCTATGTGGCATAGATCATTAATGTAAATAAGGATAATGATAATATCGAAGGATAATGTTTATTACAAGAAAGTAAAAAAAAAGAAAAATAATTCTATCAGAAAAATTGAGCAAAGATTTTATCAAAAATGTTCACACAGACCTAGGTCACATAGGAATTAATCAAATGCAAAAAAATGATAAGCTCATGGTACACATCAGAAAACATGACAAACAATATAAAAAGAACTTTTGAGAAAGAGAAAGTTGTGCAGTATGTTTAAAGAACAAATCAAGAGGTCAAAATAAATATGGATTGATGTCCTACTTGGGTCCCGCAACAAAACCTTTTGAAATATGTTCTATTGATACGATAGGTGGTTTTGGGGGTTCACGGTCAACAAAGAGATTCTTGCACCTGTTATCAGATCATTTCACGAGGTTTGCATATATTTTGACGTCAAAAACTCAAAATACCAACGATTTTATCAAACTCTTAAACTCCACAGAAACCAATGACATTGGCATGATACTATCAGACCAATATCCGGGTCTTAATTCTAGAGAATTCAAAAAAATTTTGGATGAAAAAAATATTCCAATTATTTTTACTGCAGTAAACTCGCCTTTCTCAAATGGATTAAACGAAAGATTAAATCAAACGCTAGTCAATAAAATTAGATGCAAAATCAACGAAAATGACTTAAAAGTGGCTTGGACAAATATAGCCCGTAATTGTGTAAAAACTATAATGAAACGGAGCACACTGTCACTGGATATGCGCCTCAGTACCTACTTAACGGCACAGATGTTACGATTTTGCCAAATGAGTTAAAACTTAAGAAGACTGACATCGATTTGATTCAAGACAGAAAAAAAGCTCTGGAAAATACTATAAAGTCACATAATTACAACAAGATAATTTACGATAAAACCAGGAGACATATTAACTTCAAAGTTTGTGATACTGTTTTTGTGGAGAATGGAAACAAACTTAAACATGAAGAAGCTCGACGAATTGAAAATCGGACCCTACAAAATCATAGAAAAATTATCAAACTCAATTTACAAGATAAATACTGGTCGAAAAAAATTAGAATCAAATTTTTTCCACATCTCGAAATTAATTCCAGCACCTGCATTGATGAGCCATGAAGAGGATATCGAAGATGAATGAAAATTTTTGCAATAATGTTCTTTCCCGGGGGGGGGAGATGTAAAGGAAATATATTCCCTTTAAATTTGAATCGTATAATGTCAATTAGATTGCAATCATCGATTGTCATTTTGTTTTGTTATTCTATTATTTGATTGTTAGAAAAAACCATTCAAAGTGATATAAATAAACATAAATGTCATTTCTTAGTTTAAAAAAAAACTTTGCAACACAAGTGTTTTATTTAGAAATAATTTGTTTGGTCGGTATCACCACAAGTGCAATTGGGATGGGATGATAGAGCCAGTCTGTGAAGTCTACCTCTAAAAATAATTACAATAGAAATATAAAATTATCTCATTTATGACAGAAATTATACCTTTAATTATGAATCATACATCCGTACATATCGATAGTTCCCGATTGTAAAGAATTGGCAATAGGTTTATTTGGCAGCCACCTCTGGTCTGGAGCTCCAAAATACCTAAAAAAACCCTTGACTTTGTGCAGACACGGGCGGTCCGTTTGATAGATTTTCCCATTTTAACAGACGGACTGCAATCTTTAGAGCACAGGCGTCAGGTGGGAATGCCCTTGTTCTACCAGTATTACAATGGAAGATGCTCCGAGGAACTAGCGTCATTGATCCCTTCGGCACCGGTGCATAGTCGGGAAATACGCCAAACACGCGCCCAACATTTGTACACGGTTGACATTAGTCACATGAGAACAGGTCGTTTCTATGACTCGTTCTTGAGTTCAACGGCTCGGCTGTGGAACGACTTGCTGGCCTCTGTGTTTCCTCCCTCCTACAACATGGGTCTCTTCAAGACCCGTGTTCACTCCTTCCTTTCCTCAAAAAGACCCTCCACACAGTATCTTCAAAGATGGCATAGGCTCTGAGGGAAGTTATTTTCCTCAGGGACTGTGTGGAGATAATGTAAAAATAAAAAAGGTTCCATTATGCCTAAGTACTTGGTTATCAGTTGAACACATATTATAATGAAAACTGATTTGATAACAGCGCAATGTAACTAACTGATTAGCACGTTTTCTTGATGTTTCATTTACCAAGATCAACTAAAAAAGTACCTAATAATAAAAATTAAATTGATTCTCACAAACAATAGGCTACCGACGTAAAGCTACCTACTTTATGGTTTGTGAGCATTCCCGAATCTTCTAGGGGGGGGGGGGGGGCAGCTGCCCCGTACCTCGTACCTCGCTACGCCCTTGAGGTCAGCTCACATTAAATAATACTTACAACAGAAATGAACAAGTTTTGTATTTACGAGTGTTTATAAAAGAAGTAATGGGGATGGTTGCTTGGATAGAGTCCCTTCTGATGGCCCACTAGAGGTGGGAGACGGTCAGACTACCTCTAAAACGGTTAATTTTTGTAATTATTACAAAAAGCTAAATGAAAACGTTAAACATTGTTGACAAGCCACTCCCTTAGCAAGAATATTCACTTAAGTCGAGCTTCATAAGTAATATAGCCCAGCTGTCAAATCTACGCCGAAATTGTATTGCATGTTTTCTTTAACAATATTCAAATAACTCGAGAATTTGTAATAATAAGTGTACTTAAGTCTAATATTTTAGAGGATATGGCGCTAGTAAGCTAATGTTTACATCGGGGTTTCCCAACCTTTATTTCGCCGAGCCTCCCCGAACAAAAAAAATATTTTCATGCCCCCCTAAGGGGTCGTCCATTAAACCCGTGAGGCTCGAAAGGGGGGGGGGGGTTCTGAAAAAAATCACGAAATATCACAAGGGGGGGGGGTATAATGAGATATCACGTGTATTTATTATACATACATTTAAAGATAATATTCTGAAAATTTTAATATACTTTGTACTAAAAAAATACACTGATTTGGGTATGAAGAGGGGGGAGGGGTAGTTTAAAATCTCACCACATATCACCGGGGGGGGGGAGGGGAGAGTGCTAAAAAACGTCACGTGATTAATGGACGACCCCTTAGTTATGTTTCAACAAAATTAAGAAACACATTTTTTTATAGTAACTAAATTATTTATTTGAGTTTCAAATAGGTACTAGAAGACAGATACAATATATTTATTTATTATCGATCTTTAATAGAAGAGTAACACAAAATATAAACACCATACTGGAAGAAAAGTTTAAAATTTGGGATGAAAATACGAAAACCTCAAAGAAAAGTTGGAAAACCTAGAAAAACGAATTTATTTCATGGAAAAACAGGCACGAACAAATATTATCATCTTTTTCGGCATTGAGAAAACTGAAACCTTATATTAAATATTAGAAAACATTATTATCAACGCTAGACCTAGATCACAAAGATCTAGGTCTAGCAACCTCTTGACTTCAACCAAGAAGTCAAGGGAATCGGCAAAAAACGAGAAAAGGCTCGACCAATAATTGTTACATTTACCACTCTTGCCACCAAAATAAAAATATTTGTACAGAGAAGAGAGGCACTGAGAGAAACCACATATTACATAACGGAAGTCATTCAAAACAAATAGGTACTAGAAAAAAGAAAAGCGCTACAAGTGCAGGCAAAACTCGAGAGAGAGAAAGACAATATATCAAAAATTAAGTATGGCAAACATGTCATACAAGTCAAAAAGAAAACCACGGACCAGTATGATAATGCTTACATTATCTCCTGAAACACCTACAGATGAGGGAACAAAAGAACAGACCTACAAGAAAAATTAACAGCATTCACAAAACAGAACTTCTAGCATGTCTGAAAGAATTGTGAAAACAAGCATTCTAAACTTTTTAGATCTCGGTGTAACAAAGCCGACCACTACCACCCTCTCCAATACAGGCAACTTGCAAAAAACAAAAACAACATAAAAACCATCTACAATTTTTTTTTTTAAACTTTAAATAAATAATTTAAAAGAGATAAACAAAACAACAACAATAAAAAAACGAAAAATACAAAACAAAAAAATAATCATAGAAATCAAAGCTCATCTTCCAACCAGGCTGGTCACTGTGAAAGATCAAGACCAAAACCTTTGAAGAAAAATTTCTAAACTTCCTCAAAAATACAAGAAGTGACATAAACACAAAAAATGCTTAACCCTACGAACAAAACAAAAGACAAATGATTTTTTTAAGATGAGGCCTTCACCTTCGCCTGAGAGAAGGGTTTTTGCTTATGAAAAACTTAAGATACTTATGTAACGTTTTTCGTAAATAGCATTAATTACACTTTTCCTTACTTTTCACAACTTTGTAACATACGTATTTGCAAGAAATAAAAGGCATTTTATTTATAAACACAAACACGTACACATATACATATAAACATCTATGTACATGTACACATGTGAATAAATAAAAATTATGAATGTTTGAGTTCAATGGGCATAATATCAGAAGTTTAAATATTTTTTTATTATGCATATTGTTTTTTTAAATTAGAATAAGAATTATTTACTAACGAGAGGGTGTTAGAATATAAAAAAAAATATTATGTTGCTACTAGCAACGACTGTAACAATGTTTTTGATAATAAACGTCAGTCTATCGAAAAGCTCCCTGCTGTTTCATCACCAAACGAAGCGAACTACTTGGGCTGATCTATGGCAGAGGTGTTGGTTATCCAATAAATGTTTCCCGATGCGGCTGTACCAATACCCGCCTTCCAAATTGTAAAGATTTCCAAGTTTTTAATGAAAACTACAAATCCGACAATTTGTTCAGAATAATATTTATTAATTTATTTAATAATTCTCAACGCCCTGAGGGACTTTTACATGATAAGTGTATAATACAGACAGTTTTTAAAATAAAAAGAAGAACTTGAAGATATAAACTTCAAATGAATGGTAGGTAATAAATTTAAGTAAAAATAATGAATCACAAGAAATTTTTAGTCTAACGATATTTTAGGATCATAATACCTACCTAATTTAATATTTATTTGTTTACGTTTTTACTATGTGTCAGCATGTGGTTCATCAAAGTTCCCTTTTGAGTAAATGATTTTCTGCAGTCGGAACATGAAAAGGGTTTTTCCCCACTATGTGTCAGCATGTGGGTGGTCAAATTTCCCCTTAGAGAAAATGATTTTTTGCAGTCGGAACATGAAAAGGGTTTTTCTCCACTGTGTGTCAGCATGTGGATCGTCAAATTTCCCTTTAGAGAAAATGATTTTCTGCAGTCGGAACATGAAAAGGGTTTTTCTCCACTGTGTGTCAGCATGTGGTTCATAAAAGTTCCCTTTTGAGAAAATGATTTTTTGCAGTCGGAACATGAAACGGGTTTTTCTCTACTGTGTGTCAGCATGTGGATCGTCAAATTTCCCTTTAGAGAAAATGATTTTCTGCAGTCGGAACATGAAAAGGGTTTTTCTCCACTGTGTGTCAGCATGTGGTTCATAAAAGTTCCCTTTTGAGAAAATGATTTTCTGCAGTCGGAACATAAAAAGGGTTTTTCTCCACTGTGTGTCAGCATGTGCCTTGTCAAATGTGCTTTTCGAAAAAAGGATTTTTTGCATTCGGAACATGAAAAGGGTTTTTCTCCACTGTGTGTCAGCATGTGGGTCGTCAAATCGTGATTTCGAGAAAATGGTTTTTTGCAATCGGAACAAAAAATGGATTTTTCTCCACTATGTGTCAGCATGTGGGTCGTCAAATTTCCCCTTAGAGAAAATGATTTTTTGCAGTCGGAACATGAAAAGGGTTTTTCTCCACTGTGTGTCAGCATGTGGTTCATCAAAGTTCCCTTTTGAGAAAATGATTTTCTGCAGTCGGAACATGAAAAGGGTTTTTCTCCACTATGTGTCAGCATGTGGGTCGTCAAATTTCCCCTTAGAGAAAATGATTTTTTGCAGTCGGAACATGAAAAGGGTTTTTCTCCACTGTGTGTCAGCATGTGGGCCGTCACATTTCCTTTTTGAGAAAATGATTTTTCGCAGTACGAGCATGAAAAGGGGTTTTCTCCACTGTGTGTCAGCATGTGGATCGTCAAATTTTTCCTTAGAGAAAATGATTTTTTGCAGCCGGAACATGAAAAGGGTTTTTCTCCACTGTGTGTCAGCATGTGGATCGTCAAATCGTGATTTCGAGAAAATGATTTTTGGCATTCGGAACACGTAAAGGGGTTTTCACCACTGTGTGTCAGCATGTGAGTAGATAAATATGTCTTTTGAGAAAATGGTTTTTTGCAGACGGAGCACGAAAAAGGTTTCCCATCAGTGTGGATGCGCGAGTGTAGTTCTATCATTGACTTATGAGAGTAGGAGTAGTTACAATAGGTACAAGAGAAATGTTTTTTCCTGGGGTGCGTCTTCAAGTTTGTTATTAAGTCTGAAAAAGATAGCGAATAAAGTTTAAAAATACATGTAAAGTAAATTAATTTAAACCACAAGATATTCAAAGAGCTCAAATTGTCAATTTTTCGAAGAAAAATCGGCTATACCTGATGTTCGAGTAAATGTTTGAGTTTGCTCTGAGCATTCTTTTTTAACATCCGACAGGTCTATGTCTATTTCCGTATAATGAATTACTCCTTCACCTTTTTCTCGGGCTCCTGGCTCTGTCTTGATGGGAACAGTCCGCACAATAATTTTACCTGTAATACCAAAGCAGCATTGTATTCGGTTTATGAAAAATAAACATAAAGTAAATTATACTGATAGGAAGGACCTTAGATGAACCATTTTAGGATCAATATTTTCACCCGAGAAATAACGTCTGATTTTCAACCCTCTATCGCTGACGTTACGTTTGCCAGATACCGCATAATCTATGTGCAGTTGCTACGTTTCCATTTCACGGCGCATCCTGAGTCCTGAGCCAGCTTCCACCACCCGCCAGTACGGCGACGGCAGCCTTTGTGATTGCACTTCAATGAACAAATTACGAGTACATTAGTAGTGACACGAGTGTCACCAAAATAAAATATTTATTCGGCGGAATATTTCACTGAAATCATCTCAGTATAGCGCAATTGTTTTAAGATAGTGAGCGATAGACCTTCAATGAAGAGAAAGGCTACTGGAACATCAGCTGATGTTAATAATGATAATGAAAATAGGCTGTGGTGAGAGGAAGAGGAAGTGCTCGAATTCAGTCATGTCGACGATGAAGTAGCCAAATATTTTCTTAAATTGAAGAGGAAATCCACAGAAAGAGTGACATTTTGTCAAGATAATAATTATTACCTCTGAAATAATTATTGTCCTGACTTCGACCTTTCTTCTTCTGACCTATTTTAATTACTGGCTGATCGTTAATTACTCAGTGAATCGCCTTGGTTTTGTTTTGTTGATTGGCGACACTGCAAAGAGCACAAGGGTGGGTAGGAATCTGGGGGTCAGTGTGTGCAGGAGTGACGGACGTATGAATCCATCCCTCCTACTGCGGTGCAAGGCGATATTCCGATAGAGTACGACTGGAGAAGTCAAAGAGACTCCCTCAACCACTCTCTCCCGATCCGGCCTGCCATGCAGTTGGTGGACAGACACATCCGCCGCAAAGACCCGGACAAACCTAATTCCATGCATCCGGGCACCCCGGCTAAGTCACCAAACGTAGCAAACCGATTGGGGTGACCTATGGCAGAGGCGTTGGTTATCCAATAAATGGTTCTCGAGGCGGCGGTATCCATACCCATACCCGCCAACCGTATTAAGAATCTGTTAGGTAAATGATTTCTCGGGCGTCCCCGACTTCTTCTACCATTAACTTTCGCATCATATTCTTTTCTTACACTCTGAATATAAAGTATTTATAAAAAAACACCATTAACTTCCGAACGACTGCACCAAATTGGATATTTTTTTATTTTTGTGTTCGTCATTGTCAGGACAAGGTTTGTATAAAACTAATGGTGAGCTCTGGCATCATGAAATTTGCATAAAAAATTGCAATAGGTGGCACGCGAGATTATTGAAAACTGAATCTACGGAATGCGGGAGGGAGGAGGGGGAACTCGGGAGAGGGATTCACGGGAAAGGGGGAGTGGATGCGAAAGAGAAAGAGAAGGCGGAAGGGAACGAGACAATGGAAAAAGACACGCAGGGAGAAACAATTTTTTTATTAAATGGCATTGCAACGCATGCCGGGAACCAGCTAGTAGTTTATATTTTTATGGTGCTTAGTAATACGCGCTTCACAAATCAAATAGAAAGAGAGCAAATTGTCAGAAAGGTTAATTATTTCAGTCATAAAACAGCTTGAGAAATTCTTAGTGAACATTACAGGTTGAAAGTTTTGTAAACATTACAGTCGAAAATTTCTAATATAGTTAATATTTAACGGACATTCAAAAATGACTAATGTTCGGCAAGAGGCTTTAAGCCTTCGTACCCGAATTTCTACCGATTTCTTACATATCTCCCTTAAACACGTTAAGTTTAAAACCTCTTAAAAAATATATGTTATTCTTGAAGATAATATCTAGACATTCCCCGCACCGAAACGCAAATTATATAAAATTCTCTTGATAAAAAAAATCGCAAAGTATGCTCCAAAAATTATTATAAACACGTTTTTTCGGTTATTTTACAAGTTATATACATGAAAAAATTCACATTGTTTCTTTAAGTTTTGTTTAACTCTCGACAGGCCAAGATGCCAAACATGACGTCCGTAACCGTGGGGGTCGGCTGATGACCCCATTTTTTTTTTTTTTTTTTTTTTAACTTTTAAACCAAAGAAAACACTTTTTTTTTGCAAATTTTTTTTTGTTGTTATTTATGTTTTTGCAGGGAATATTACCTACCTATATTTGACAAAATATTTTTTCCTGCGGTCAACGATTGGCTAAATTTCGGTTTACGGAAGGTCTTCCTAAATAATAAAACTTTTTTTTTATACTAACTATTGGCTGGAGAATCCGAATCCGAAAGAATTTTTTTTTCGGAAAGCAATATTAACAAAGTTACACGACTTTAAAATTTTCTATACGCACACATGAAAATCGACATTTAGGAAGCATTCTGACAGTTTAAAGTCATAGAAATAGCCATACCAAAGATATTAAACCACATAAAATTAAGTGTTGTCATATCAATAACTAACTTAAGTAATTATTTTTTATAAATTTTACTCACTTTTGGCGTAGCCGCTAAACTACTTGAAAACAGGGATATTTTTTTAAATTGACGCGAGCAGGCAAGGGCAAAGGGGCACAAACCATGTTACACAAACCTAGCGTAGCCGCTAAACTACTTGAAAACGTAGGCTGTTTTTTTAAATTGACGCGAGCAGGCGGTATAAAGGGGCACAAACCATGTTACACAAACCTAGCGTAGCCGCTAAACTACTTGAAAACGTAGGCTGTTTTTTTAATTGACTCGAGCAGGCGGTATAAAGGGGCACAAACCATGTTCTTGTATGACCCGCGTGTTCGACAGGAACCCTTCGAGACAAGTGAGTTCGACAAGGATTCAACGACGAAGAAGATTTGGTCGATTTATAAGGTATGTTTGATGATATTATTGCATGGTAACATTTAATTTTGTGTGGTAAAACATCTTTCTAGTTTATCCATGACTTTAAACTGTCATAATGCTTCCAATATGTCGATTTTCATGTGTGCGTATAGAAAATTTTAAAGTCGTGTAACTTTGTTAATATTGCTTTCCGAAAAAAAAATCTTTCAGTTTTGGATTTTCCGGCCCATAATTAGTATATAAAAAAAAAAAAAAATTATCTAGGAAGACCTTCCGTAAACCGAAATTATTCCCAACGATTTTTTCACATTTTTTTTTTAAATGGCATATTATGTATTAATCCTTTGCGCAGGAATACCTAAAATACTAAAAATATATTTCATGTATTTAAGTAGATATAAGAAGGATAGTTATTTTGGGGTCTACCTTCGGCCCCAGTTGGCTGCGGGAGAGTTAAGACTATCCCCGCGAGATTTTTACTCTATTTTAAACGCGTCGTGTTTCATTAAACATTTGCACAATTTTCGCATCGATTTTGTCGCTTTAAATAATACTAACATTCGTAATTTCATATCTCTCCATCTTCTTCTTTTTGAGCCCGGTTGCGGCGCTTTAATAAGCATTTGTCCTGGCAGCGTTACATTCCATAACGGACAGTAATCTGAACATTTTAATTTAGCAACCAACAGTTTAAACATAATCAGCCTTACTAAAAAAAACCACAGCGCGACCGATTAACTGTGTTATTGCAATAACATAAATATACCTCGTATACAATTAAACACGATTTATTACCAATAAAGTTACTTACGTGGTCACGCTGTTAAAACGCATTAAGATGTGACAACGTTGTATATTTATTTTTATTTATTTATTGCAACATTTATTATAATTACAATTTTACAACAAATATATAATTTTTTTTTTACAGGTATTTTTTTTACTACCCTTCCATTTAAAGCATTTGCTTGTGTATGGAAGGGGAGTGTACATAAATGCTATTAGTTATTAGTTATAAGTTAGTACTTAAATAATTAATTGTACATAAATATATGTGAGCTGCAGTATTTATTTGATAATGGTGTGAATTTTTTTAAAAAAAGAAAGAATGTAATGGAAAACTAAGGATATTTGTAAGATTAATTGACAGTAATTTTTTTCTTAAGAATATTTTTAAAATGTCTCTTGACAGAGAGCAGTATTCGGGTTTTATCATTAATGCTTCTGATTTCTTCTGGTAGACGATTGAAAAAAGTTCTTCCCTGGTAAGTGTATAATGATGCTGTGCAAAAGACGTATTTAGTTTTGGGCATAGAAAAACATGTTTAAGTCGAGTTCTGTTTTCATTTAAAAATGGATATTTATCTTTTTCATTTATAATTTGAATCAATGAATTTTTAATATATAAATCTTTAAATGTGGGTACTTGAAATTCTTCAAACAGGCGTTCTGTTGGGTAGTCTAAGGATTTTTTTAATATAATTTTAATAATTTTAATAACCAGCAGCTGAGAATCGCTAAAAACGTATCGGAAGTCTTCAGATCCGTATCGCAGCTGTTATTGGAGCGCGAGACCATTCGTGCTGATTTAGCTACAGTGACCGCGCAACTAAGAATGGCAGAAATAAAAATCCGCCATGAGAAGAGGGAAAATCGCCACCTAGAGCAAAAAATTATCCTATTGGAATCTGATCTTGGACCTGTAATGAGGAGGGTGGCGGTGGCTACGGAGGCTACCCTTTCTTTTGCTGACATCGCCCGCAAACAACCTACTGATCCTCACCAACCCCCACCAATCACTCAACATGGACATCGCGTTGGGCAACCAAGACCTGCCGTTTGTATTTTTCCAACAGATGCGGACGCCGCCAAGGACTCTGACCATACCAAAAAAATCATCGAGGACATAATTCGTCCATCTGAACTAGGCATTCGGGTAACGGGAATAAAAAAAAATTAGAAATAAAGGTATTTTAATAAACACGGCAACCGCGGGCGAACAGCAAAAATTACTGAATGCTGCTTCGACAAATCGAGCAAACTTAAGGCCCGACTACCAACTAAGCGACTACCGAGAATAATTTTCTTTAATGTTCCCCGAGACCTGGCTGATGAAGAATTTTTAAGAATGGCTCTAACTGGTGTTCCCAACATTGAAGACATTGAAGGAACCATTGCGTCCTGTACATTAAGTCACTTGGCTGGTGCTCGAACGGGAAACACCTGTCATCGGATTTATGCAGTACCCGCTACCGTCCGTAAATTTCTAGTCGAACAAGAAAAGGTATTTGTATGCTGGACTGTTTGCCGCGTCAGAGACTTCATTGGCCTGACTGTCTGTGCTAAATGCCATTTGATTGGTCACTCTCACAAATATTGCAGAGATACCAAACCAACATGTGGACACTGTGCCCAACAGAATCACACCGGTGAGGCTTGCCCAAATTCCACCACCAAACCAGTTTGCGCAACATGCACCAGATTTGGAAAGCCTGCTGATCACTCAACTGGAGACAGGGACAACTGTCCGGCCTACATAGCTGCCCTCAAGAAAGACCTCACTACAATAGACTATGGAGTGTAACAGACACGAACGCAAGTGCTTAACTATCGATGAGTATACTCCCGTGAATAGCTGTCTTCGTATAATGTACATGAACGCGAGAAGCATCCGGAACAAACTTGATGAAATTGAAGAAAAACTCAGAGGATTACGCGATATTGTTCATGTCCTTGTCATCACTGAAACATGGCTTGATGTTGGAGAAGAAAAGTTTTTTGGATTAAAAGGCTATAATTGTGCGTTTGCTTCTCGCCCCAAGGAGGCAGGAGGTGGTGTAGCCATATATGTACTGGATTCTATGAAGTTCTCCATCATTGATAAATTTTCCAACGAAAATTCATTTTTAGGTATAAGTGTATGTAGCAAGGATAGGAAACCGGTTAACATTTATGCCATCTATCGGAAACCCAACCCTAATATACACGATTTCCTGACACATTTGGAAAAAATACTAGACAAAAGCAGACAAGATACATTAATGCTCGGAGACTTTAATATTGACACTACCATAAACACATCCTCTTCTTTAAATTACCTCAACACCTTAGAAACATACAATTTCTCAATACAAAACAAATCATTTCCCACTAGAGTCACTAACACAAGCAGCACCCTCATAGATCACATCATATCAAATAGACTAAACATTCCAATTACCATATCGAACATAGATGACTCACTTAGTGACCATAACATTCTTATTATTGATTTCAAGAATAACCTAAAAAAATGGTCTAATAATAGGAACAAGCCACGCCTTACAAAACCTATCATCAACAATATGGCAGTAAAATCTTATCTTGCAGCTAACAAATTTACCATCAACTCAACCAAACAAGAAGATAGTTATAAAGATTTTAATGATTATGTAAAAAATGCAATAGAAGCAGGTAAAACGACACCTAAAGTGAAAATAGCTAATCGACAACATTTAAATACACCGTGGTTCGATTCTAAACTAAATTCGCTGATCAAAGAAAGAAACCAGCTTCACAAGCAGTGGAAACAAGACCCAGGAAATATGTCTCTTGTAGTCCATAAAAATAAACTGAGAAACTTAATAACTAATTATAGGAGAAGTTTGAAAAACAAATATTATGCCAATAGCCTTCAACAAAACCTGAATAACCCTAGAAAAACTTGGAAAACCATTAACTCAATTTTATCTAACCGTGCACATAAACCCTCCAACACCATCGAATCTCTCATCGTAAATAATTGTGAGCTTAGGGGACCTAGTGAAATAGCTTCAGCATTTAATGAATTTTTCTTATCAGTTGGAGAAAAGTTGGCAGCTGCCATTCCATCATTCCCGGATGACTGTAATACCATCTATGTAGAACCAAAGGCAAGTCAATCCTTATATATGGCTAGGACAAATAAGGCTGAGGTATTAAGGATCATCTCGAAACTTAGGTCTAATGCAGCGGCAGGTATCGATGGAGTAACCCCGTGCATCCTTAAAACCTGTAAAGAAGAACTAGCTGAGCACCTAGCGCAACTTATCAATTCCTCTATAGGCTCGGGAGTATTCCCAAATCAATTAAAGCTAGCAAAAATTAAACCAATTTATAAAGAAGGCTGCAAAAAATGTATTTCTAACTATCGCCCAATATCGGTTTTATCAGTATTTTCAAAGGTGTTCGAGACTATTATCAAGGATAGACTTCTAAAATACATCTCTAACAACAATATCCTAACACCACAGCAATATGGCTTTCGAAAAAACTCCAGTACCCAATGTGCCACCTTCGATTTCATCTCGAACATTCAGCAGTATATAGACCAGGGCGAATATGTAGCAGCTATTTTTATAGATCTAAAAAAAGCCTTTGATACAGTAGATCATGAAATACTCCTACAAAAATTGGAACATTTGGGTATAGTCGGGAAATCTTTAAAGCTCCTCCGAAGTTACCTATCTGATAGATATTGCCTTGTCGACATCGAAGGGAACCTAAGCGGCTTTGGAAAAATCACATGTGGAGTGCCACAAGGCTCGATTCTAGGACCCCTACTTTTCTTACTATACATCAATGATATAACTAAATGCGGCATCTTGGGAAAACTTCAACTTTACGCTGATGATACTGTGATTTATTATCGTTGTAAAAATCTGAGGGAACTTGAATCTCTAATGAATAAAGATCTCGCACAGCTAGCCAAATGGTTGCGGATAAATAAATTAAGCCTCAATGTCAAAAAAACTCACTACCTCACTTTCGGGAAAAAAGATTACATGACAATGAATATTACTCTTGGAAATGAAAAACTCCAAAATGTACAAGTAACGAAATATTTAGGGTTATTCATAGATTCTAACCTATCGTGGAACTCCCATGTTGAATATGTTAAATCCAAAATTTCCCCGATAACTGGTGTACTCTATCGACTTCAAGATGTGCTCCCCACAGCTTTACTGCGTGCCACATATTATGCTCTGATCCACTCTCACCTAAGTTATCTGGTTAGTATCTGGGGCACCATTACTAAGAAACAAATATCTGAAATACAAGTAATCCAAAATAGAGCCATTAGAAATATATACCATCTACCATGGGACACACATGTCAAAGACATATACTCACTGACACAAATTCTTCCCTTTACCATTCTGCCAAAATATAGCATCACCGCTGCCATCCTACAAATAATTCAACACTCCTCTCACACCAACACTAAACCAGCCTTTAATTCCGATATACACCAGCACAAAACACGATCACAAAATCAAATACACCTATCGTCATCTACACACACAACTAAATTTGGAATTAACTCCTTACAATACATCGCACATACGCAATACAACGCATTACCTAATGTCCTAAAACTACCAGAATCAAACAAAAAAATATTGGCAAAGGCTCTAAAAGGATATTTTCTCAGCAACTTTATTAACCAGTGACGAATTTAGCTGTCTTCCTTTGTAACTCTTGTATATTCTTCAATTACCTGTATCAAGTGTGTCTAGTCCATTTAAAAATCTATGTATTGTTCATTGATTTCCGTGTTCTTATGTAAAAATAATTTTCCTTTAGATGTATAATATTGTCCTTCCCGAAATGAGTTTTATTAAACTCATTGGGAGTAATGTATTATAAATTTTATGTAATAATTTTGTAATATATTATCTCTAATAAATAAAAAAAAAAAAAAAAAAAAAAAAAAAAAAAAAAAAAAAAAATTGTCCTTTGTACAATTTCTATTGGAAGAAGGTTACATTTATACGCGGATCCCCAACTAATAATAGCGTATTGTAGAGTGGATTGAACTAAGGCATAGTAGATTAAATATAGATTTTTTATCGACAGGAAATTTTTAATTCTTAAAAATATATATATATTAATTTTCTGATTTTGTTTACTACTTGACATATTTGTTCCTTCCATTTCAGATTTTTGTCGATAATTACTCCGAGATATTTAATTTTATTTGTTGTTTTTAATATTGTACAGTTTGATTTGCAATAATTTTGGCTATGAATTTTAGTATTATCGTGTATGACAATGTTAAAATTTTTGGGAGCATCGTTTGGATGGATTGCAAATGGAATTACAAATGTCTTTTCACTATTTAGTGATAGTAAATTAGTGTCGAAAAAATTCTTAAGCGTGTTGATGTCTTCTGTGGCCTTTAATTCTACATTTTCCCAAGTCTTTTCACTTATTATTAATACTGTATCGTCGGCGTATGATGTAATTTGACCATTTAAATGTTGAAAAAAAATATCATTTACATATATGGTAAAAAAAATTGGTCCAAGCACTGTACCTTGCGGGATTCCAAAGCTTGAAATCTCTTGATCACTATTAACATGATTGATTTTTACCAATTGAGGGCGGTTTTTTAAGTAGTTTGTGATCCATTTAATCGCGTTGCCTTTAATGCCAATATCATTTAATTTTTTTAATAGCATCTCATGGGATATGCTATCGAATGCCTTTCTGAGGTCAATAAATATACCCGCACATTTTTTACCTTTATCTAATGATTCGTAAATGTATGAAGTTACGTTAGCAATGGCATCTTGTGTGCTGAGCGATTTAATAAAACCAAACTGGTTTTTGTGTAGTATTTTATTACTATCTAGGAAATTTACCAATTGTTTTTTTACTATTTTTTCAAATATCTTTCCTATGTTAGAAATTAGACAAATCGGGCGATAATTCGTTACTTGTTGCGGATCACCAGATTTGTAAATAGGTGAGATTATTGTGTTTTTGTAATTCGTTGGAAATATTCCTTTCGTTAAACTCAAGTTTATTAAATGAGTGATGGGTTTTATTAAGTAAGATTTCATAGATTTTAACATTTGTGCCGTAATAGAATCAAAACCGGGAGACGAACCTCCTTTCATATTTTCTATTATTTTTAAGATTTCACATTCTGTTGTTATTTCAAATGTTGAAAGTATATTACGTTTCTGTAATTTTTTATTTTTTTGTTTTTCAGGGTTAGAAGGCTTATGAATATTTTTCGCAAGATTTTTTCCAACATTTGCAAAGAAGGAATTAAATATGTTTGCACATTGTTTAGGCTGTAAATTGGCATCTATAATTTTTTTATCATGTTCGATGTACTTAATATTTTGTGTTTTTTTTGTATTGTCTATGGCCAAATTCACAGTTTTCCACATTTGTTTATGGTTATTTTCTGAAGATAATATTTTATTTTTAAAGAACTCTTCCTTACTTTTTTTAATATAAGATGTTAATTTATTTTTATATTTTTTATAAAAAATATATGCTTTTTCATCATGGGGATTTTTTAAAGTTGTTTTATAAAGTTTTTCTTTGTTTCTGATAGATATTATAAGTCCTTTGGTAATCCAAGGTTTTAAACATCTTAATTTTGATTTTATGTGTATTATTATTTCAGTTGTCGAATTTTTAATGTGTTGTGACAGGATTTTTTCAAAGTTATTCGAACATATTTCGGTATCATCACTCTTTAAAACATTGTTCCAATTTTCCATTTTTAGTTTTTCAGAGAGAATAGTCATGTCTATTGTTGATTTTTTGGGTACTAAATTATGTTTTTTATGTTTAATATTATTATTATACAGAAGTAAGCATGAATGATGATCAGTTATGTTAGTTTTCCAAACAAGTGATTTTAGTTTGTGAAGATATTTAATGTTTACGTTTGCCCAAATGTGATCTAAACAAGATGGAGTATGTATGTTCTTTTATTTCTCTAGTATTTTTATTTATGCAAGATATGAAATTTTGTTCAGTCATACAATTGATGTATTCAGTTTTGTTACTATTTTCTATTTTTTCATTAATGTTCACATTAAAATCACCCACCACGAAGCAGAGTTTATTTTTTAATTTTAATAATATGTATTTGAGGTCATTAATAAACGTAATAATACTTGAGCCATGCGTTCTATAGATAGCTATTAAATGATATATTGATTTGCCGAGTTTGAAATGTACTTCGATGCAGTTTACCAAATGTATTGGGTGTTCTATAATGTTAACAATACTAAATTTATTATTTGCAAATATTATTATTCCCGAATTTTTGTTGATATCTACTTTGGTAGAAATATAATTGTACTCCGGTAAGTGATAAGACGGTGACTCAGCGTTTGTAAATGTTTCAGTTAACACTAGGAAGTCCGGCTTTTTAATTAAATTATTTATTTTTAGAATTAGTTCATCTAAATTTTTCTGAATGCTACGGATGTTTATGTGCATAATAATTATATCATTGATGTTTTTAGAAATAATTTTGTTACATGAATCAGTACAAATACATTCATATTCTTGAATTTTAATATTTAATTCTAATTCGCTATTTAAGAAATCATCCATTTAATTAATGTATTTTGCAAAATTATTTATATATCACAAATGTTATAATTTTTTATTTTTTTTTTATTCATTATATGGTTTTAATTTACTAGGAAACAATGTTGTTTTAATTTTTCTCCACAAGGGGCATTATTGGCGCGCCTATGCATTAGTTCTTCGGCCCGCGACAGCCCGCGATGACAAAACAGCTCGGTGTGTTTTATGGCGGGATATCGAAAATTTTGTGATTTTACTTAATAATTTCTATTGTAGTGACGAATTTACTCTTCTGTTCACATAATGGATATATTTACCATGTTATTTGTGTGGTTTAGATCAGTTTAATCAAGTTATTGTACAAACGCCGTACTTTCAAAGTTGAACTGTCAGAATATTGTTTTTTATAGGTTACTTAAAAGTTAAAATTTTCATTTTAAGATCTTTATTTTAAGAGAATTCCTTAAAAGTGATAATTTTTTATAATATTAAAATCTAATACATGTGTTCGTAAACGTATCAAAAAAAATAACGTCTTTAGAAATGCAAGAAATCTGTTTTAAATTTCGGTATTATTTCTAAGTTATTTTTTTGGCAATAAACAAAACTTTTAAATTTTTTATTATTTTTTTATTGTATACACGATGAAAAAGTGAGGTGATAGTTTCCTTCCAAATTTATTACATAAAAGGACTGTGTTTTTTAAATTTTGATTTTATTTAAATTTCTCTACATTTTGGTCAAAAATGTTGTGGGAGGAAATTTTTTTCCATTTTTTCCGAGTTTGAATCTTAAAATATGGCAGTTTTTGAAAGCTAAAGTGTATTTCAAATACACAAATCTAAAAGGTAATTTTATCTAGTTTTCATAAATGGTATTTATTTTTACGACACCTTCAAAAATAAGAAATACATAGAACATTCAAAATACTATGGAAAAATTACAAATATCGTTCGAACATCAATGGTTAAAACAGAGATAAACTACCCTCTCAGGCCGCGGAAACCATGTGTATTTCTTTCAAAGAACAAATTTTTAATTAGTAATGTTTTCACATCCGCGGCCGTTTGTCAATTGAATAAAATTTTCACTGGGTTTTTTAGTAAGGCTGAATAAGTGCAATAAACTTACTGGCTGTCGGAGTACTATCGGCATACTGCAAACATTCCTTCTTTACATCCGGGAAGTCAATCACTATATCCGTATACGGCACTTCTACATCATCTGCGCCTAATTCTTGGAGCCCTGGTTCAGTCTTGATAGGAACCCTCTCTGGGTTGAGAATATCCATGGCACTGCTTTTGTATCCTCCTGTTATGCGATGGAAACTGGTCGAAGCTCAAAAAATGAACCTGAAACATATCATTGATTGAACTAAATTGGAACCTCCATCTGAGAAGACAAGTAAAGGAGAATTTAAGATGTGTGTTAAACCAAGACCTCGAAAAGGACACTTACAATAAATATGTAACATAATTAGAACTGCCGTTCACTTTATGTTTTAGGTATTGATTGGGTAAGTTGATTGGTCAGTAGTAATAGTACTTGAAATAATATATTTAGTTGATAGTTGAAACTATTTATTTATTTATTTATTTTATTTATTTATTTATTATAGATACAAAAGAAAGTACAAATTACAATTAGGAAGCTTTGCCTGTCCAACTAGGAAAGTTTCCCGTTCCAGGACAGACAAATTGACATGTTTAGTTCATATTAGGTATACCTGAAATGTACATAATTACATAACAAAACAAAAAAAAACAAAAAACAGAAAATTTCATTTTTCTCTGAAGCCAAGGTGTGTAATAAAGAAAATGTATATAAAATATATAAATATAAGTACACATACATTTTTTTGTGACAAAGTAGAAAAGGTAATTTGGTAGTAAATATTATAATCGGATTTACCGAATTAACCTTTAAGGTCAAGATAATTTAAAACGTTTTATTTTTATGTTGAATTTTAGTCAGCTTTTATAATTAGATAATAGTTGGAATAATTTATATCCATAGTAAAATGATTCCCAAACTTAGTGTATCTACGGCGTTAGTTAAGCTTAATAGCGTTGGACACCACAAAACGGTGGATTAAAGTATGGCTTAGTTCAAATTAAAGCTCATCGGTTGCTAGTTTGATATGAAACAACATGAACTGCTTAGGCAATATGAACTGCGTGATTTACTCGGGTAGAAAATATCAGCATTACTTGCCAATAACTATGACTAGCTTAACTTATCATTGATTTAACTGCGTGGGTGAAACAGTGTGAGGAATGAAATATAGAATTAGCCTTTGGAATCAGAACGACACATTTCGCAGAGACAAAAGCACGTTTCATTAAAAGTTAGGTTATACAATAAGAAGACAGGCTACGCCTGAAAAGATGTCTATCTGTGGAGGTAGGTACTTTCTGTAGGTAACATTTCACAGCACGTTGTTATATCAGAAACGCGTGTGAACAATGATATTCACCTTGATGTCTGCAGATTATACATTCCAACAAATCGGGCTGTTTTTTCGTCTTGATTCTCTTTGACAGCTAGGCCATAGATGCGTGTCAAAAGAGATGGTTAATTTAGGTTATTTACGTTAGGTAGCAACAATTAACAAAATGCTTCTTCAAATTTTGCAAATTCACTTTGTGGCACCATTACAAACAAAGTGTTTTTAATTATTTCACTAACAAAATGGTTTCAAAATCGCTTCAACGTCGTTTTAAAGTCAAATAAAGACAATACGGAGAAAATATTCATTTAGGTACCTACAAATCGCAATGATCATCATGATTTTGTTTCAGGAATGCGTGTGAACAATAATGTTCATATTGTTCACCTTGATGTCTGCAAAGTGAAATTTCCAACTAATCCGGTATTATAACAGTTTCGTTCCTTTCTGACTCTGACAGCTAGGACATAGATGTAATTTAAAAATAGAAATAAATATAAAATCGACGTTTGCTTCGATAGGTACTGAACTGCATTCACTTATATAATGAACTGGCCGGTGCTTACTTTGTGTTTGATCTTGAGGGAGCGGACTACGGATCTGCAGAGACGGGAGATAAATGAAAGGCGTCAGTTGAATTGTGAGTCGTGTCGTTTATTTGGCTACGTAGCGAAGGGCGGTGAAGAGGTAACAGGATGTATGCAAAAGTGCTGTAGATTAAGATGTTACTGGTGCAAGGCGGTGATGTTGTGGTAAAGGTCAGTTATACTACGGTGGAGCAGACCAGGGTATGCAGGTCAGCCAACATATTGCTCGACGCGGTCAGTAGTGGAGAATGACCTGATCTCCCAGGCCGTCGCTCGACGCGGTGGATTGCGGAGAAGAACGGTGATAGCTCGGTAAATAGAGAAATCTGCAGGTAATCCTTGTGAGGCGAAGGAGATGATCTCCTCGGCTGCGAGACGCGGCGGACATCTCGACAACCTGAGATGAGGAGCTGCTTCCTGGACTGAAGATGCTGCGGACCTTATAATAGTCACAGGAGTATAGCGGTGGTTGTAGCTGCCAGGTACGGTAGACCTGGAAAGCTGATGTGAATCCTTAAGGAAGCTGCACCTGGGAGCGTGAAGATGCACTGGACACTCGTATGTATGCTGTAACATGTCGATAATTTAAAGTACTGACTTGTACTTTGTACTAAATGTTTTTTTACTGAGGCTGGCTTGTTGATTACCGAATCTGTTGATTCTCCTGTCGACCAACAAGTGAAAGTTATTGAAATTTTTCGTATTAATTTTCAAATAATAAGTGCCAGGCGATGTCACTAACCGCGGTAATGCTGAAGTCACACCATTCACTCGGGTGAAGGTTTACTCGATGAAATGTTCCATTCTCGTTCCGCCGCGTGTTCACACGGTTCCTTCGAAGGAAGAGTTCACTCGACATTCTCGCTGCGAAGTCGTCGAGAGTAGTCGCGGCCGCATTGGAATTCGTCCGGCGCTGACAGCTATGTTCGGGAATATTTACGATTTCAATTGACATTTCCGATAACGTCGAACTAAATTACGAGAAATTGGCGATTCTTGTAAACAGTAAATAAATTTCAGCACCATAAAATGAACATATGGTTAAATAATAACCTGAAAACTGATATCTACCACTATTTTAGCACCATGAAAATATTTTTATTCCAAAATAGGCCTCGGCTTGCAATAAAATCCATATAAATGGAATATTTATTAACGTATCCCAAAACTAAAAACTGTTTTGGAAAGGTGATGAAAGATGCTTTCAAAATTTATTATTAGAAATAACCACGTAATTTTTTAAATAGAATAATTTTTAACGTAAACTTTTAAAAGTTTAAAAAATGGCTCTACTTGCTTTTATTCTAACTAAAATTACTGGTTAACAAAAGAAATATAAAAACACACACTTATTTTGTTAGACAAATAAATTATAAACATTTCTGTCACCTCACTTTTTTGACGTTTCATATAAAAATAATTCATAAAAAATTCACAATGTTTCATAATTTCTTTTTCAAATTCGATCAGAAACTTTGGTTCCATAGAAGTGTACATTCGTATAATTTTTGTGGTTAATTGTTATATTGGATATATAGAACATTATTTTCTCTTTCCAATACCGTTTAGATCATATTTTTCACTATGATAGTAAGGGAGAAACAACGATTTCTATGAGACGTGTAGGAGTTATTTCGAAAAGCGAACCAAACGGAGCATTTTGACGTTTAAGCCGCTCCGGCTACTCGTCCTCACGACAGAACATTTCGGCCGACTGATTTGCGAGTGAAAGACTGTTCACTTGAGTGTTCACACACATCATTCGCGTCACGTGATGTTAAATTCCGGTTGCGAGGGAACAGTGCCGAAGGAAGCATTCCAACATTGTTGGTATGCTTCATTCGGAACTGTCTCTATTCACTTCGGTGTTCACACGGTTCATTTCGAGGGAAAGAGGCGGAATGAAATCACGAAATGAACGATAAATGAATGGTGTGAATGGGCTATAAGTACTAGCGAAAATGGTCGCTATAATCTATTTATTTATTCGTTATCTATGGATATGTCACTTTGATGGTTGAATATCTATGGACTACTCCTTTACATTTTGTCACGCGAGGATTGTTCGTCCACCCTTCGAAGTAATATTTGGGATAAAATATATAACAAGTAATGGTGTTAATTTTATACGATTTGAAATTATTTCATAAACCATCATATTTTCATATCAAAGTTCTCAAATATTCAAGCGCTTCTACTTTTCTAGTTACGTTTCTTCAACACTTTCAGATTGACGGGCGCGCTCCGTCTTGTTCGTGCTATAGTCTAAGTACTTAACGTCTAACGAATTAAACTCTTATCTCGAGGTATTACTGTATATTTGTTTAAAATGCTTCTAGTTATAGATAATTGGGTTCTTGGAAAGTTTTTTAATCTTGTTGATTTGAAACCAGATTAATTAAACATCATTATTATATATAATCATTAAATTAATTAATAATCATTAAACCCAAATCAAATTAGACTAATTAATTTATGTTTTGTTTCAGGTTAACCTTATTTTAAACTGATATAATTACCATCACATAACAGGACGCTATCACAGCAGTGCCATGGATCTTTCCAACCCAGAGAGTGTTTCCATCAAGACGGAACCAGGCTCCCAGGAAGAAGGTGCAGACGAGTTGCCGTATATGGATATAGAAATCCCCGTTCTGGATGTAAAGAAGAAAACACTACACTATAAAAGATGTTTGCAGTATGCTGAGAGTGTTCAGCCAACCAGTAAGTTACATTGCGTATATAACAAAGGTGTTTTCGATGGACGCAGTTAGGACGCAGTTTTGACGACCTCCGTAGTCCAGTGGGTAAGACTCTTGACTCACAATCCGGAGGTCGCGAGTTCGAACCCGTCATATAAATTTTATTTGATTAATTTGTGTAATTTCACAATTAATTCATTTAAAATAATATATAGTATATTTGCGGCATGTTCCAGAGTGGAAGATGCTATCAGTATCGCCCTGGTGTAAGATCACCATTCAGAATTGAAACGTCGCTTGAAAATGGCTTTTGCCGTGTTTAGTGGCCAGATCTGAATAGCCAGGTACTTCCCAACCTTCCTCTTCCCCACTTACCTTCCCCTCCCCACTACCTTCAGCCTCACAACATACCCCAATTGGGGATGCCATAGTCTCACTGGCTCCAGACGGGAGCAGTTGAGATTCTTGTGCGGTATTCACTGTAAAAAAAAGGACAGTTGTTTTTTTTCTATATCTCCTATTGTTGTCCTGTGGTACTTTTCATTTTTCCCTTGAAATATTGCTTTACGGCCTGAGAATAGAAATTATTGCAATATAATCAGAATATCTTTGTTGTGGATCTGATTTAGGCCTCCTGGCGTATTTGTAATGACCACTAGATAAGTTATTTTAGATTTTGCATATAGTTCTATTAACACGGGTATTAGCCTAGTATGGTAGTCTAAAAAAGACAATAAACTGTAATTCATTACGTCCGAAGATTCTTAAGAATATAATGCTATCTTTTAAAAAGTTCTTAAAATGGTGATCTCATATTATTCAAATCTGAATTCCTGATTTCTCCTTCTTTTGATTTCTCAATGATATCCTCAACGAGAAATATACTTTATAATTATATTGTTTTGTTATTCCAGGCAGCATTAATGTGGAGTTTATTCCCATCAAGGAAGAACCAGGACCCCGAGAAGAAGATGGAAGGGGATTTCCTTGTATTGAAATAGACATAGACCAGCCAGATGTTAAGAAGGAATGCTTTGTGAACGATAAAAGTATTACTGAGACTGAAGGTAACATCGATTACTGTATATCTAAATTAGATTTCAATAATTATCTGTTTACATTTCAGATACCTACTAAATGAACTTTTCCGCTCTCTTTTTCAGGCATAATATCGGACCTGAAGACGCGTCCTGGAGTAAAATCTTTTTCTTGTTCCGCCTGCACCTATTCTTGTTCTAATAAGAGAACTTTAAAACTTCACGTGTTTATCCTTCACGGGTTTGGAGAGAAACCTTTTTCGTGTTCCGCCTGCAGCTATTTTTGTGATACGAAGGGACATTTAAAACGTCACATGCAGCTTACCCACATTAAACCGTATTCATGTTCCATTTGCAGCTATTCGTGTTCTCAAAAAGGAACTTTACGGAGTCACATGCTCACCCATACTGGAGAAAAACCTTATTCATGTTCCTATTGCAACAATTCATTTTCTCTAAAGGGAAACTTTAAACGTCACATGCTTACCCACGCAAAACCTTATGCATGTTCCAACTGCAAGTATTCTTGTTCTGACAAGGGAACATTAAAACTCCATATGGTTACCCATAATGGTGAAAAAGCTTTTTCATGTTCCGTCTGCAACTATTCAAGTTCTGAAAAGGGAAATTTTAAACGTCACATGCTTACCCACGCAAAACCTTATTCTTGTTCCAAATGCAACTATTCTTGTTCTGATAAGAAAACATTTAAACTTCATAAGAATAATCATACTAGAGAAAAACCTTTTTCATGTTCCTACTGCAGCTATTTGTCTTCTTATAGGGGACATTTGAAACGTCACATGCTTATCCATACTGGAGAAAAACCGTATTCATGTTCCGCCTGCAATTATTCTTGTTCTGATAGGTCCAATTTAAAACTTCATGTACTTACCCATACTGGAGAAAAACCTTTTTCTTGTATCTACTGCAGATATTCGTGTTCTCGAAAGAATAATTTAAAACGTCACATGGTGACTCACCCATTCGTGTAGTTCGATTAAAGTCAAACATTTGAACAATGCAACTTACATCGCAACTGTCCCCCTCTGCATCTATCTTTTGTTCAAAGGCTGCTCCACGCATTTTAGTACCTTCCCGCATTCCGGCTGAGATCGCTAAAGACGAGGTCTTCACTCACACAATTATAGTCGACATACAGGAGGAGTAATGATTCTCTTAAGCAATAAAATTCCATATGAAGTAATATCGAACAATCAATTTGAAAAACATTGTTGGATCTTAGCCATTACCATTAAATCAGGAACCAAGAAAGGTGTATTTACTGTAATTTATAGATCGCCAAACACAAGCAAGTGCGACTTTTTAACATATTTTCAAAGATGGTGCATGGGAAATTTACAAGATGAAAATATAAACATTACAGCTGGAGATTTTAATAAAAATGTTAAAGCAAATGCAGACATATACACAAAAAAACTGAAATCTATTATTTAAGCTGCAGGGTTGAAACAATTAGTCAAAGATTTTACACGAATTACTAATATCTCAAAAACGACGATTGATCTGTTCCAAATCTCAAATAAATTCAACTTAAATATTAATGTACTAGATAATCCTAAAATTACCGACCATAACATCATTCAAATTCTAATCCGCAGCGGGAATTTTACATTCTGAACCCAAAATTGGTGTGCGGTGAATTAAAACTACACTTAGAACATAAAAATGTTTTTTCTTTGATTCTGGCAGTACATAAATAGTCAACAACTACAATTTTATAATTGCACTTCGAATAAGATAATGTTTTCCTTTGAAATGTGTCAGCAGATGAATCCACAATCGGAATTTTACAATTCTGAACACAAAACTGGTTTTAATTAAATCTGTGTGCGGTGAATTAAAACTACACTCAGAACATGAAAATGGTTTCTCTTTGATTCTGGCAGCACATACATGGTGTATGTAAAAAATGGTGAATTTAAGGAATTTTCTTAGAAGGCGGGAAAAAGTAAGAGTAAAACTCAATGGTTGATGTAGCAGACTGGATGATGACGTCCACATAAGATTCACATTTCACATAAATCTGTTTCAACTGTGCACAGATTTTACTAGGTATTAAACCAACAGGATAATGTTGATGATTTTAGTAAACTTCTTTCGTACTTGCATTCGAGAACACGACGTGGAAACTTAGTCATGGAAAACAATGTTCGCGTGTTGACGGTTATCGGTTTCGCCACAGAATAAGTAATGAAAAATTCCGTGTTCATTTCAATCGGTCCAAAATGTAAGTGCGACAATAATATGAATTGAAACGGGTTAAAAATTTTACAAGATATTATTATAATTTACTGTACCTAATATTTTGCCGCCCTTTAAAAGTGCCGCCCGGGGTAATTACTCCTCCCAATCGCTATAGAGATAGTAGTAAGGCAACTTTGATATGTATGTATGCACAGTTATTAAAATGATACGTTTGACACTTCTGCCGCACCGCATTTTGTATTATTTATTAATAAACTTCATATCGACTTTATTTACAACTCGGACTGGCTGACTCATAAATAAACCAAACTACACACTAGAAACTATTTTTTTTTTCTCTGGGGACTTGTGACGTCACACACCTTAGACGAGGATAGAGTGAACAATAAAAAAGGCGCAACCATTAACAACATAAGATCCAAATAAATTATAAACAAAAAGTCATGAAAAATGTGCGGTTTTATTAAGGCCTAATTGAGGATCATCTGAAACAAAAACTGTGCAAAGATCTATTTACATCGGCAATTTTTTTCGAGATCGACTCAAAAAGCACTCGCGATCGACGGTTTGGGCACCCCTACTCTAAGCCAACAAAATTTATTTATTTATTTGATAAAAAAAAATACATATACATCATAAGAAAACTTAGACTGTCCAACTGATTGCGCGTTGTAGTTCACTTTAACCAGGGACATTTTATTTTATTTTATTTGGAAAACCAACAGTTACAATAATTAACCCAGCCAGCCCGGACCGGGGACTTCAAGAACCCCAAGATCCACTTTTTTTGCGATATCTCGTTAATTAATTATACAATTTCATTCATATTTTTTGTAATCCTTGAGAAAATACCAATTTTTTTTGCCATTTTTGGTTTTTCAATATTCAAAGCACATAAAATAGAAAAAAATGTTTTTGATAAATATTAGTGCAAATCGCGGTGCCCGCTAGCATTTCAATACCATTATTTTTGTCCTTACTTTACGTTCTCGAGTCATGTTTTTTTTTTTCAGTCTAACTTACCCGGATGGCCACCCGGGACAGCCCGTATTACATATGTGAAGGAGCGAGACAGTTATACTGTTTGTACATTCTGCCAGTTATACCTGCGCTGCAATTATCTTTCAACAGTCTCGGACAGTTTCGACCTTTTTCAGAAAACACGTGTCTAGTTTCTAAGGATGTGGGTGGTTTGGTATATTTATGCAGAGGATGTTAAACGTTTATTACGTTTCCGATACTATTATTTATGATAACGTTTTTTTTGTACATAAAAATATTATCTGTAGGTACGCTCCTTTAAAGCTTTCTTAGTCGTATTACTTAAAATTTGGGATGGGTAAAAAATTTGGCAGACGGGTATGGGTACCGCAACCCGGGAACCATTTATTGGATAACCAACACCCCTGCCGTAGGTCACCCCAAGTAGTAATGTTCTCTACATTTGGTGGCTTAGCAGGGGTGCCGAGTTCATGGGGTGAGGTTTGTTTAGGTCTTATGTACCTTTTATAGTTTGAATAATAAAATATTTTAACAAAAAAACAATTTTAATGCACTGTAAAGACAAAACACCTATAATATACACTTTGAAAATAATCCGGAGGGTATTAGAAAAACCTTACTTATCAACCGCTAAAAATAAGTATGTAAACAATAGTATTATATAAAAATGTAACAATACCCATAGTATTCAGTAAACCAAATGCAATGCTTACCATCCCCCAGAAGGAAAGAATCGACGGAATGATGAAAAAATGTAACAAAGCCGCAACGCCGACAATAAAACTAAATAAATCATAAATATTCAATATTGCAGAGAACCAATGACGCCCTGACATAATTTAGTTCAAATTATATTAGTCTTAACAATCCTTTAAAAGTCTATTCCTTTTACTACCCGAGTACAACATTGCATATTAAAAGGGGACAAGCTTTTTAAAGATAACATGAATTGAAAATTACGCTTCACATATTTACATCATTATTATTTTGTTTTATTTTTAATACATTTTAATAAACTTTTTTGTTGGTCGTTTTTTCATGGGAGCACTTTACCGCTCCAAATAGTTGTGTGTCGATTTCGGCTTCCTTCAGAATTTGGGAGGCGGGAATGGGTACCGCCGCCCCGGGTACCTTTATTGGATAACCAACACCTCTGCCACAGGTCTCCCCAAGTGGTTCGCTACGTTTGATGATTTAGCAGGGGTGCCCGGGTCCATGGGGTGAGGTTTGTCTAGGTCTTGGAGGTGGATGACCTGGACACACTGAACCCCATATTCCTACCCACCCCTTAAACCCTTTTCCTTCCCAGAACTCTCCTCTCCCCTTCCTTTCCTTTTAAAAAAACCTCCACACAGCATCCCCAAAGATGACATAGGCCCTGAGGGAAATTATTTTCCTCTGGGGCTCCTGTGTGGAGCTCATGTAAAAAAAAAGAATGGAGATAGAATAGACTTTTGCGTGTTTTTTTATTGAACATAACAAAGTGCATATTATTATACAATGTTTACAATTATATTTACAATTATATTACAATGTTTCTGGTCTAGGAATGTAATTTCTAAGTCTCATAAATATATTTATACATTTTCATTTGACAAGTTCACAAGTATACAGGCAAGCTGAAATCTCTGAATGGGAAATAATGTTTTTAAATAATATTTGCAAAAGTTACCTATCTATGTAAAGAAATTATCGTTGTTATGTATATTAATTTTATTAACAATACTTTCTTTTTAAATTTATCGAAATACTTGTAAGTTTAAATAAAATATAAAGAACAGTCAAAACAGCAACTGTTTACGAATTATTTTTATTTAAAAATATATCCCACTGTTTAGAAAGCGCTGGCTAGCTAGGGCTTCAGTGGCTATTACAGCTCCGGTCACATTCCGCATCAAGCCAGATGGTTGACATGACGTCACTTAAGCGTCGATGACACGTGGCGAGTTTACAAGCTACTATCTGGGAAATTCACTATCTGTTAGTAAACTCGCCCAGTGTCATCGTGTCACTTGCTAACTAGCAGCAACTAGCAGATTGTTGACAATCTACGAAAAAAAGTTGAAAGGTCGTCAACTTTACTCGCCTACACGCTTGCTCGTGATTAGTTTATTTACGTTTCCAACATGGCGTCCGATAAACAGCTGATTTCGACTGTCAAATATATGAAGAATTAGTTCACGCAGGCGTCGTTATTCTTGTTACTGGCGCTAAAAGCGACCTCAGTTTCCTACGCTTCTGAGCGAGTGGACAGTTTTGTGTGTCATCATGACAATCTCACTCGCCGATTTACCCGCTTTTAGATAGTAGCTTGTAACTCGCCACGTGTCATCGACGCTTTAGATCACATAATATTTTGCGATTTGTACAAATACGAGCGGGGGCTTGCGATCCCCCGGTTCGGTGCACACGGAATTTTTGGATGCTTAGTATGGGGAGGGTTAATAAGTTTGATGAAATATGTGTAAATTTTCAACCAATAATAGGTTTTCACTGACGTAATGTGATTGACATGTTATTTGTAGATCTTAATAAGTACTAAATTAATGAAGGCACTAGTGCCGTTTACATTTGTAAATGTTAGCAAAGTCAAGTCCATGGTTACACAAGCAATAAAGCGATTATTGTTTGATGACTGAATTTAATGTCACTGAAACAATTATATACAAAAGATATTCTAATGTACGCATTCAAAAATCAGGATATCTTTACACAGACAAACTCGGGCCGATTCACAAGATCTACATTACAACATACATTCTACCAACCTACAACTAAAACGACTTTTGGACAAAGAAATATGGAATACTTCTCTGTAAAATTATTTAATTTACTCCCTCTTGCAATGAAAACCTTGGATTATGGACATGGGAGGGAAGAAAATAGATTCAATTTTGCAACCTAACAAGTAAAATGCTTATACATATATTTTTTTATTAGTTTATTCCAGATCTTGCGGAGGGTGGTGCAGTCCCACGAGTTCCATATTATACATATATCATACATTAAATTAAAATATTTCAAGATGAAAGAAAAAAAATTACATTATGAAAGGAAATAAATAAAAGAAAATAATAATAAAACAATAATAAAAAAATAAAAAAAGTTAACTTTTTGTTATCTAGGTCAAGTGGCTCCATCGCTTATAAATGGGACCCTGCCAGAAGTGGAATGCTGCCATCACAAGAGTGTTTTCGCTCGTGGCCAATCGCGTTTTGTAGCTGGTGATCCGTTTTTTTATTAGTGTTCGGAATCCGGGAACGCGCCCTTCTTCAAACATCTCGGTGGCACTGCAGTACCAAGACAACCCAAAAAGCGTTCGATATGAATTGTTGTACTGAATTTCCATTCTTTTTAGTGACGCTTTGTTGAAGTCGGTCCACAACTCCGAGGTATATAGGCTCGTGCAGTACGTGTTAAAAAGTTGCCTTTTTGCAGCTGGGCTGCACTTGTTAAATCTTCGAGAAATCATATTTGCCCTAATGCACAGTGATCTTCTCTGTCGCTCAATATCCGAATCATCACTGAGGTCCGCTGCTACGATGTGTCCCAAGTATTTGACCTCGATTTTTTCTGTAATTTTTGTGTCATTTGGACTGACGGGTAATACTTTCATGGTGCCTGCGCCTGACTTAAATACGAGCAACACAGACTTAGTGGGGTTATAGACCATATTATGTTCAGCAGCGTATTCTTCACAAATCTTTAACAGCTTTCTCAGTCCTTTTATACTTGGTGACAAAAATACCATATCATCTGCATACGCAATGTTATTTACACAGTTATTTCCCAGGTGACAGCCTACGTTTGCCGAGGTGAGTTTATCGCTTAAATCGTTCATGTATACGTTAAATAGAATCGGTGATAAGCTTCCCCCTTGTCTGACGCCGCATTCCATATTCACAGGTGTTGACATTTTATTTTTCCAATAACTTGGTTCTCTTGTTTAAGATTCCAGACTGCCAGAATGTTAATTATTGAACCTGGCACCTTCCTTTCTTTTAGTTTTTTTCCAAAGTACTTAGAAGGCTTTACTTAAATCATGAAAACAAGCATACACTGTTGTTTTTCTTGCCTTATAATATTCGATACATTGTTTTAAGCTGAATATTGCCATATCTGTAGACAATTTAGATTTAAAACAAAATTGATTGTCGGATGTGAATAGTTTGCCTTCTATTTGAATTTTTATAACTCTTTCAAATATTCTGGATATTATTGTGGCAAGAGATATCGGCCTATAGTTGGAAGTACTGGATAAGTCTTCTTGTCTGGATTTAACTAGTGGTACTATAATTGTACGTGAGAAGTTTCTTGGCATGTGCGTGTGTTGAAGAATCTGTGTAAATAATGTTGCCAGAAGCGTGTATATTTTTTCACCAGCGTTTCTTACATGTTCTATGCTCTATAATAATATAATAATGGTTATATACTAACATAGGAATTTTCTTATAATTCAAATAATAAAACTTGTACAATGTGTCCTTAGAACGGGGAACCCCAGTAAGGACACATTTTCTCTAAAACTGTAAAAAAAAAAACAAAAAATTATATTACATCAAATAAAGAAAAAATAACTCATTGATTCATGAAACAGAAAAATAAAAAAGAAAACCTTTCTTTGATTTATTTCCCATCAAAAAGTTCGAAATAAACCCATAATTTTGATCTTGAGAAGTGGCTAGATTCCAAGGGCTTTGAATGAGGATGGACGTGTATTGTTGAGGCCGACTATTGCTAAAATGAGTAGATGCGGTCAGAACGTGAAAAATTATTCTCCACTATGAGTCAGCACAGTGGAGAATTGGAGTGTTTCTTTAAATTTCCCCTTTCATAACATGATTAAATGTGTTCAGAAGTAACAAGAAAAAGGTTTTTCCCCACTGTGAGTCAGCATGTGGTTCTTTAAAGACCCTCTTTGAGTAAACGATTTTTTGCAATCGGAACAGGAAAAAGGCTTTTCTCCACTGTGAGTCAGCACGTGTTTCTTCAAATGTTCTTTTCGAGAAGTTGAATAGTTACAGTTCATACATGTAAAAGGTTTTTCGCCACTGTGAGTCAGCATGTGGTTCGTCAAATACCTTCTTTGAGAAAATATTTTTTTGCAGTCGGAACATGAGAAAGGTTTTTCTCCAATGTGACACAATGTATGTCTCGTCAAACTTTCTTTTCGAGAAGTTGAATAGCTACAGATTGTACATATAAATGGTTTTTCACCACTGTGAGTCAGCATGTGGTTCTTCAAAGACCCTGTTTGAGAAAATGATTTTTTGCAATGAGAACATGAAAAAGGCTTTTCTCCACTATGAGTCAGCATGTGTAATTTCAAACATTCTTTTCGGAAAGTTGAAAAGTTACAGTTCGTACATGTAAAACGTTTTTCTCCACCGTGAGTCAGCATGTGGTTCATTAAATTTCCCTTTTGAGAACAAGAATATGTACAGACGTAACAAGTAAAAGGTTTTTCTCCACTGTGAGTCAGCATGTGTTTTGCCATAGACCCTTTTTGAGAAAATGATTTTTTGCAGTCGGAACATGAAAAAGGTTTTTCTCCAGTGTGGGCGTGTATGTGCTGTTTCAACGTTGATTTATAAGAGCAGGAGTATTTACAATAGGTACAAGATAATCTCTTTTTCCTGGGAGACGTCTTCGAGATTGATATTAAGTCTGAAAAAGATACCGTTTAAAGTTTAATAAATGTTTAAAAATAATAATTCATGCAGACGAAATTAATTAAAGAGCTCAAATTTGAATATACAATGAAACTAATTTACCCACTGCCCGAGTAATTCTTTCAGAGTGCTCTGAGCATTCTCTTTTAACATCCAGCAGATCTATGTCTATTTCCTTATAAGATAATCCCCCTCCAACTTCTTCTCGCGGTCCTGGTTCTGATATGATGGGAATAGGCTCCACATTAAATCTACCTGAAATAATAAAAAAACAGCAATAAATTACAATGCATTCGGTTAATGGAAAATCAACCTAAGGTAAATTTTAGTAATTAAAATGACTCCAGCCGAGCGATTCTATATCTTTTGTGGGATCGAGATAGATAACGGAAGAGATCTCCTATCAGATTTGTGTAATTTTCTATGGCTGTTATTTGCTTTTACTATGGGCCGATGTCAGATTTTTCATGTTTAAAACGATCTCAATCAAAAGATGTGACAGCTCACACATGAAATCTGACATTGACCCATTGAAAAAATAAATAACAGGCACAGAAAATAACACAAATCTAACAGGAGATCTCATCCGTTATCTATCTTGATCCCACAAAAGATATAAAATGGCTTGTCAGATGATCGCTTCTGGGATCGATGTGTTCAAGGTAGAAAAAATCATTCTTGATCATTTTTAAGAAGGAGCTTCCGATTGTAGTAGTCACAAGAATAGGTATTATTTTCTGCATCAATATTATATATTTTATTGGTGCTTAATACTAATTGTATCACAAATCAAATATTAGAGAGCAAGTTGTCAATGAATTATTTCAGTCATAAAACATCTTAAAGAATCAGGAACTTGTAGCGAGCATTAGAGGTTGAAAGTCGCGAAAACTCCAGATGCTTTACGTAACGCCTTTATAAATCTTGAATGCTCTGCCAAAAATATGGGTCTCGTAGTAAACCAGCAAAAGACCAAATACACGGCTGAAGGATGCACCCAATAAATCCCAACTCTCTCATGTGGAAACCAAAATTTCGAAACGGTACCAAGAGTCACATACCTAGGCTCCCTGATAGCAAACGACAATAATACCACAGAGGAGATCCAGAAGCGCATAGTGAACGCAAATTGCTGTTATTTCCGCCTACAAAACCAATCGAAGTCCAGAAACTCGTAAATATTAGTGTACAAAACACTTATCAGACCAGTACTTACGTACGCAGCTGAAACTTGGGTACTAACTAAGAGGAATGAGCAAGCACTGGACGTTTTTGAAAGAAAAAATTTGAGGCGCATCTTTGTAGAAATCATTTCTGCGCATCTTTGTAGCATCGTTCTAGAAAATGGATTTTGGCGCAGACGTTATAACAATGAGCTCTATACTTTGTTTAAGGAGCTAAACGTTGCAAAATTTATAAAATTGGGAAGACTTCGGTGGCTGGGTCATGTGGAGAGAATAACCGAGCATCAGGCACCAAAGTCCCTGCTGAACTCAAGATCGATAGGGCGAAGGAGCCTGGGAAGACCAAGACTAAGATGGAGCGACAACGTCCTCAAAGACATATCTATTTTGGAGCTTCCAAACTGGAGAGAGCTGGCACAAAACCGAGATGAGTGGAGGAAGACTCTTGAGGAGGCCAAGACCCACTAGGGGTTGTAGAGCCAATAGTGATGATGATGATGAGAGGTTGAAAGTTTGTTACGGTTTTCAATTTCCAGTAAAGTTAATATTTAACAGAATCAACACAAAAGTAACTAATGTACGGCAAGAAGTCGCCTCGTCAATATGCATTTGTCCTAGCAAGTTACAATCTATAACCGAACAAGATCACGTGGTAACCTAGAAATCCCTAAATTTAAAACGAGTGCTTTTCAACAACATTACTTATACTTATCAAGACATAAATTTTTTTAATGCCCTCACATATAAAATCAAATCCGAAGAAAATTATAAAGCCTTTATATCACAAATAAAACAACTACTAGATCAACCAAACACTAATTATAAGTTTTAATTTCATAGAACGAATTTCTACGTGTATTTTTTTATTACAATGTACCGATTAGTAAAAATTGATCAAGTCTTGATTATAATATTATGTAGGTACTATATTTCAAAATTAATCATTTAACTCCATCATTAATTAACAAAAAAATAAATTATAAATTAATGTGCTCTTATTAATTTCACATATTCTTTTAAAATATTTCATCAGCATTGGAACTGAAATGAAGCGATTATTATTATTATTATTTTTTTTTTATTATTTTATAAATGATTAAATATTACATTTTTGGCCATTTTTGACTACCATACTAGGCTAATGCCCGTATTGTGGTAGTCATACATATAATATAATTTTATATAAACAGATAATAAAATATAAGAAGAGAAAAGAAAAAAATAACATATTTAGGGATAAATAAAACTAAAAACAGATAAAAATATAAGAATTGCAAGTTATCTAAGAAATAAAGAAAATTTAAAGAAGATTGAAATAAACATTGGTGAGCATTATTCTTCTTGAAATAAAAATAGAAATAAAATTTGGTAAGTACCTAATCTTCTGCACGAGAGTACATGTTTGTAGTCATTTTTGATATTCGTTCTATGAAAGAAATTGGAAAGAGTGTTAGAGAAAGTAATTTTTTGTTTGATTTTTTTAAAAAGCAGTATTAAGTTAAAGTGATTGATTAATTAAAAAAAAGTAAAAAAGTAAGTAAGTTAAAGTTTTTTTTTTATTTTTTTTTTTACAGTGAATACCGCACAAGAATCTCAACTGCTCCCGTCTGGAGCCAGTGAGACTATGGCATCCCCAATTGGGGTATGTTGTGAGGCTGAAGGTAGCGGGGAGGGGAATGAGGTGGGGAAGAGGAAGGTTGGGAAGTACCTGGCTATTCAGATCTGGTTACTAAACACGGCTAAAGCCATTTTCAAGCAACGTTTCAATTCTGAATGGTGGTCTTACACCAGGGCGATACTGATAGTATCTTCCACTCTGGAACATGCCGCAAATATACTATATATTATTTTTAATGAATTAATTGTGAAATAACACAAATTAACCAAATAAAATTTATTTGCGCATGCCGGGTTCGAACCCGCGACCTCCGGAATGTGAGTCGTCAAGAGTCTTAGCCACTGGACTACGGAGGTCGTCAAATATTATTATCGTTTATTATCGTTTAAATATTATCGTTTATTGTCGTAAAATAACGTTATGTATCCACACCTGCAATATTATCAGCAATTACAATTGTTAGACAGTGGCGTAGCGTGGGGGGGGCGGGGGGGGGCGGCCCGCCCCGGGCGGCACTTTTAAGGGGGGCGGCAAATTTTCACAATAAATAATAACATTATCTTGGAAAAATTTAAACCACTTCAAATCATTATTTGAACATGTTCTACGATCCTTTCGTTTACGAATCCAATTCTTTTTTTTTTAATTCATTGAAAATATCAATAACTATATTTTTTTAAGCTGCAATAGAGAACACCTTTCCAATTTTTTTTATTTTTTTTAATGAATACTGACCTCTTAACTTAAATAACTGCATTTTTATTTTTATTTTTAGAGTTAGTTTTAATAGATAAAATAATTGTCAAAGTTTTAATTTTTCGAGACCCCCCGAAAACCATCGAATCGTGTGACGTCATCACTCCTGAAAAATTAGTATAGGATTGGGCAATCAGCTGATCTACTGCGGCCATTTTGAATCCCGTTGTTCGAAGTATTCTCCCTAGAAATAGCATTACTAATCAAAGTTTCAATACAATGACTGGTGACGCGTGACGTCAGCACTAACTAATATTTTTCACTGGAGTTCCTTATTCGTAGAAAAACCGTACGCATATTATGAGAGTAATACTAATTAAAGCTGATAACTCTCAAACAGATTCACTCCGAATTAAAACCAGAATTGTGTTCAGAATGTATTAACGAATGAATTTCAGTTGTGTATTCATCTGCTGATACATTTCGAAGGAGACCATTATTTTATTCGAAGTGCAGTTATAAAATTTTAATTGTAGACTATGTATGTGCTGCCAGAATCAAAGAGAAACCATTTTCATATTCTGAGTGTAGTTTTAATACGCCAAATACAGATTTATTACCCGTCTAATCACAGGAGACGCAAATTGTCCCACACATTTAATTTTAAATAAATTTGTGATTGCGACAAAAAGTTAAGATACAGTTATATAACTTTTTTTTTAAGAAAAGGAATTTGTATTTAAAATTTTAAGTTTATTCTATTTTAGGTACTTTAATTCGAATATTGCCAGGCATGTATTTTTGATCCAATTCACATTTCCAATTTGAAAATTTTAATGTTTAGAAACAATAATGTTCTAATAAGCACTTCGGAAAAGTTACCTTATCTAGATTTTAGAACAGTTTTGTTTTAATAAAAAGGAACATTGCATGGGAAGAACCGGAAATTTTGTGCGCAAACATTGACAGGCAAAAGTTTTTAGATATTTTTTTCTTATTATTCGAAGGGTTAAACCAGTTTCCAGAATGTAAAATTCCATTTGAGAATTCATCTGCTGACACAATTCAAAGGAAAACATTATCTTATTCGAAGTTCAGTTATTAAATTCTAGTTGCAGACTCTGTATGTGCTGCCAGAATCAAAGAAAAACCATATTCGTGTTCTGAGTGTACTTTTAATTCGCCGCATACAGACTTAATTCAAACCAATTTTGTGTTGAGAATGTAAATTTCCAGTTGATTCATCTGTTGACACATTTCGAAGGAAAACATCCTCTTATTCGAACTTCAGTTATAATATTCTATTTGCAGACTATGTATATGCTGCCAGAATTAAAGAAAAACCATTTTCGTGTTCTGAGTAATTCACCGCGTACAAACTCGATTTGTGTTCAGAGTACAGCGATAAATTAAATAACGAGTTTCAGATTCATCCTGCATCGAATGAAGATTTACATTTGAGTTACATAATGCTGTAAAATTCTGAGAAATTGATTGTTGCGTGTGTAACTATTGTTTGGGGACTAACGCGTATCAATCAATCAACTTTGGAGTAGAATTTATATACATGATTTTCGTTGAAAGAATACTCGTCAAATGTGATTATTAAAAAAATCCGGCTCGTATATAAATAGGTCGTAATAAAAAATAGGATAACCATTTACCACCCCCCCCCCCCCACACCGCTTGAAGTACCCAAATAAAGGAGCGCCGAAATTTTCCCTCCACCCCGATGTTCTGAGTGTAGTTTTAATTTACCACAAACAGATTTAATTAAAGCCAGTTTTGTGTTCAGAATGTAAATGCCGGCAGAGTCAAAGAAAAACGCTTTTCATGTTTTGAGTGTAGTTTTAATTCACCGCGTAAAGATTTAATTAAAACCAGTTTTATGTTCAGAATGTAATTGCCAGCAGAATTAAAGAAAAACTATTTTCATGTTCTGGGTGTAGCTTTAATTCACCACATACAGTTGTAATTAAAACCATTTTTATGTTCTGAGTGTAGTTTCGATAAACCGCATATTTATTTTAATTTAAACCAGTTTTGTGTTATCAATGTATCGATAAGTTGCCGATTCATCGAGTACCAAGTGAAGCTTTGCATTCCATACGAATGCGTGATAAAGATCCGAAATTTTCAGGCATACTATTCTCGATTTCTGAGAGCAGTTATATATAAATTTTGTAGTAGAATTTATGTATTAGCATGATTTTATTGGAAGAGTACTTGGCACATACGATTATAAAAATCGGCATAAAATAATAGGATATATACCCCCCCCCCCCCGGTCACCGCTTGAAAAAGTACCTGTAGATGTTAGGGGGGGGGGGGGGGGGCGGCAAAATTTTCCACCGCCCCGGGCGGCCGAAACCCACGCTTCGCCACTGTTGTTAGAATCAACTATATGTACTTCCCATCTAATATTTAATAACAAACTTACCTTACTTTATACCTACTGTGTTTATATGTAACCATGTACCTACTGCAATCTTCTATTAATATATATTTATAACATACTTGAATTGTATATTTAAAAAAAAAAAAAATTATATTAACCTGCCATTTTCATAATATTACTACAAAATCTTAGATAACCACTCTGTAAATTGCCATCTCAACACAGGTGTTTCACACCTAGTGAGATGGGCAATACGTCATTTTATAACCAAATGTAATATGAAAATAATAAAAAAAAAAAATAAAAAAAAATACCTACCTATTAAGAGAAATGCAATAATATTATTTTTATTTTTACTACACCTATGTATATTATTACTTTAAAATATCTAAACTACATGTATATCCAATTTAGTAACTGCTACGTTAGTATATTTCTTTATCAATATTTGTTATCATTCATAAGTTTTTGTTAAAAAAAATAAATAAGTAAGTATATCTTATTTCTTTATCTTTTTCTGTAATGACACGACTCCCCAATTTAAACACGAGAAATGTTTTTCTCTTTTAAATTGGGTAGATCAAAACAAGAAATTACATTATATGTAATTAGTTTTAAGAACCATATATTTTCCCTATGTTAATCTGTTATATGTACCTATGTATATTTTATATAAAAAAATATAAAAAATAACGTTTACATAATATATGCGATAAACTTACTGGCTGTCGGAGTACTCTCCGCATACTGCAAACATTCCTTCTTTACATCCAGAAGGGGGATTTCTACATCAATGTACGGCATTTTACTTGCGTCTTCTTCCTGGGAGCCTGGTTCAGTCTTGATGGAAACACTCTCTGAGTTGGGAAGATCCATAGCACTGGTGTGATAGCGTACTATTTTATGATGGTAACTGGTCGCAGCTCAAAACATGAACCTGAAACAAAACATAGATTCAACAGAACCTTTTTTGTGTGCAGTTGAGTATTTTATTTGTAAGTACATTTAATATGAAAGTCTTACGTCTTGACCTTGACAACGAGATGAATATCGTTATCATTTGAACAGACGTTCTTTTTATAACCCTGAATGCAAATAGTCGTATTTTATAGTAATAAAGGTGAATCAAACGTTATCTCTAAAAAATATTCGTATAAAGCATGTCCAATCATCCGGAAAGTATTCCTTACTTGCCTACTTATAACTATGATAGCTTGAAAGTAATTCAGTAACCGGAACTGAAAAATATTGCGTTTTATTTTTTAATTTTTTTTTTAATTTAAAAAACACGAAATTTCATTTTTCAAGGGCCGCCATGTTAATTACGACATGTTAATACCTACGCACTTTTAAAAGAAAAAATCACTTTCTGTCAGTTAGACAATAATAAGTACGAATTGCAATCTTCGGAAATTATAAATAATGCGTATTAATCATTATTTTGTTCGGTTTCATAAACATGAAAAATCACCCGAGACTTTTGCCGTCGTACTTAACAACATGGCTTTCCTTGAGAAATGACATTTCGCGTTTTAAAAGATAACAAAATAACCATAAAAATGCAATATTTCCGGTTACTGAATTACTTATTACTAACTGTAATCTACCCAGTAAAATGTGTTTTAATTTTTTAAAGTGTGTTTTGAGCGTGGACTCCATAGGGAAATATTTACCAAGTTAGTTAGTTTTTATTTTTTTTATTAGGAACATTTACAGGTTAATAACATTACATGCATTAAACAAACAATAAATTATAATAATTAGGTTACAACCCAATAACAATCATGCCCAAATAATAAATAAAATGTCAATAATTATTAACTTTTTTTGCCTAATATTACAGAGATAGGAATTAGATAAATAATCTAAACACAGTATATATATTGTGTGATACATAAAAGATACAGATAAGATAAGATAAAAAAAAACAATGAAAGTAAAAAAAATAAATATATAAAAATAATGATGAAAACTGAAAAACACTAGATGTAGGATCGAAAAATAATGTGTAAATTAATTTAAAAAAACAAGCGAAAGTCATAGAGATATACAATAGAGGCGCCATGCCTTACAAATATTTTCGAGATTCGTGTTCATCATTCAGGCAGGCTTGCGGAGGCATACGGGAGGGGTAGTTCGACACTTCCCGTTATCTACCGAACTGAAACATGTGGTCCGAAGGGCGCGAATGCAATTGCAAAGCAGGGGTTTACAGACTTTTCAAGTAGAGTTGTCGTTGTATGCGGCCATACAACGACATCAAAGTTCATCAATTATATTAATCAACCTACCTAGTTATTTTTTACTGTTGCAGCGCCTATTTTTGGTAAACTTTCGAAATCACTGGTTACGCTTAATACAAATATTTTTAGAAAAATCTTTATATTCACCTTAATTACTATAAAAGAAAAAAAAAGCAATGGAAAATATTGCATTCAAAGTTTCAATTACGAGTATGACATCGCGCCATTCGCGGTCGCGAGTTCTGGAACGAGTTGAACTGAGCTCTGAAGCTGGGTATTGAAACATTTAAGGGACTTACAATAGACTCCACACCGAGCGCGAGCCGCCATGTAAATATACCTGCAAAAATTTACAAGAATGCAGGTGTCCTTAAACTGAGGGCACAGTGTAGTAAGGACTCGACAGTCTGAATAGTCCGTTCCATACATTGCACGAACGCCTTTTACACATACGCTTGCCAGATGTATTTCAAATGACCAACACAAAAATGTCCACTAAATGCGTGAAATAGAGAATTGGAGGTACTACCTTCAAATCCGTCGAACCAATTTATTCGCTTATTGTCTCATCTATTTGTATATACCTATATCAATGGTGAAAGTAAGATAAAAGTAAAGTGATAGTACTCAGTACTCACAAAAAATATTATACATAGACAATATGAGACAGTCTAAGAAAGCTTAAAAAAATTTAATTATTGAGATAGGTACCTTCTAATTGTGGTGCATTCCACGGAATGTTTTTGTTTTAGGAACGCCGAACGCCTATTCACATTGATCTCTGCAGATTGAAATTTCTTTCAAATCGAGATGTTATCTTGTCCATTTTCTGACAGCTATAGCCATTGATATGGTTTGAAAATAGATGGTTAGTTTACGATACCTACTTAACGGTAAGTGGCCAGTACCTACCGTTAAGCAGATATCGTAAACTAACCATCTGATTTCAAATCAAATCTATGGCCCAGCTGTCAGGAAATGGACAAGTTTAACACATCTCGATTTGAAAGAAATTTCAATCTGCAGAGATTAAGATGAATAGGCGTTACTGAAAAAAAAACATTCCGTGGATTGTACCACGATTAGAAGGTACCTACCTCGATAAATGAATATTTTCACGCTTTTTGTGTCTGTCTTTATCTTTTTTTTTTGTCTGTCTCCATATTGTCTATTTTTAACCTAACTTTTAATGAGGCGTGCTTTCGTGTCTGCGAAACTTCCTGACTCTAATTCTACATAATATCGCGCACACTGTTTCTTCCACGCAGATAAATCAATGGTTTCAAGCTATCATAGTTATTAGTAAGTAAGGAATACCTTCAGGATGATTGGACATGGTCATGCATAACACGAATATTTTTTTAGAAACAAAGTTTTGATTCACCGTTATTACTATTAAATACAACTATTTGCATTCTGTGCTATAAAGTGAACTTCTGTTCAAATGATAACGATTTTCATGTAGTTTTCAGGGTTTACGTAGGTTATACATATGGAATTCACATTGCCTTCTTAGATCGATGTACTTATAAAAAAAAATACTCAACCACACACAAATAGTTCCTGTTGAATCTTGTTTTGTTTCAGGTTCGTTTTCGACCAGTCATCTACCCTCACAAAATAGGACGCTATCGCAACAGTGCCATGGATCTTTCAAACTCAGAGAGTGTTTCAATCAAAACGGAACCAGGCTCCCAGGAAGAAGGCGCAAGTAAAATGCCGTACATTGATATAGAAATCCCCCCATTGGATGTAAAGAAGGAATGTTTACAGCATGTGGAGAGTACTCCGACAGCCAGTAAGTTATGGTATACGTTAGTGAATATAACTTGGCCAGGACAAATGCATATTGACGAGGCGAATTCTTGCCATACATTAGTTGCTTTTGTATTTCCTTTAAATATTAACCTTACTGGAAATTGAAAACAGTAACAAACTTTCAACCTCTAATGCTCGCTAAAAGTTCCTGTTTCTATAAGATGTTTTATGACTGAAATAATTCGTTGACTATATTGATAACATACTCTCTTTCTATTTGATTTGTGATACAAGTAACATTAAGCACTAACAAAATATGATATGTTATTGATGCAGAAAATAATAATTATTCTTGTGACTATTAAAATCAAAAGCTCATTATTAAAGATCGATCCCAGAAGCTATCATCGGTGGATCTTCTTATTATTAAAATTAATATTTGTTAATTTTCCATTAACGGAATGTATTGTTGTTTGTTTATTACAGGTAGATTTAACGTGGAGACTGTTCCCATCAATGCAGAGCCAGGACCCCGGGAAAAAGATGGAGGGGTGATTCCTTATACTGAAATAGAGATAGACCTGTCGGATGTTAAAAAGGAATGCTCAGAGTACTCTGAAAGAATTACCCGGGCAGCAGGTAAAGTTGTTTTTTTGTCCATTCAAGTTTATGCTCTTTAAATAATTTCGCCTGTTATAAATTAATTTTTTTTAACATTTATTAAACTTTAATCGCTATTTTTTTCAGACTTAATATCATACTCGAAGAAGTCTCCTAGTAAAAATGGATTCTCTTGTACCTATTGTAAATACTCCTGCTCTTATAAATCAAGGTTCAAACAGCACTTGCAAACCCACACTGGAGAAAAACCGTTTTCTTGTTCCGTCTGCAAAAAATCGTTTTCTCAAAAAGGATCCATGACGAAACACATGCTGACTCACAGTGGAGAAAAATCTTTTACTTGTTACATCTGTAAATACTCATGTTCTCAAAAGGGAAATTTAAAGAACCACATGCTGACTCACAGTGGAGAAAAACGTTTTACATGTACAACCTGTAACTATTCAACTTTTCGAAATGAATATTTGAAGTTACACATGCTGACTCACAGTGGAGAAAAGCCTTTTTCATGTTCCAACTGCAAAAAATCATTTTCTCAAAGAGGGTCTTTGAAGAACCACATGCTGACTCACAGCGGAGAAAAACCTTTTTCTTGTTCCGACTGCAAAAAATCATTTTCTCAAAGAGGGTCTTTGAAAAACCACATGCTGGTGCATAGTGGGGTAAAACCGTTTACTTGTTACGTCTGTACATATTCATGTTCGCAAAAGGGAAATTTGAAGGTTCACATGCTGACTCATAGTGGTGAAAACCCTTTTTCTTGTTACGAGTGAACATAATCAACTTCTCAAAAAGAACATTTAAATTTACACATGCTTACTCACAGACGAGAAATACCTTTTTCATGTAGTTCCGACTGCAACAAATAATTTTCTCAAAGAGGATCTTTGAAGAACCACATGCTGACTCACAGTATAGAAAAATACTTTACTTGTTACATCTGTACATATTCATGTAATCAAAAGGGAAATTTGAAGATACACATGCTGACCCACAGTAGAGAAAAGCCTTGTTCATGTTCCAACTGCAAAAAACCTTTTCTCAAAGAAGATCCTTGATGAATCACAGTGAAAAATAATTTTTTCACGTTCCGACTGCAACTACTCATTTTAGCAAAAATCAGCCTCAACATTACACCTGCGTCTTCAAGCAAGCCCCTGGAATCGAGCTACTTCTCAATATCAAAATAAAGGGTTCATTTATATTTATGTCTCCCTAGTAAAAATGATTCCTGCAATTATGTTAAAGGGAATATGTTGTTGTTTGATGGAATATAGCTTTCTTAAACGTCTAGATGTCACCTGTCTTACGTCTTTACCCAAGTTTACATTCTACGTCACCTGTCTTACGTCATAAGCCAAGTTTATATTTTTTATTACAAAATATTTGACTATTGTTAATCACTCGTCTTATTTCTTCTCGCAGTAAATGAAGGCATTCAGCAATAATAAATTAAAAACTGCTACATAATAAAATCCACATTTGCAACTTTAGTCTACTGTTTCGAGCATTAGTAATGGTTTTAGAATTTTTTTTTTCATATTATATTTGTGAATAATAAATACTATATCTGTATGATCATGCATCTTTTATTGTTATTATATCTGTTGGTATAAATAATTAAAATGGATTTAAAAACTACAGACTACTAACAGCGACAAGGGTGATTCAGGAATCCTTAGCTCTCTCAAATTTTAATAAATCTTAGTCAATTTTTAACGACGCATTTAACCCAGCCAGCCCGGACGGGGGACTACAAGATCCCCAAGATTCTCCTTTTTTGCGATATCTCGTTAATTAATTATACAATTTCATTCATATTTTTTGTAATCCTTGAGAAAATACCAACATTTTTTTGCCATTTTTTGTTTTTCAATATTCAAAGCACATAAGATAGAAAAAAATGTTTTTGATAAATATTAGTGCAAATCGCGGTGCCCGCTAGCATTTCAATACCATTATTTTTGTCCTTACTTTACGTTCTCGAGTCATGTTTTTTTTTCAGTCTAACTTACCCAGATGGCCACCCGGGACAGCCCGTAATACATATGTGAAGGAGCGAGACAGTTATACTGTTTGTACATTCTGCCAGTTATACCTACGCTGCAATTGCCTTTCAACAGTCTCGGTCAGTTTCGACCTATTTCAGAAAACACGTGTTTAGTTTCTGAGGATGTGGGTGGTTTGGTATATTTATGTAGAGGATGTTAAACGTTTGTTACGTTTTCGATACTATTATTTATGATAACGTTTTTTTGTACATAAAAATATTATCTGTAGGTACGCTCCTTTAAAGCTTTCTTAGTCGTATTAAGTACTTAAAATTTGGGATGGGTAAAAAATTTGGCAGGCGGGTATGGGTACCGCAGCCCGGGAACCATTTATTGGATAACCAACACCCCTGCCGTAGGTCACCCCAAGTAGTAAGGTTCTCTACTTTTGGTGGCTTAGCAGGGGTGCCGGGTTCATGGGGTGAGGTTTGTTTAGGTCTTATGTACCTTTTATAGTTTGAATAATAAAATATTGTAACAAAAAAACAATGTTAGTGCACTGTAAAAGACAAAACACCTATGAAATACACTTTGAAAATAATCCGGAGGTTATTAGGAAAAACCTTACTAATCAACTGCCAAAAATAAGTATGAAAACAATAGTATTATATAAAAATGTAACAAAACCCATAGTATTCAGTAAACCAAATGCAATGTTTACCATCCCCCAGAAGGAAAGAATCGAAGGAATGATGAAAAAATGTAACAAAGCCGCAACGCCGACAATAAAACTAAATAAATCATAAGTATTCAATATTGCAGAGAACCAATGACGCCCTGACATAATTTAGTTCAAATTATATTAGTCTTAACAATCCTTTAAAAGTCTATTCCTTTTACTACCCGAGTACAACATTGCATATTAAAAGGGGACAACCTTTTTAAAGATAACATGAATTGAAAATTACGCTTCACATATTTACATCATTATTATTTTGTTTTAATTTTAATACATTTTAATCTACTTTTTTATTGGTCGTTTTTTCATGGGAGCCCTTTACCGCTCCAAATAGTGTGTCGATTTCGGCTTCCTTCAGAATTTGGGAGGCGGGAATGGGTACCGCCGCCCCGGGAACCTTTATTGGATAACCAACACCTCTGCCACAGGTCACCCTAAGTGGTTCGCTACGTTTGGTGATTTAGCAGGGGTGCCCGGGTCCATTTTTTTTTTTTTATTATTAATTATTGAGTTAGTTTATACTACATGAATATAAACTAATAAGCACAATGTAACATTTCATTTGATAAATTTAAATATTTTTACAGTAAGCATAACATTTCTTTTTAAATACGTTCATTCTTTCTTCATTCTTCATACTTTCAGGCATTTCATCATACATCTTTAGTCCTCTGTACATTAGGCTGTTCTGTGATTTTGATTTCTTCATTTGTGGCAATCGAACTCTGTTTACATTTCTTGTTTCGTAATTATGAATGTCTCTATTAAAAACAATTTCATCCTTAAAATATTTTGGCATTTGGTTTTTCATAATTTTATGCACAAAAATTAACACGTTAAATAGTAGTCTCTTTTTTATTGGAATCCAATTTAGCTCCTCTCTCATTTGATCAATCCTTGCGTATTTGCCTTTTCCCAGTATACATCTCATAGCTTTGTTTTGTAAAACTTCTAGTTTGTTCAAACTTCCTTCATTGGCCAAATATAACATTGTAGAGCAGTAGTCCAAATGTGGAGCAACGATAGTTTTATAAATGAGCTCCGTAGTGTTTCTATTTAATTTACGTCTTAGTCTTCTAAGAAAATTTACCTTTTTTGATACCTTTTTTAGCACATATTCAAAGTTTGCTGTGAAAGTCAGTTTTGAGTCGAGTATTACACACAGGTATTTGATTTCATTTACTTTTCCAATTTTTTCACCATTGATTGTCAAATTTAACCCTGTGTTACATGTTTTATTGCCTATTTCCATATATTTTGTTTAGGTCTTGGAGGTGGATGACCTGGACACACTGAACCCCATATTCCTACCCACCCCTTAAACCCTTTTCCTTCCCAGAACTCTCCTCTCCTTCCTTTCCTTTAAAAAAAACCTCCACACAGCATCCCCAAAGATGACATAGGCCCTGAGGGAAATTATTTTCCTCTGGGCCTCCTGTGTGGAGTTCATGTAAAAAAAAAGAATGGAGATAGTTTAATAGACTTTTGCGTGTTTTTTTTATTGAACATAACAATATGCATATTATTATACAATGTTTACAATTATATTTACAATTATATTACAATGTTTCTGGTCTAGGAATGTAATTTCTAAGTCTCATAAATATATTTATACATTTTCATTTGACAAGTTCACAAGTATACAGGCAAGCTGAAATCTCTGAATGTGAAATATTTTTTTTTAAGAATATTTGCAAAAGTTACCTATCTATGTAAAGAAATTATCGTTGTTATGTATATTAATTTTATTAACAATACTTTCTTTTTAAATTTATCGAAATACTTGTAAGTTTAAATAAAATATAAAGAACAGTCAAAACTGCAACTGTTTACAAATTGTTTTTATTTAAAAATATATCCCACTGTTTAGAAAGCGCTGGCTAGGTAGGGCTTCAGTGGCCATTACAGATTACAGCTCCGATCACATTCCGCATCAAGCCAGATGGTTGACATGATGTCACTTAGAACACATAATATTTTGCGATTTGTACAAATACGAGCGGGGGCTTGCGATCCCCCGGTTCGGGGCACACGGAATTTTTGGATGCTTAGTATGGGAAGGTTAACAAAATTCAATAATGTAAACCAGGTGGAGTTCATATCCACGTCATCATGGAGCATTCGAAAGCGCACACTGACTGACAAAGGAGAAAAACCATTCTCGTGTTCGTCATTATAACATGTGCGATTAATATGTACACAGCACAACAACGTAAATTATGTAACAAGCCTAAATTAAAATTAAAAGTAAACCACAAAATGTAAAAAAAAAGTAAAAGTAAGTCACTGTAATAAGTAGTAGGTACATAATAATAAGAAATTTAAAGCATTACTTGAATAACATTATTTGAAACGCAGATAGCCGAGCCTGTAGACGCCTCCTATCTGGACTGCCCGGGCTTCACCCGCGCAAGCAAGTTCAGACCAAAAGGAGGTGTCTGTCTCTATAGTCGAGCTGACAACTGTGTGCGACTGTTGAATCTGGAAAACTCCACATTCGACGTAATGTGGGTACGCGTCAATCTTGCCAGTAGGTACGGTAAGATTCTACGCATGTTTATACCGCTCCCGAACCTTAGCGAATCAGATACGACCAAGCTCTTCAAACATTTAAGCGACAGTATCGATGACCTCTTGCCCGCTACCCTCCGGCAGAGTTTGTGGTCCTGGGGGACCAAACGAACATAACGAACCTTGGTTGAAGTTCTCAGGATCAACAGACTCGGCTGGACGACAAGCGGAATCCTTAGCCCTTTGCTACGGATTGGAGCAAATGGTTCAGGAGCCTACAAGGGTTCCTGATGTCCAGACTCACCGTTCCAATCTGTTAGACCTATTTTAACCACTGTGCCACACGGTTACAAGATTGAAGTCACAGCGCCTTTAGGATCGTCCGACCACTGCCTGGTGACGACATCAATCCCTGTAAACTTCAGACCGCCAAACGAGAGGCTGAAGAGAAAAATGTGGCACTATAGGTCTGCAGATTGGTTCGGTCTGCGGGCACATTTTAATGCTTTCCCGTAGTCAGCTGTATGTTTTCGGACTTCAGATCCCTCAAGATGTGCCCAGGAAATTGGTGAAGTCATCACATCCGCGATGGATGGCATCATCCAATCTACTGTTGAGGACACTGGTGTAGGCTCAAAGCCGTGGTTCAGTCGAAAATGTGCTGAAGCAGTGAGACCCAAATGGTTGCACTGGATATTTCCAAGGCCTTTGACCGGGTCTGGCACCGAGGACTTGTCAACAAACTGCCTTCTTACGGACTCCCCGCATCCTTGTGTACGTGGATTGCCGACATTTGAGGGAGAGGTCGATTCAGACAGTAGTAGCCGATGGTTTCACCTCTTCCTCACACTCAATATAAATGCTGGCGTCCCACAGGCATCGATTCAGTGTTTGCCAACATTCTGTAAGAATGATTATATCAAAGTCTATATTTTGGTGGTTAAGCTGTATCTGAAGTTCATTAAAGTTTTTATTAATTGACCTAATATTTTGGTGCATAATAGTTGTGGTTTTTGGATCGGCGGTCAGATATTTACATATTTTGGCATCTGATGTTGTAAGCTGTAAACAAATTTCTTGATCACCTAGTTCTTTGTACATGTTATTAATGAGCCGTATTTAATTTATTTTATAAAAAAGAAGAAAAAAAGCTGTTTCATTAAATTTAATGAGAGCTCCTTTTTTAATGAAATTTCACCCTTTGATTGAATTTGAAGGAGGTGAATTATAATTCAGTGAACAAATAAATGTACATAATATGACTCACCAAACTGAAGGGTATTGACCCAGTGTATGACCGGTGAGAGAGGGGCTCTCACTAAAAAATCAAAACAATTTTTTTTAGATCATCCGAATGTTTGATGTGTATAATTCTGTCACTTTCATTTTTTTTAATCATTATTTTACAATCTTTACACCAGACAAATTTGTATCCCATTTCTTTTGCTTTATTCTTCGACCTTCACAGAAGATCTTTGAAAAAGGCACCAAGGATGTCACCAACAAAGATTTACTGGAATGCGTTTCCTTGGATTGTGGTTAGGTTAAGTTGCTTCCTGTTCAGTAATATCTGCCGTCTTTTTTGGGGGTTGGTAAATCTGACGTGGAATATTGGGGGAACTCCTGGTCGTCGGTCCGGTATTTTCTTGATATCTAGAATATCATCGCCTTTTATGTCGACACCCGTGACTCCGGCCACCCGTTTAACTATTGTTTCTGCAGGCTGTTCTCCCTCTCTTTCCGGAATCCTTGCAAATTCAAGGGTGTCTTCACGGGTTCTTTGCTCCACTTCGGCCAATCTGACTTTAAGGCTCTTTATTATGCCATCTTTTTCCTGAACCGGATCTTTTCATTCTCGTTCAACTGAGCCGCTTTACCCGTGTTTAGGTGCTTTATATTAAAGCATTATGATGTGGCATATTATACAAATTTTTCGTAAAGTTTAAAGTTTTTCAATATTTTAAATAATAGATATAAACTAATAGAGTTACCTCTATTTTGGATACTGAATTATTTAGGCTTAAATATTGTTTCAATAAACACAACAACTAAATCTCTATAAACAGTATGAAATAACGAATAACATGACATGTTGTTAAAACGGATGGCTTGTGTCATACCTACATAATCAAAGTTTCAATACAATGACTGGTGACGCGTGACGTCAGCACTAACCACTTCAGTAAGTAATATCAACTTTACAGTGTGTTTTGATGAGAGGTTTAAAAATGCACTTTTTAATATTTTTTTAAGAACCCTACGTTTAATAATATGAAATAAAACTTATATATTCAGAATCAGCGTTCATTGGTCTGTATGAACATATTTTTTTAAAGCCATAATATTTTTAACTGGAGTTCCTTAGTCTGGTGCTTACTTTGTGATTATTCTATTTATTTATATGTTAGGTATCTATGGATATGTCACTTGATGCACTTGGTGGAATATCTATGGACTACTCCTTTCAATTTCATTTTTGGTCACGCGGAGATTGTTCCTCCGTCCTTCGAAGTAATATTTAGAATAAAATATACAATAATTGCGTTAAATTTATACCATTGGTGATACTTCTATCAACCATCACATTTGTATGTAAAAGTTTTTAAATATTCAAGAGCTTCTATTGTTCAAGTGACGTGTCTTCACCACTTCGAGATTGACGGGCGCGCTCCGTCTTGTTTGTAGGTAAGTTTTTGCTATATTGTCTAAGTTAGACCTAAGCTACTAACTGATGCTCAACATGCACTTGAATGATCAGTTTTACCCAACACCAATTAGGATGATTATTTATCTTTTGCAAAAGCTTAACGTTTGTTAAAACGGCCATACGACACATTTTGACAGATTTTTAACTGCGGTATTCCGTGTCGTATAAACGAGCTAAATACTGTTGCGCTTTTCTTCAGACACCAACTCTTAAAAGTAGTTGCACTAACGTCAGAGATGACGGGGCACTTGCCTCGAAATCCTCATTAATGTCATGATGACACACAAAACTGTCTACTCGCTCAAAAGCGTAGGAAACTGAGGTCGCTTTTAGCGCCAGTAACAAGAATAACGACGCCTGCGTGAACTAATTCTTCAGATTTTTGATTGTCGAAATCAGCTGTTTATCGGAAGCCATGTTGGAAACGTAAATAAACCAATCACGAGCAAGCGGAGCAAGCGTGTAGGCGAGTAAAGTTGACGACCTTTCAACTTTTTTTCGTAGATTGTCAACAATCTGCTAGTTGCTGCTAGTTAGCAAGTAAAACGATGACACTGGGCGAGTTTACTGCCAGATAGTGAATTTCCCAGATAGTTGCTTGTAAACTAGCCCTGTGTCATCGAGGCTTAATAGATGTCAGACATAGTACGATTTTTTTGTTTGTATGCTATCAAATCGATAGCGTACATACATCATTATAATCTTAACTGATAGTCTTTTATAATGCCTCTTAGGCTTATATGTAAGTATTTTTTTTACATGAGTTCCACACAGGAGGCCCTAAGGAAAATAATTTCCCTCAGGGCCTATTTCATATTTGGGAATGCTGTGTGGAGGGTTTTTTAAAGGAAAGTTACGAGAGTAGAGTTCTGGGAAGGAAAAAGGTGTAAGAGGTGTGTTGGAATCTGGGGTTTACTGTGTCCTGGTCATACATCTCCAAGATCTAGACAAACCTCACCCCGTGAACCCAGTTATAAAAAGAAATTAGTAGTAATTCGTGTTTTTAAGTATTTTAATCATCCACAATCTACACCAACTGACATCAGGGCACGGCAGGAATACACAAAATATTACAATAAAATTCAAGATATTGAAAATCCCAGAAATTTGTCAGCCGATAATACATGACAACGCGTTCTGACACCCCAGATTTTTTGTCGATATTTTAATTTTTCGTAACGCTGCCTTGACACAAAGCTTAATAAATTAGCAAAATAAATGTCCCCCAGTTCTTGTAAAAAACTGTAAATAAACACACTCCCATGCTGTAGCTTGTAGGTACTCTTACATTAACTATTTAAACTGTCAAAAATAGATATTACGAATACTATCTGAACCTTTTTAATATATTAAATCTGCCAGCATGAGTGGAATCACAGTCCCTACAATACTTAAAACGCCTAATAATTATCTGCTAAAGCCTCTTTTTCTTACCTGATTCACTTCAGTATATCATTATATTACTGAAACAAGGACTTGTTATACTGAAACACAAACAAAGTTTTAAAGTGGATATGGACAACTATGTATAGACAAATTTCAATTCGCAACACACTTTTCAGCACACTTTTTACTTGAGAAATATTTAACAATATCTTTGTTATCCAATTTGAATGCCGACCTTAAAAAAGTAACGCTGAAGCAATTTTCACTGACTTATTTGTGTTAAACTTAGGTTAGGCAAAAAAAAATCATTTCTATAGCATTTTCCAGACTTTCAAAAGCATCTGATACGATTTCCCATTATAAATAAATACGGTGGTTTTACACCAGGGTGATACTTAGAGTATATTTCACTCTGGATTAAAATTTATTTGCGCACCCTGGGATGTGAACTCCCAATCTTCGGATTGCTCGTCCGGAGCCTTAGCCTTCGATCACAGAGGCCGTTAGTTCCTGTACGATAACGATATTTGTTACGTAATGTTTAATGAAAAACTCTTTAGTTTTGCAGTTGATCCTGTTCTAATAATTAAATCTATAAGTTTAAAAAACGTATCAATTATGGAAAATAAATAAATACTCTTAATAATTCTAGATAACAATTTTCTAACATTGAACGAAACAAAAAAAATAAATATATTAGTTACTCCTAGGTTTAATACCACTAACCAACCCAATCTACATCTACAATATAAATATAATCTATAGCTCACCAATTGCTCGCGCAAAAACAACTTATGCCCACTACGAAAAATTACTGCATTTAAACATTTTCCATGATTCCTTGCAAACATACAACACTAATTTATTAAATTTCTTGGTGTGATGTAAGTACATATTATATATTTAAAATTACTTACACTTAACCTTTCACTAAACCTAAATCAGTCATTTACAATTCAGTGAGCATATAATTCTTTTAAATTTTAAATTTTCTCTTTATGCCCCCCCCCCTCTCTTTCTTTTTATTATTGTAACTTGTTCATTCACTAATTAAGTTTTAAAACCCGTTATTACATTTTTCAGGCGTAAATACCAAATAATATTCTACGACTTACGTAATAGGTAATTTACAATTTGGGACGCGGGAATGGGTACCGCCGCCCCGGGAACCTTTATTGGATAACCAACACCTCTGCCATAGGTCACCCCAAGTGGTTCGCTACGTTTGGTGATTTAGCAGGGGTGCAGGTCTAGGTCTTGGAGGCGGATGACCAGGACACATTGAGTCCCAGATTCCTACCCACCCCTTAAACCCTCTTCCTTCCCTGAACTCTCCCCTCCTTCCTTTCTCTAAAAAAACCCTCCACACAGCATTCCCAAAGATGACATAGGCCCTGAGGGAAATTATTTTCCTCAGGGCCTCCTGTGTAGAGCTCATGTAAAAAAAAAAATAGGTATATAATCTTGTAAAAATTTAACATCTTATAACTTGTATTATAATGTACTGTGTATGTCTTAATAAACAAATAAATAAAACTAAAAGTGCACGACTCTTGTAATGATGTCGATACTTATTGTATTTTTAATGTCCTCGTCAAGGTCTTCATTTGATACACATCTTAAATCTAAATGACATCGGCTTTTTATATCGATATACTAATAAATGAAATACTCAACTGCACACAAATAGGTTCAGTTGAATCGATTTTCTGTTTCAGGTCTGTTTTTTGAGCTTCAACCAGTTACCATCACATAACAGGACTCTATCACAACAGTGCCATGTATCTTTCAAACGCAGAGAGTTTTTCCATCAAGAAGGAACCAGGGTCCCAGGAAGAAGAGTCAGGTGAAGCAGAAATGACGTGTATGAATATAACCATCGATCTCCCAGATGAAAAGAAGGAATGTATTCAGTTTGATGAGTGTACTGCGACAGCCAGTAAGTTTATCGCAACTATGGAGTAATTTATTAACCTTTCTGACAACGCGCTCTCTTTCTATTTGATTTATCAAACACATAATTATTATTTTATTTTATTTTATTTGTGTACAAAAAATTTACAACATTACAGATAATTAATCTTATTAATTGTAAAAGTACCATTTTCACAGTGAGTATGTAGCGCCAAAAACCGTACAAACTCGTTGAATCTTTTGAAGAATATGTCGAAATTTTTATCTAATATATTTTAATAGCGTATCGCTCTTCCCACGGGCGAATTCGGGTACAGATTTGTACGACTCGATCGGCAATATAATATGTTATGGCGACGTGCCCGAGAGTGAGACTCTGGTACAAATAAATTTATTTGTGCCAGAATCTCACCGTTATTTGTCCCGAATCTCGTCTCTACGAGGCCATTATTAAACTAGCTGACCCGGTCAAGCGTTACTGTGGCTAATAAAACACAACGTCATCTACTTGATGGTTATCCAACCTTTATAACCACCGCCGTCTTTCAGTTTATCGCGAAGAGACAGACAGATGCCGCGGAGGACTTTAATTTATAATACGTAGAGATGGTGTGAAAGATTATAATAATGTGCATGAAATGCTTGGGATAACTAACGTATTTAAGTTAATAAGGATTAATACTGTATCCGTCTAAATAACTTTTCAATTACCGCAATGTACGTGACCATTTTTTTAGAAGATAGAATGGGTATAGTAAGCTATCCGTAAAAGATAGATATATGCCTTCGCGGACTTTTTTGTAGATCTATAAAAGAGAAATATCCCACTATGCATTGTTTTGTTATATCCCGAAAGGATTAGGCAGCGTTTTCGATGAAAGCTACCAGGCGGCTTGACTTTTTCCGACATTTCTAACAATTATCATTATGTTTCAACCAATTTACACAAATCCTTGACAAATTATATACATAAACCTTCCTCACAAAACGCTCTATCTATTGGTGAAAACCGCATAAAAATCCGTTCAGTAGTTTTCGAGTATATTGCGAACAGGCAGACAGACGACGCGGGGGACTTTAATTTATAATATGTCGAGATGTAAATGTTCCATTAACCGTATATATTGCTGTTTTGTTTTTACAGGTAAAATAAATGTGGGGACTGTTCCCATCAAGACAGAATCAGGGCTCCGAGAAGAAGATAAAGGGGGAATTCCTTATAGTGAAATAGACATAGACATGTTGGATGTTAAAAAAGAAAGCTTAGAGCACTCTGAAAGAATTCCGACAGGTAAAGTAGACCTTTCTTTGTTAATTCACTGTTTGAGTTATTTGAATAACTTCTTATGTTTTAAATTGTTTTACGCGTATTAAACATTTTTCGCTTTATTTTTCAGACCTAACAATAAACCTGAAGAGGTCTCCAAGGAGCAAACTATTCTGTTGTACCTATTGTACCTACTCCTGCTCTCATAAATCAAGTATAAAACGGCACTTGCGCACCCACACTGGAGAAAAACCTTTTTCATGTTCCGACTGCAATAGATGCTTTTCTCAAAGAGTGGCTTTGACGAACCACATGTTGACTCACAGTGGAGAAAAGCCTTTTTCGTGTTCCGACTGCAAAAAATCATTTTCTCGAAGATGTACTTTGAAGATTCACATGCTGACTCACAGTGGAGAAAAACGTTTTTCGTGTTCCGCCTGCAAAAGATCTTTTTATCAAAGAGGTTCTTTGAAATACCACATGCTGACTCACAGTGGAGAAAAACCTTTTGCTTGTTTCAACTGCCCGTATTCAACTTCTCAAAAAAGAGATTTTAAGAGACACATGGAGACTCACCGTATAGAAAAACCTTTTGCTTGTTCCGATTGTAATTATTCATGTTGTACAAAAGTAAAACTTAAAATGCACTTGCTGACTCACGGTGGAGTTAAACCTTTTGCGTGTACCGAGTGTACCTATTCAAGTTATTCAAAAAGTCATATGAAGAGACACATGCTGACTCACAGTGGAGAAAAGCCTTTTTCATGTCTCGACTGCAAAAAAACATATTCTCGCCAAAGTTCCTTGATAAACCACATGCGGTCTCACAGTGGAGAAAAGCCATTTTCGTGTTCTGACTGCAAAAAAATATTTTCTCAACGAGGGTCTTTGACGAGCCACATGCTGACTCACAGTGGAGAAAAACCTTTTACATGTACTGACTGTAACTTTTCAAGTTCTCAAAAAAGAAGTTTGCAAAGACACATGCTGACTCACAGTGGAGAAAAGCTTTTTACATGTTTCGACTGCAAAAAATCATTTTCTAGAAAATGTTCTTTGACAAACCACATGCTGACTCACAGTGGAGAAAAGCCTTTTTCTTGCCCCGATTGCAAAAAATCATTTTCTCAAAAAGGATCTTTGAAGAACCACATTCTTACCCATACTGGAGAAAAACGTTTTTCGTGTTCCGACTGCAAAAAATTATTTTCTCAAAAAGGGTCTTTGACGAGTCACATGCTGACTCACAGTGGAGAAAAGCCCTTTGATTGTTCCGACTGCGAAAAATCATTTGCTCGACGTGGTACTTTGACGTACCACATGCTGACTCACAGTGAAAATAAAACTTTTGCATGTACCGATTGTAACTATTCAAGTTCTCGAAAAGTACATTTGAAGAAACACAAGCTGACTCACAGTGTAGAATAATTTTTTTTCTTCCGACTAACTACTTTTGTTTTCAATTGTCTGCCTTAACCCGGTGAGCGTAAGGTTCAAATTTATAATATCGAGCGTAAGGTGGGTAATTTGCACCCGTAATTCTTACTTAGATGTTTTTTTTATTCTCGACATATTACTATTTTTAATTCGATAGTATACTTATTTGACCTGTTTTCTAAGTACTTGTTATTAGAAACTAGATATAAAAGTGTAATAATTAGTAGTTTAATCATTTTTATTAGAATCAACGTTTTCTCAGAGAATTCAACGTATGGCATTTAATTGTCTATTTTTATATAAAACTAAATATAATTGAAAAAACCAACATCTTCTAAGGTTTTTATCATAACAAACACAAATTACGATTTTTTTTTTTCGTTAATCTTAGTATTTGTAAAAAATTGTAACACCGTGCGCCAGTAATACAGATGCGTATAATACACCGCCGACGACTTTGACGTCATCTAACAGCCTCATTGACCAGTGGATGACTAAATCCTTTTTTATCGCTTCCTAACCTCCCTGCGCGCAGTCACTCAGTTGCACAGAGAATAATAATTTGTTTATTTATTTATTAATTTACGAACTAAAAACATAATAACAACACGAATAAAAAAAACATCGACGACAGTGAAGGGAAAGCACATATAAATGAATAACAAAGACAATACTTTATATTATAAAATGTTAAAGGTAAATTTAGAAGTCACTACAAGTCAAAACACGATCAAGCATTTAAACATTGGGTATCGACTGCCGAAATTCATTTAGTCTTACACCAAAAAATTCAATGCTTTTAATTGCGGTGACAAGTCTCGACATTCTGGATAAAGGAAAATGTTATCCATAATTAGTAGAATGTTTTTTTTTACATGAGCTCCACACAGCAGGCCCTGAGGAAAATAATTTCCCTCAGGGCCTATGTCATCTTTGGGGATGCTGTGTGGAGGGTTTTTTTAGGGAAAGGAAAGAGGGGAGAGTTCTGGGAAGGAAGAGGGTTTAAGGGGTGGGAAGGAATCTGGGGTTCAGTGTGTCCTGGTCATCCTCCTCCAAGACCTAGACAAAACCTCACCCCATGAACCCGGGCACCCCTGCTAAATCAACAAACGTAGCGAACCACTTGGGGTGACCTATGGCAGAGGTGTTGTTTATCCAATAAAGGTTCCCGGGGCGGCGGTACCCATTCCCGCCTCCCAAATTGTTGATTGAGGAACAGCAATTCATTATTTGGGAGTCTACGGGAAGGGATGTTGAACTGGATATTGAAACAAAGCAGGTGTATCACTAATACTGTTGATAATTTTAAAAATGCAAATTAGATCAGAGTAGGTACTTTCTACGTTTTTCTAAAGAAGAAATCTTTAAAATTTGTTCAATTCATTAAATGAGTACTCGCATCTTTCAAGAATGTTGTACGGATTCGATGTGACAAATGTGGACAGCATAGAAAGGAGACCAAATGACACTAGCATATTCAAGGTGAGGGCGAACCAGTGACCAGGTAAGAGTTGTGTACTTATATGTTTTAAATCAGAGGTTACACTATTAATGCAGCAGAGAAGTTTAAGTGATTTATTTACGATGTTATTAAAGTGATCACGGAAAGAAAGTTTGCAGTCTAGAGCGACCCCAAGGTCCTTGATAGATGTGACAGTAGATAGAAAAACACTATTTAGTACCTATATAATCAAACTGAATAGGTTTTTTGGTTCTATAAACTATAAAAGGACAAAATTTTGCATTTATCAACATTAAGTTCCATGCAGTTACTTTTGCATCATTCGATAAATGAATCAAAATCAAGTTGAAATAGTAAACAGTCTAATAGGTGGGATTTAATAATCTTATTATCATCAGCAAATAGCCAAAAACGTGTATTCGCTGTTAAAATATGAATCGATTTATCTTGGTCTGGATGTACCACACAAGGGGGGGGGGGGGGGGGAACCGCCCGGTTGCCACCCGAGGGAGGGTGACACTCGACGTGCAGATTTACGAAAGTGCAAAATTGCCGCAAAAAATATTGAACAGGTGAACACTTATTGTTATTTAGCTCTATGGCTCGGTTGGTCAGGGATTCCAGAAAAAATGTTTTCTTTTTTTTTTTCGTTCCTAGCTCAAAGTATTACTCGATCGGGGATTTCCCTGAAATATTTCTTGTATCATTCTAATTTCTTTTTTATATTGTGATTGACAGAAGCTCTTGAAGTGAATTGTTGTGTATTAACTGACTTGAATTAGTGAAAAAGTTGTTATTCTGTTAGCGTTTTTATTAGTGCTGGAAGATCATTTAAAAAAAACAGGCAAGTGGATTTGATAGTTAACTTTTCTAATAGACTTCTTCTTCTTAGTGTGCCGTATCAGGTCCCTCCGACGTTGGCGATCACTCTTGAAAATGTTTCACGAATGATTTACGAATTGAACACAAATATGAATTTGTAATATATATACGTAAAAAAGGCACCTGCTTAAAATCAATATTTATTGATTCGATTCAATGTATATAGACCTAAATAAATTCGTTAAGAGTTTCAAAAAATGAATTTTGGTTGAACATCATTGTTTCATAACGCCGATGGATTTCTTTCGTTTTTGTGCTCCGATTGTCATACGAGATCGGCAGGAACCCAGACTTGGGAATTCCGCACTATAAGGGTTCCTAACTACACGGTCAACAAGTGACAAGCGCTTTATCGTCAACAAGTCAGTCCGTTGCTAACCCCCGACCGTATCGTGACATTTTCGCACCACGCCGAAGTGTTATCCAACATATCGTTACATAAAGTGTAAACCTTATCGTTTTCATCGTATACTTTGTGTGAACTTGACGGGACTCAATTTCTATCGTTTATTTATCAAATAGAACAATACCGAGCGCTCATGGACATCTATGACTGTCACCAAGCTAGAAGAACAATCGTGAGTACCACTTAATTGTGATATACCTGTCTTGTTTGGTGGTTGGGCATAACTCAGCGAAATCCTTAAGCGTCTTAGCAAGAGTAGCCGCAAGGTTACTCTCATCCCCATGCCCCGTGCATGATCAATCATTGTTTTGCAAAATGTCATTCTCAAATTGTGTCATTTTTGAGAGTTTCGAAAAAGTTTTTGTAATCATTAAAAAACTTTTCAGATGTTGTATTGTCATGTGGTTATAATAAACCAGAAACCTTCGCAGGGGTGGAGAGAAGGTATTTTAAAAGTTTCATACAATTCATACCCTAAATATAGCACATGGACATCTTTTTTTTATCATATTATCAATGAAATTATTATTAAACTAATAAAACAGTTTATTTTTAAACAAGTTCTGCTGTGTAATTATTATTACGCTTGACAGCTGTTTCGCCTTCTGAAGGCATTATCTAACTGTGATCATGCCACATACAGACGATATATTTATACTATTCCTAGAGAGGTATTTACTATGACTAATTTCTACCTTTCTACCTTAAATACCTCTCTATAAATAGTATAAATATATCGTCTGTATGTGGCATGATCACAGTTATTTTATTTATTTATTTATTTATTTGAGACACAAACAGGATATTTATACAGCATTTTTGTGGGTAATAATAATACATTAGAATACAAATATAAATATCCCTAGACTAATGTGTCTGCAGTAATCACATATGCATTTTAACATAAGCAAACTCATGAAAAAACATTACAAGTATTATTTATACATAACTTGAATACAAAATTGAAATACATAATAATAACAAGTACTTATACAATATTTATAACGAAGTATTTACTGAAAAGTAATAAAACAACAATTTTTTTTTTTTTTTTAAGTGCACAAATTGTGGAGATATTTTTTGAAAGATGTTATACTATTTACAAAAATATCTATGAAACTGTGTATTTTAGCAAGATCGTTGTATGATCGAGACATTCTAGACATAGGATTAAAATATCCAGTATTATTCGTAAAAATTTCGGTCCAAAATATGTTAAGGGTTCTTGTAGATTTGGGCCTGGCGTATAACTTGATTTGGTTGACTAAGTTACTGTCTACACGATTATTCACAATTTTATAAAGCATTAAGAGGTCATTTATGTTACGTCTTTTAACTAGACTCTCTAATTTGAAATGTTTAAGTCTTTGTTCGTACCCGTCTAGAAGATGATATACACCTGACCGGTAAGACAAAATCCGTGTAAATTTTCTTTGGACTGATTCGAGTCTAGATACCTGTGTAATATAATGTGGATTCCAGACTGTTGACCCGTACTCAAGAACACTTCGGATTAAGGAATTGAATAGAACTATTAGGCTATTAGAATTCTTAAACAGTTTGGTTGATCTTACAATAAAACCAAGTAATTTATTTGATTTATTCACAATGTATTCAATATGTTGGTTGAAAGTTAGTTTGTTGTCAAATATAATTCCTAAATCTTTTATTGATTCAACTGTTTCCAGATTGTGACCACATATGCTATATGAATAAAGAATTTTGTTGGTGTTCTTGGTGAAGTTTATAACTTTGCACTTAGCTATATTCAGTTCCATTTCATTGTCAACACACCAGGTAGATATTGTGTTAAGGTCTTCTTGTAAGAGTTCACAATCATTCATAGATTTAATTGCTTTATATAATTTGAGATCATCAGCATATAGAGAAAAATTACAGCGGAGTTTATATGTAAGGTCGTTGATAAAGATTAAGAAAAGTAAGGGTCCAAGGTGAGATCCTTGTGGTACGCCCGACGTAACTAATGCTGGGGAAGAGTTAAATCCGTTAACAGTAACTAATTGACTTCTATGTGATAAATATGATTCTAACCAACGAAGCAGGTTTCCGTGAATGCCGATTTTATCGAGTTTTTTCATTAAGATAGAGTGACTAACTTTGTCAAAGGCCTTACTGAAGTCGGTGTACACGGCATCTACTTGTGTTTTATTATTCATTGATTTACACAGAAAGTCCATATACTCAAGTAAATTAGTATTTGTGGATCTTTTAGCTACAAAGCCGTGTTGGAAAGGACTTAGTATATGTGTAACATGGTTAAAAATGGTTTTATATACAATGGACTCGAATATTTTGCCAAAACAAGATAAAAGGCTGATAGGACGGTAGTTAGTTACATCATTTTTACTGCCAGATTTGTGGATCGGAATTACGTGGGCAACCTTCCACAGATCCGGAAATACCCCATCGTTCAGACTTTTGGTGAATATTTTGTGTAATGGTATTGCAAGCTGATCTGCACAATTTCGAATAAATAGTGGAGGAATTCCATCTGGGCCGGAACCCTTATTGATATCAACAGTGTTTAATTTCGCTTTGACCTCGTCTAACGTTATTTTGATATGAGACAGTGGATAATTATAGAGTGGGGATGAAAGTTTAGAGTCACTTTTAGAATTGGATGGTGAGTTAAAAACAGAAGAAAAGTAAGTAGATAACAGTTCACATGTATCTTCTCCATTTGTTGCTGATTTGTCATGGAGATGCATGATTTTGGGGAGAGAATTAGAAATTCTTTTCGAATTAATGAGGGTTGAAAGATTTTTGATGCTGTTAGGGAGAGAATTTTCTATTGAATCTACATAGGCTTTAAGGCATGTTCGTATGGATACTTTTACTCTAGCCCTCAAGATAGAAAAATTGTCATAGTCACATTGATTTTTGTATTTTTTCCATTTCTTTCGAAACTTTTCTTTTTCTCTGAGTTGGTGGATCAGAACACTGCTAAACCAAATTGGAAACTTATTATTCCTGTTTCTTAAGCGCGGAGTGTGTTTTTCAATTGATAGCCATAACAAGTTATAAAAATGTAGTAGGGAGTCATTACAATTCATCGTGTTAAGATCGCCCCAGTTATTAAGTGATAACATTTCATTGCATTTATTATAATCCGTTTTTTTGAAGTTATATTTGATGTGATCTGGATTGGTGGATAGGGGTCTGTATTTGGACATTAAAAAATCAAATTCAATGGGAGGATGATAAGAGTCAATTTTGGATAGCACATGTGAAGCAATTTGAATGTTGAGGTTATGATTGGAAAACACTAAATCTAAAATTCGACCTATGTTGTTAGAGATATGATTGAATTGCTTAAGTCCAGTAAAATTTTGAAAGTCTAGTAGAGATATTGATTTTTGGCTATTATGTAAGACTGGTCTGGTGTGCGTTACATTGACAGTTGGTGAGTATTGAATAGATGGCACATTAAAATCACCCATTATTATTGTTATATCCTCTGATGAAAGGTTATTATATATCGTTTGACACTTTTCAAAAAAATCTGTGAGATTTTCGATTGGTATATCTGGAGGCAAATATGCCAAACATAAATTAATTGATTGTCTGGATGTTTCATGTAATTTAAATTTAATCCATAAATCTTCTGTAGATTTTGAGATGTGTGCTGAGACTAAAAAAGATGTCATTTCTTTCTTAATGGCTATTAGAATACCACCACCTGATTTTTTAAGAGAACTCGTTATGTCCCTATCGCGTCTATATATAATATAACGATCGTCTACTATTTCATGGTCATAGATTGTGGAATCTAACCATGTTTCTGTAAAACAAATTAAATCATAATTGCAGCTGAGCACTTCGCAGTATAAATTATTTAATTTACTTTTTAAACCACGTACATTTTGATAATAAAATGTTATTGCCGTTTTGTTAGAATCCATTTTGAAAGTATAATATATTAAGCATTATTAAATACGTTTTTATGTAAAATTGATATGGAAATAATTTATTGAAAAGTAAGTAATTATGCTTTGAAAGGGGGCAATTATGAACATCATAAGTTTTGGTTTGTTTTTGGTAAATGATTTTATCTATGGTATCGGTTGTCATTATTGTTGACAGCTCTAGGATGGCTCTAGGTTTATAAATAGTAAACAACATACTGAGTATTCAGTTGTTACATAAAAGTATGTTATCATTGTGCAATTATTTGTAATAGGTTGCGATCGTTTTTTATATTTAATAGATTGTGATAGTACATAAAAGTAATAATGAATTTTTAAAGATAGTACATAAAAATAATAATGAATTTTTAATGAATAATTTTGTTCAAAAGTTAGCAACCGGTTTTTGGGATATTTGAAATACCCTAATGATTCGTTAATTACTACAATGGAGAAATCGTGCATATAATAAATATTTTGTTTTTGTTTTAAAGAATAATTATGTTCAGAAGTTAGCAACAGTTTTTTGTGATAATTGAAACACTCTAATGATTCTTTAATTACCACAATGCAGATATCGTGAATATAATCAAGATAAATACAACATTCCAAAAGGTTAACTTTTAAGTAACTTGTTTGTGGGAAGTTTTTAAGTAATTTTAATGAATTTAATTTCATAAAGGGACTGCAGACCTGGTAGGTGAATTTTGGGTGGACTTCAATGTTGAGAGTTTGTTGACATCTTCTTGTTCATGAATAAGTATTATGGGGGTTGAATCGCTTATTCGAGTGAAAATTTTACCATTTCTAACCCAGCAATAGCGAATTTTACCAGCGCTTCTTATGTCGCGACATTGCTTCAGCAAAAGTTGGTTTTTTGAGGTTAGATGGTCGTTAATATATATTTTACTGGTTCCAGGGAGCTGTATTTCGGAAGCAAGCATCCCTTTCCTCTTTCTTATAGCAGAAATAAGTTCATCCTTAAGGTACCTGCGAGTAAATTTGACGACAATATTCCTCGGTCTTCCATTTTTTGCATCACGGTTTGTCCTGGGGGCAATCCTGCTGGCGAAATCCACTTCTTGTCGGGTTATATTGCATCCAGCTGTGGCGCCTATCTTGGAGAGAATGTCGTACACATTTTCATTGTTGGTTTCAGGAATACCGCTTATGATTACATTGTTAGAACGATTAAATTGATCGTTTATTTCAATTTGTTTTTCCAATTGGAACACTTTTTTTTTGAGCTGATTAATTTCTTCTTTGAATTCATTTTTTATGACGTCGACTATATTGTTTTTAAACTCTTCAAATGTTTTCTCTAGAAAATGAGTTTTGAAGTCTTCAAACTTGTTGTCTAAAAGTTGTAGAAGTTCCGTATTGAGGTTAGTGCCGGACTTAGAGTTTGATCGCGTTGTCATTGTTATTTAGTGTAATATTTTTATAATTATAACTTAATAAATTGATTGCAATTTTATTATTTTAATAAAAAATAGGGAAGAGCAAAAATTTGACAGCTGTTACAAACAATGTTAGATAAAGCCTTCAGAAGGCGAAACAGCCGTCACGCGTAATAATAACTACACAGTAGAACTTGATTAAAAATAAACTGTCTTTATTAATTTACTAATAATATTATTGATTATAGATTATATAATAAAAAAAATTAAAATTAAAATGGAGTTCTACAAATTAAACATGATAACGAAAAATAAAAAAATAGGGTGAGTTGGGGTAGTGTGCTTTTTTGATGAGATGAATTTTTTTGATCATTGGTCCACTTTGGAATTTTTTTAATGAAGAATTCGTGGTATTCCCGCAAAGTTTTTAATTTTATTATGTTACCTTTAGCTCTTAACTATGTGAGTAAATTTTTATTAATCGAGTTATCCACAGTAAAACACCCAAAAACTGCCAATCAAAACTTCCTGTAAATTATTTTTCGACGTGGGGTAATATCCGGATTTTTTGGGGCAAGACCGGCATTCATTCTAAAATTGCAATTAAGCATATTAGACGTAAGATTTGCTAATAACGACACTTCATCTTACCTTTTGTTGCCAAATTAGCATGTATAACATTTTAATTGTTTACCAATACAACAAAAATAGGCCATTTATAATTTTGGTATACCGGTCTTCCCCCTTGCGGGGTAAGATCGGCAAAGTGTTCTCAAAATGTTTTGGAAACAAGATCTGAAAAAACATATTTTTTAAATGCCCACTTAGTGGAAAATTATAAATTACTCCAACTATATATATAATTTCGTTAATCTGAATTTGACAGACAGTGATGGTAAAACTCCGTAAAATGTCGATTTACGCGGTTAACATCGTCCTAATTCGTATTATTATCTTCTAAATCTGAATTGGTTAACATTGGAATGTCGTATTTTTACGAATTTTCTTCGAAATATTAATTTAATGGGACGGTTACGGTGGAAATTAGCTGCGAAATTTCGATTTACAAAGAAATTTATAGTGTTTTTATAAATTTACTTTGAATATTCGAATTTTAGAGGGCTTTCGCCGTGGCGGTAATTAGCCGCCAAAATTTGATTTATGCTGAAATTAACGGTATTTTTACGAATTTACTTCGAATATTTGAATTAGAGTGACCGGCTGCGATAGAAATCGGCCGCGAAATTTCGATTTACGCGGAAATATATCGAATTTGATGAATTTATTTCCAATAGGTAGGTATCTATCTCAATTTAGAGGGCCGGCTGCGACTCCAGATACTAATATCTACAGCCTGTATTATGTCTGACGAATATCTACAGCTCATATGTTGAACTAATATCTACGAACTTCAGAGTGTTGATTAAATATCCACAGAGCTTAGGTTGAACTAATATCTACAGAGCATAGGTTGGATTAATCAGCTAAATGTGTCCAATAGTCAGATATTAGGGATTTTTACATACATACTTACATAAATTAAGTTTTTTAAAGTGCATACGCAATATTACGTTATTCCAATATGCTATACACAATTGCAAATCCAACCTCTGCCAGTACTGTAAATATTCGTCAACACTTTGGTTCTCATAGATATTAATCAACAGTTTGAGCTGTAGATATTCGTCAACACATTGATTCTCATAGATATTAGTTCGATTTTTTCAGTTTTTGGAATTCCTGTCAGTGGCGTAGCGTGGGTTTCGGCCGCCCGGGGCGGAGGAAAATTTTGCCGCCCCCCCCCCCCCCTAACTTCTACAGGTACTTTTTCCGCAGATTTTCAAGAGCTGACCAGGGGGGGGGGGAGATATCCTATTTTTTTAATGCCAACTTTTATAATCCTATGTGCCGAGTACTCTTCTAATAAAATTATGCTTATAAATTCTACTACGAATTTTTATATAACTGCTCTCAGAAATCGAGAATGGTATGCCTGTAATAGAATTTCGCAACTTCATCACGCATACGTATGGAATGCAACTCGAATGCAAAGCTTCACTCGGTACACGATGAATTGGCAACTTATTGATATATTGATAACACAAAACTGGTTTAAATTAAAATAAATATGCGGTTTATCAAAACTACACTCAGAACATGAAAAGGATTTTTCTTTGATTCTGCCGGCATTAACATTCTGAACACAAAACTGGTTTTAATTAAATCTGTTTGTGGTGAATTAAACCTACACTCAGAACATGGGGGCGGAGGAAAATTTCGCCGCCCCCTTATTTGGGTACTTCAAGCGGTAGGGGGGGGGGGGGTGTTGTATATGGAAATCCTATTTTTTATTACGACCTATTTATACATGAGCCGAATTTTTTTAATAATCACATTTGATTTCCTTCGAAATGTGTCAACAGATGGATCCACAACTTGAAATTTACGTTCTCAACACAATGTTGGTTTGCATTAAGTCTGTATGCGGCGAATTAAAAGTACACTCAGAACACGAATATGGTTTTTCTTTGATTCTTCCAGCACATACAGAGTCCGCAACTAGAATTTAATAACTGAACTTCGAATAAGATAATGTTTTCCTTTGAATTGTGTCAGCAGATGAATTCTCAAATGGAATTTTATATCCTAAAAACTGGTTTAACCCTTCGAATAATAAAAAAAAAAATCTTTAAACTTTTGCCGGTTGTTCCCATGCAATGTCACTTTTTATTAAAACAAAACTGGTCTAAAATCCAGATAAAATAATTTTTTCGACGTGCTTATTAGAACATTATTGTTCTAAACATTAAAATTTTCATATTGGAAATGTGAATTGGCTCAAAAATACACGCCTGCGAATATTCGAATTAAAGTACCTAAAATAGAATAAACTTAAAATTTTAAATACAGATTCCTTTTCTTAATAAAATGTTATAAAACTGTATCTTAACTTATTATCGCAATCACAAATTTATTTAAAATTAAATGTGTGGGACATAATTTCACAATTTTATTTTAAAATTAAATGTTTGGGATAATTTGCGTCTCCTGTGATTAGACGGGTCAAATTAAATTTGTATTTGCCAAATTAAAACTAATAATATAAATAATAATACAAACCAAATTAAAATGGTTTCTCTTTGATTCTGGCAGCACATACATAATCTACAACTAGAATTTTATAACTGCACTTCGAATTAAATAATGGTCTCTTTCGAAATGTATCAGCAGATGAATACACAACTGAAATTCAGTCGTTAATACATTCTGAACACAATTCTGATTTTAATTAAGAGTGAATCTGTTTGCGAGTTATCAGCTTTAATTGGTATTACTCTTATAATTTGCGAACGGTTTTCCTTCGAATTGCAAAATGCAGCTTAAAAAAATATAGTTATTGATATTTTTAATGAATTAAAAAAAAAGAGTTGGATTCGTAAACAAAAGGATCGTAGAACATGTTCAAATTATGATTTGATATGGTTTAAATTTTTCCCAGAAAATGTTATTATTTATTGTGAAAATTTGCCGCCCCCCTTAAAAGTGCCGCCCGGGGCGGCCGCCCCCCCCGCCCCCCCCCCACGCTACGCCACTGATTCCTGTAGATATTAGTAGACGCCTCCCCGGCTGCGATGGGATTCGTTCGCGAAATCGTATCGTATCGATTTACGCAAAATATATGGTATTTTCACGAATTTACTTCAAATATCTAAATTTGAAGAGCCGGCCGCGGCGATAATAAGCCGCAAAAATATTATTTACGCGGAAGTTATGCGGTTTTCTTAGGTAATTATTTTGAATGGATATCTGAATGGTTGCCTGCGACGGGTTTCGGCCGCCAAATTTCGTTTATTCCGGAACTTACCTACTTACGGTATTTTTGTGAATTTTATAATTTCAGGACCAATTCATTAAGTTCTTCAATGGGAAGGGCCATATTCTGACTGGCTCCAGCATTGAGAATTTGAGCATTTGGGAATTCAGTACTCTCTTACTAATCCGCCAGCCCGAAAACCGGGCAAGTGTCCAATTAGTCAAAACGGCTTATTACAGTGCTTACATACTAAATATGCTAAAAATTAAAATTATTATTTCGTAAAAACATAAAATTTTAATTTTTTGGTATAAAAAGCTAAGGTTTTTTTATTTATACTTGCGAGAAGACTCCATTTTATTCAAACTTAACTCTAACTTATTCAAACAAAAAAGTGACAGAACGAAACAAATAGAAGCACATCCGACAGTTGCTAGAATACATATGGACTAACCGGAACCAAAATGTCCTAAAACAACAATAATAATTAACCCAGGTATCTGGTAAAATCGTCAGCAAGAGCAAACTAGATGACGGTACAGTAACTGAGTGTAAGAGTAAGATAACATGTGTATGTACAGATTACTGAATTTGGCAGTTTGCTGAATTGGCGTATGTATGTTGACGAATTATAGAACTTGATTTTGTGCTTTCCACTAATAAAAATAAGGTCGGATTATAGTAGTTGTCGGAAAATCGAGTCGCGGATTACTGAGAGAGTACCTACTGTACATGATGCCCCTAAATTCATATCCTGGATATGAATTTAGGGGGCCGGCCGCGACGGGATTTGGTCGCGAAATTTCGATTTACGCGAAATACCTATATCATATTTTTATGAATTTACTTCGAGTATCTGAATTCATAGGGCCGGCTGCGTTGGAAATAGGCTGGGAAAATTCGTTTTAAGCGGTAATATTTCTCATTTTTATAAGTTTAAAAGGACCGCCACGACGTTTTCCGGCCGCAAAATTTGATTTACTCGGAAAATATCGTGTCTTTATGAATTTACTTCGAATGTGGGGCCAATCGCAGCGCTTAAAAATTCGATTTACAAGGGAATAAGTCATATTATTACTCGATTTTCGGCGATTTTTTTCTTCATGAAATTTCGAATTACGCGGGAATTTGTTGATTTCAAATTTTATTCTTAATGTCCAGTGGAATTAATGGGGTTCTACTGTATTTATATATATATATATATTTGTGTGGTGTTTATACTTATAAAGCATACATGTAGCTTGTGCATTTTTTTTTATCAGAACAACATAAATAATTATTTGGTCTTCCAAGAGTATCACTCTTTGAAGCTATTTTCCCTTTAACGCGGTCATGTAGAGTAGAAACTGATATTCCACACTTTGTGATCTTCTTTATTTATGTCTTCATTGGTAAATAAAAGCAGTCTTTCTGCAGTAGTTCCGCGGCATAACAACCTTGAAAAAATGAAAAGCTACACATTTTAAATTTTTTTAAACTGTTATATCATTTATATAAACGTTCTAATATGAATGATCTATGGGAATAGCGGCGTCCGCCCGGTACAGCGCTGTGACTTTAGCTCGTTCCTGCACTAGCACCACCACCACCACCACAAATGCGCCCTCACGAACCTCTTAGTTTGAGAATACGTGGCTATTTGTATGGAAACCGCAAAAGGGGTAAGGTCGGAAGGGTCATATTCCGATCTTTCCCTGGGAAATATGTCAAGGGGTAAGATCGAAAAGAAAGCTACAGCCGAAACCGAAGCAGATTAGACACTGGAACCTTCCTAAACTATTTTTTATCTAAAAATAATACACAATGGATTTGAAATCAATTCAATAGCCTACCTGGATCCGTAGATATTTATGATGGGGGTAAGATCGATTATCTCACAATTTTCCGCTAAATTTAACCTGTTCAAAAAAGGCGCCTCACAACCTAACGCTTTAGCTTCTTAGAGCCGACCTAAGGGGGTTCTATGCGTAATGAAATAGCGCTCCTATAGAGGTATAGGGGCATTTTATAGGTTGCCAGGGTACCGCGAAAATCGAGTTTTTCGATCTTCCCCCAAATCCGGATTTACCCCAACTCACCCTAACAAAAACACAGACACCTCTTTTTTTTCATAACTCATATTCTATTATTTATACCCAAGCAAGCATATTTTGATACATTTTTATATATCGTGCAAAGAATGCAATATTTTAAGTAAAAGAATGAATTAATTATTTAAGAATTCTTTGTTTTTTTACTTGTGTTTTCAATTCAAGACTTACGTAAAACAACAGAAGGGTTTAAAATAAAAAAAATCCCTGTTTTACCCCAGAAACGGGGATTTTCATTTTAGGAATGCCGTAACATTGATTTAGCGTCTTTCTTGTTTGCAAATAATGCAAATTTCCTAACCGTAAGCGTCGATGACACAGAGCGAGTTTACAAGATACTATCTGGGAAATTCACTATCTGATAGTAAACTCGCTCAGTATCGTCGTGTTACTTGCTAACTAGAAGATTGTTGACAATCTATGAAAAAAGTTTAAAGGTCTTCAACTTTACTCGCTACACGCTTGCTCGTGATTGGTTTATTTATGTTTTTCAGGATGGCTGCCAATAAACAGCTGATTCCGACTGTCAAACATCACAGAATTAGTTCACGCAGGCGTCGTTATTCTTGTTAATGGCGCTAGCAGCGACTTCATTTTCCTACGCTATTGAGCGAGGGGACAGTTTTGTGTGTCATCAATACAATCTCACTCGCCGATTTATCCGCTTTTAAACTTAGTAGATAGTAGCTTCTCTGTGTCATCGAGCCTTTACAAGGCAGTGATTGTTGCTACTTTTGAAGTAATATTTTGTATCAACTGTATTCAATTGTGTTAAATTTATTCGATTTTAAATAAATTATTTTATTTGCAGTCACTTTAACGTCAAAATTGTTAAAATTTCAGGCGCTTCTTCTTTCCTAGTAACGTTTTTTCAACACTTAATATTTTTGACAGCCGAGTTTTGTCTTGTACGTAAAGTAGCTTCTGGATATATGAACTTAATATTATATGAAAAAATCATAAAAGCAAGCATCGAACGGCTTCTAATAGTTTTAGGCTTTAGTTTTATAATATATTTTATCTTTATACTACTACATTGGCTTTTCCAAACCAAATACATGTCTCATTTAATGGTTTAATTCATGTAGGTAAGTATATATATTAGTGTTCCGAATAATATCCGGTTAAAATGAGTTGGATTTCATCACCGGGAATTTATATGAATTTAAAAAAGGTTGAAAGTTGAAAGTAGGAACCCAAACTTTTCTGATTTATTTTCTTCAATTGTCCGTTGTCTATGGAAATGTTTTTGACAGATTTTACGTCAGCGCTTTACCATTCTTGCTCAGCTTTTCTGAAGCATTATTGTATAAACTGCACAATACCTGTGTTCCATTTATACAGTTCAGGGTCATTTCAAAGACCATCACATTAATATCCTAAAATTGTTTAATTTCTTCCTCTACTCCTTTTCTAGTGACGTTTCTTCAACACATTGGAATTGACCGCCGCGCTTCGCCTTGTACGTAAGTTGGTTCATGTTATATTGACTAAATAGATGAAAGCTCCTCATTTGGAGATTGTTTTTTTTGTTAAATATAGTAAATTTTGTCAAAATAGTGAAACGCTTAATATACAATTTAAAAAATAAATTGTAAAAGTTAGGTAATACAAATAAGTTTTACGTTACAGGAAATGTAAAATCATGCATTTTAATGGTAATTTTGTTAGTAAACCCGAAATATGATTTTTCAAGCGCCGTCATGTTACCAATTTTGACGGTAAGTAAGAGCAATCGATCAATTTGAATGTTGAGGTTATGGTTGGAAAACACTAAATCTAAATTTCGATTTATGTTGTTAGAGATATGATCGATTTGATGTTCAGTCAAATTTTGAAAGTTTAGTAAAGATATTGATTTTTGGCTATTACGGAAGACTGGTTTGGTGTGACTTACATTGACATTTGGTGAGTATTGAATAGATGGCACATTAAAATCACCCATTATTATTGTTATATCCTCTGATGGTAAGTTATTATATGTAGTTTGACACTTTTCAAATCTGTGAGATTTTCAATTGGTATGCTAGAGGCAAATATGCCAAACATAAGTTCATGGATTGTCTGGGTGTTTCGTGTAATTTAAATTTAATCCAAAAACCTTTTGTAGATTTTGAGCTGTGTGCTGAGACTAGAAAAGATGTCATTTCTTTCTTAATGGCTATTAGACCTCCACCACCTAATTTTTTAAGAGAACTTGATATGTCCTTATCGCGTATATATATATATTATAACGATCAACTACTATTTCATGGTCATAGATTGTGGATTCTAGCCATGTTTCTGTAAAACAAATTAAATCATAATTGCAACTGAGCACTTCGCAGTATAAATCATTTAGTTTACTTTTTAAACTACGTACATTTTGATAATAAAATGTTATTGCCGTTTTGTTAGAAAACATTTGAAAAGTATATTATGTTAAGCATTATTAAATATGTTTTTTTTTGTAAAATTCATATGAAAATAATTTACTGAGAAGTAAATAATTATGCTTTGAAAGGGGGCAATTATTAACATCATAATTTTTGGTTTGTTTGTGGTACATGATTTTGTCTGTGGTATAAGTTGTCATTAATGCTGAAAGAACTAGGTTTTTTAATAGTAAACAAAATACTGAGCATACAGTTGTTACGTAAAATTATGTTATCATTATGCAATTATTTGTAATAGGTTGCGATCGTTTGTTTGTTTGTTTTTTTTTTTTTTTTTTTTTTTTTTTTTTTTTTTTTATTATTTTTTTTTTTTATTAGAGATAATATATTACAAAATTATTACATAAAATTTATAATACATTACTCCCAATGAGTTTAATATAACTCATTTCGGGAAAGACAACATTATACATCTAACGGAAAATTATTTTTACATAAGAACACGGAAATCAATGAACAATACACAGATTTTTAAATGGACTAGACACACTTGATACAGGTAATTGAAGAATATATAAGAGTTACAAAGGAAGACAGATAACTTCGTCACTGGTTAATAAAGTTGCTGAGAAAATATCCTTTTAGAGCCTTTGCCAATATTTTTTTGTTTGATTCTGGTAGTTTTAGGACATTAGGTAATGCGTTGTATTGCGTATGTGCGATGTATTGTAAGGAGTTAATTCCAAATTTAGTTGTGTGTGTAGATGACGATAGGTGTATTTGATTTTGTGATCGTGTTTTGTGCTGGTGTATATCGGAATTAAAGGCTGGTTTAGTGTTGGTGTGTGTGACGAGTGTTGAATTATTTGTAGGATGGCAGTGGTGATGCTATATTTTGGCAGAATGGTAAAGGGAAGAATTTGTGTCAGTGAGTATATGTCTTTGACATGCGTATCCCATGGTAGATGGTATATATTTCTTATGGCTCTATTTTGGATTACTTGTATTTCAGATATTTGTTTCTTAGTAATGGTGCCCCAGACACTAACCAGATAACTTAGGTGAGAGTGGATCAGAGCATAATATGTGGCACGCAGTAAAGCTGTGGGGAGCACATCTTGAAGTCGATAGAGTACACCAGTTATCGGGGAAATTTTGGATTTAACATATTCAACATGGGAGTTCCACGATAGGTTAGAATCTATGAATAACCCTAAATATTTCGTTACTTGTACATTTTGGAGCTTTTCATTTCCAAGAGTAATATTCATTTCCATGTAATCTTTTTTCCCGAAAGTGAGGTAGTGAGTTTTTTTGACATTGAGGCTTAATTTATTTATCCGCAACCATTTAGCTAGCTTTGCGAGATCTTTATTCATTAGAGATTCAAGTTCCCTCAGATTTTTACAACGATAATAAATCACAGTATCATCAGCGTAAAGTTGAAGTTTTCCCAAGATGCCGCATTTAGTTATATCATTGATGTATAGTAAGAAAAGTAGGGGTCCTAGAATCGAGCCCTGTGGCACTCCACATGTGATTTTTCCAAAGCCGCTTAGGTTCCCTTCGATGTCGATAAGGCAATATCTATCAGATAGGTAACTTCGGAGGAGCTTTATTTGTATTTAATAAACAAGCGCCCTTGAGATGATTTTTCACAAAAACGGCGCTCTACAAATTATCCAAATATTAATATTATTATTGTTGTGATAGTACATGAGAATAATGACAAATCGTTTAAATCATATTTTGTTGTTTTAAAGAATAATTTTGTTCAAAGTTAGCAACAGTTTTTTGTGATATTTGAAACACTAATGATTCGTTCATTGCTATAATATTTATAATGCATATAATAAAGATTATTGCAACATTCCAAAAGGTTAACTTTTAAGTAACTTGTATGTGGGAAGTATTTAAGTAATTTTAGTGAATTTAATTTCATAAAGACAGATCTGGGAGGTGCATTTTGTGTTGACTTCACTATTGAGAGTTTGTTGACATCCTCTTGGTCATTAACAAGTATTTTAGGGATTGAATCACTTATGCGAGTGAAAATTTTACCATTTCTTACACAGCGATAGCGAATTTTTACAGCTATTCTTATATCGCGATATTGCTTCAGCAGAAGTTGGTTTTTGAGGTTACATGGTCGTATATATATATTTTACTGGTTCCAGGAAGCTGTAATTCGGAAGCAAGCATCCCTTTCCTATTTCTTATTGCAGCTATAAGTTCATCTTTAAGGTACCTGCGAGTTAATTTAACGACAATGTTCCTCGGTTTTCCATTTTTTTGCATCGCGGTTGGTCCTGGTAGCAATCCAATTGTTGGGTTATATTGCATCCAGCTGTGGCCCCTATCTTGGAGAAAATGTCGTACACGTTTTCGTTATTGGTTTTGGGGATACCACTTATTATGACGTTATTATAAGGATAAAATTGTACGTGGCTTTCAATTTGTTTTTCCAATTGGAACACTTTTAACTCATTAATTTCCTCTTTGAATTCATTTTCTATGACTGCGACAATATTATTTTTAAAATCTATAAATGTTTTCTTTAGAAAATGAGTTATGAAGTCTTCAAACTTGTTGTCCAAAAGTTATAGAAGTTCCGTATTTAGGTTTCTGCCGGACTTAGAGTTTGATCGCGTTGTCATTTTATTTAGTGTAAAAGTGTAATGTTTTTAAGATTGTAACTTATTACATTTTTTGCAATTTTATTAGTTTAGTACAAATAGTTGAAGAGCAAAAATTCGACAGCTGTTACAAGTAATTTTATTGTTGTATATCTGTTTATGAATAAAGATTCGACAGGTGATACCGCATTACCAGCCTCCGAGACGTTGTGATTTTTAAATGGTTTTCTGCGTTTAGTTTTACTGTAGCCAACTAAATAGATAACAACAAATGTGCTGTATCATTAGCCATGCAAATTGAAGACTGATTTTATTTACTTTGGGTATACATTTAAATTGTTTAAACATACTTCATAATATGCTAAGACAATTGGATGGCTGTTTAATTAAAAAATCCTACACTTATTATTGCTTAATACACGAGAATGACTCACTTTAACTTAAAGTCTTCCTTTAAACATTTTTTTATTTCTGTTCGTCACATTTTGTGATGCAAACATTGCCATTGTTTCTGTCAAGTCCTTAACTGAGCCGTCGCTTTTCTGTGGTTTCATTGGTAAAATCAGCCGTTTATTGCAGGAGGGTCCAGTAAATGATAATCGATTTTTAAGCAGGATGTTTTCCAAATGTCATCAAGGGCATTTTAACCGCCAATGGCTTCAGTATTTTTTTTTCCATTTGAAGCTGCGAAGCTGTCGCTTTTCTGTGGTTTCATTGGTAAAATCAGTCGTATATTGCAGCAGGGTCCAGTAACTGATTAATCGATTTTTAAGCAGGATGTTTTCCAAATGTCATCAAGGTCATTTTGACCGCCAATGGCATTAGTATTTTTTTCCATCTGCGATCTATTTTAATCTCCTTTATAACCAAACACATTGATCTACTTAATTATTGTTTGATTATAAATCTACTTTATTTTCAGCTAGACCAATTACCACCACATAACAGGACGCTATCACAACAGTGCAATGGATCTTCCCAACCCAGAGAGTGTTTCCATCAAGATTGAACCAGGCTCCCAGGAAGAAGTGGCAGGTGAAATGCCTTTTACAGATGAAAAAACCCATCTCCTTGATATAAAGAAGGAATGTTTGCAGTATGCAGAGAATGTTGAACCAACGAGTAAGTTGCATTGCGTATATCACAAAGTAATGGACGCAGTCAGGACAGTTTCTTGTTATCTACTTCCCTCTTGTAGTCCATCGGTACTTTTAAATTTACTTTGCAGTAAACTGTCGTTTACGAAAACGTTCATAAATCGGACGTATTTTATCAGAAGGTCAGAATATTTCCGCTGTGCAATAAAATTCAAATAAATGTAATATTTCTTAACGTATCCGAAAAATAAAAACTGTCTTTGAAAGATGATTTAAAACGTTTACAAACTTTATTTTCAGAATTAAAAATATAGGATTTTAAATATTAAAATTTTAAATTCAAACTTAAAAAAAACGTACACATATTTTATTAGGCAAATGTATTATAAACTTTTTATCTCTTCGCGTTTTTGCGTTTCATAAACAAATATTGAGTAAAAACTTCTCGAAATTTAATACGCTTTTCTCAAATTGCACATTTAAATTTTCTACGTTTTTTTTGTCTAACACCGTTAAAATCATATTTTTCACCACGATCGTAAAGGATTTATTAGAAACCTATTTTGTCTGGGACAAATTTGGTCTCCTGATTTAAACGGAATATTTTAAATTGCAGGCAAACAACCTACTAAAGATCTTGCCTCAATACATTTTATCACTGAAAAGCCTCAATT